>VZTM01004352.1:77440-117287 GCA_013400555.1 Jacana jacana
GGGAATTAATCTACATCAGGACTTGCTCACTGTATCTTTCTGTTCCTCCCAACAAGGTGAGGACCTGATAGACGTGGCAAGCCTGAAACCCTACTTTATGGGACTTCACATGTCTTCATGTGGGACTTCACAGCATCTTTCTGTCTTTCTGCAAAGGAGGTGACAGGAGAGAAGAAAAGATTATCATGGGGACACATCCTCATTTGTCAAACAAGTCTTGACTTTTGGGAGAACACGGGTTTTGTTGCCTCCCAAAGAAGTGCTCTGAAACCTGTCTTTTCTTCTTCAAAGTTATTGCCCTGTATGTTGTTTTCCTTTAAACAAAAAACTACCCAAAACCTCAGCATAACCTGCACCTCTTGGCCTAGGTTCAAGAGCCTGCAGGCAGGATTGCACGTTGCATAGGACAAAACTAGTATGCACATGCTGCCCAAAGAAGCGTGATCTCAGTAAACTTTCTCACTTCTGAGTGAAATTCAGCCATGTTAGTAGGTATAGGCATATTTAGTTAAAATTAAATAAGCAAGCAAATTTTCCACGCACACTGACCAAAGTATAAAGTCTAAAACTGCTATCACACCACAATTACACAACAGTCATTACAGTAGTAGAAGGGAGGCAAAGACTGCATACAAGAATAACCAGACATTTGTGAAATAATTAATTTGATATGAGGTTTCTAATGAGGGGCTGGAAAATGTTTTCAAAGTCTGGTTGCAGCATTAAAATGAATCTGCATATTTTTCCAGAAACAATGCAAATGTCTTAGAGGATGAAAAGTCAGCACACAAAAGCAGTTAATTTCAAAAGTAAGCCTTCTTGTAGTTGTTGTCATGAGCAGGTTGCTAGATCACAGAAAGAATAGTAATTTCAATTTTTAATAAATAAATAGAAAGTTGGATTATTTGCTGTATCAAGAGTTTTCCATCTCCTGCCCAAAAGCACCATATGGCCTTTTGCTACCACTAATATTTCTGAGCCATTAAATTACACTACATAGCCACCTTTAAGGGCATCACTGGAGAGACAAAAACAGTAAGGCCCATGATAAAGGGAAGTTTGCTTCTGCTATGTATCCGATAGCTGCTGGAAAGGTCTTTCAATCTATCTAACAGAGTTGGAGCACAGTAATCATATTAGAGCCCTTTTCACACAATATAAAAAGGCCAAGGAGAGTTAGTGTCCTAGTTAAAATATTTTCCCTTTTAAAAAAATCCCATTGCAAAACATTTTAAAAGCCTATCGTAGAGGCACTGAAGTGCAACCAGCTTACCAAGGGAGATTTTCAGGCTTGGGAAATTTCATGGAGTGGACAGTTTCCTTATGAAATTATAACCAAAGACCAATTTTAAATGCTTTTCAACACTTTAATCTCTCTCTGGAAGTGAAACAGTCAAAGAGCAGTTTCAAGTTGACGCTTTGATTAATACTGATAGAGAAGAAGTGGGTTCGGTTCCAGACTGGTGCCAGTGGACGGCCATTTCTCAGTGCCTCACTTGCTGTCCTTGTGTAAGAATAGAGGGAAAGAGTTCAGCTGTTGGCACAAATGAAGAGAGTTTTGTGCTGCACCTCGGGTGGGAGGTACGAGGTGGACACTAAGCAGGAACGCTATTAAAATAAGGGAGAAAAGGGGAGGGTGGTACTGGTTTACAGGCAGGGTAAGAAATTCAGATTTTAATACTGACAGAAAGTTTATAAAATTCTTTCCATGCTGCATGTGCCAGCATCAGTGGGCTGCTGAAGGATAAACCAAGACTACAAAGTAGAAGAAGATTGTTTGGGGTATTTATAAAAGCACTTTGAGACTTGCTTTGGAGACTAAATATTGTTTTATATTCCAGCAAAGACAACTGCTTCTAAGTGATCCATTACTTCTAATCTACAACCCATTATAGAGCAGTGCTCTGTCAGATTCTTGATTTCTCTTGGGATACCAGTACAACGTGAAAAGGTTAATAGGAGCTAAGAGCATTAATACCAGTTACAGCATCAGGCAGCTCAATTCATCTTACTGGAAAAATATTTTATTTTCTTTTAGTCAGAGGAGGTGCAGGTTTCTTTGAAACTGCCTTTAGGGAAAGACACATCACAAGAATGCCATCAATGCCAAAATCTCAATTCAAGCAAAGATAAATCACCTGAGGTAGATTCCATACTTGTCTCAAGCCCTGGATGCTTATCTTGATTACTAGGACAGTTCTGCAGCACTATACTAAGGCTTGATCTCCAAGATGCCTAATTCTTCTGGAGAAATAGAATTTCCATTCCTGATGACTGGTGATACGGACTCCTCCCTCTTCTGGGGCAAAGGGAGAGAAAAGTAGCCAGGAGCTTACATTATACTTCTGTATTTCTAGCTGTTCTGCACTACAATTTTCCTTGAGCAGATCACTTAGGTTTTGTGCTCTACACACTCCCACACAGTGATGGTGTATGAAGGGACAGCCCATCAATAATAGCAAAACACTTGTATTATCCCCCATCCAGGAACTTGAAACATTGTGGGAAGAATTTAAGTCATCACAAACCTTTGAGATTGCACTAAGTAACTATCAAGAGTCACCAATGCAAGTTCAGAAGGATATTTCCCTTAACGAGTTAGGCCATTAATTCTACTTAGGAAAAAGGAGCAGAAAGGAAAATAAATCTGTTCTGTTTGCTTAATGGCAACTCAACAAACCTGAGGGGAAAAAATAAAAATCACCCAGGAGCAGTTGTCTCCCTCTCTGTGGGGAAGAGAAATAAGAATCATTTTAGGTTAAACAAACTGGCACAATGTCACTAAACAAGTCTGGCCTTTGCATTTATTATTCCCAAATACTTCTAACTTAGGTCTTGTAACAAGACCTCTTTCTCATCAAAGGACCTACCATTAGCATCCCCATGAGAGTCTGGAGATACAGGAACACTATTATCTTCATTTTCAAATGGAGAATAAAGGTAAGCTGAGGCTCAGTGGTTTTCCCAAGGTCACAGCTGGTGACTTGTAACTGAGCCCAGGTTTCAAGTCACAAGCTACCAACTTTGCACTACTCTGTTCTTTCTGTCTTTACTTTGCTGAAGGGCCTTGGTGTCACTGAAAACTGCCTCCTTGGTTTACGTATTCACTGATGAAGAAGAAAAGAATCCATAAATTATTCTAAAGGTGCCAGGATAAGAGGCACCCTCCCACTTCTGCACCCTGTATGGCTGTTCTCACTGGAAACAGCACAAGTCTTGACTCCCATAGGTAAGAGCAGAATTAGACCCAAAAAATTTTAGTTTGATTATGAAGAAATAAGTCTGGAGGCAAAACAAAAACAAAACAAAACAAGCCTACAGACAAAAAGACTTATTTTCTCTTCAGCTTTTCATTAAGTTTCTAAAACATGTTGATCTCAATCTTTCAAGCCACCACTCATCAAAACCCCAAATGACAGAATGCTTCAATTGCAGACTGCGTGCAGCTGGCACCACCACCTAGATAACCCAACAGCTTTATCAGGAGGCATTGGTGTCTTACAGGGCTTTAGTCATTTTTCCAGAATTTAACTTAAGTTCTTTCTTTCCATAACTTTTCATATATTCCCCTGACATTGGACATTTAGCACTCCTGTAAACACAACAAACTTTTTTAGCACATAGCTCAAGACCTCTAAAGCTCCTTTCCTGGTTTCTACAATATATTTTGAGACCCGAACTAGCACAAGTCTACCTAAACTGCCAGTATATAAGTCAAGTCTGGTTTAATTGCTTCTGATAAGTCATTGCCACTCCATACCCAGACACAGACACTCTAGATTAATAGTGTCTCACTTCTTCATTTAATTTTGAAACTTTAAAAGGTGAGCAAGTCACTCAAAGGTTTATGCATGGATAATAAGTAATTCTGGGTATTTGACATTTTTTTTGTTTGCTTTGCTTTAATAAAAGGTGAGAATTACAGATGATAATATGATTCAAGGAGTCCAAGTCTTAGCAAAGCACAGCAGCAAACATAATAGACTTCTGATAAATTTGCATGTGTAGTTCACATTGCCAGCAGTTTAAACTTATCCTCATCACATTTCTAAAAGTCTAAACCGCCCCTGCCACAACTTCAGACCATTTCCTCTGGTCCTGTCATTACTCACTTGGGAGAAGAGGCCAAAACCCACTTCTCTACAACCTCCTTTCAGGTAGTTGTAGAGCAATGATGTCTGCTCTCAGCCTCCTCTTTTCCAAACTAAACCTGCCCATTTCCCTCAGCCTCTTCTCATAGTACTTGTTCTCTAGACCCCTCACCAGCTTGGAAGCTCTCCTCTGGACATGCTCCAGCACTTCTATGTCCTTCTTGTACTGAGGGGCCCAGAACTGAGCACAGGACTCAAGCTGAGGCCTCACCAGTGCCCAGTACAGAGGCACGATCACTTCCCTACTCCAGCTGTTCCTGATACAAGCCGGGATATTTGTATCTTAAGGGCAAATCTAGTTTTCTTGATCATATTGACAGCTTTTTGTAATGCTAATTTTTCCAGAGAAGAATGATGAATTGGAAGGCAGGGGCTATGAGTCCTTTTCAAGATTGATTAGTCTACAACGAAACCCCAAGTCTCTTTTTCCAGGTGTGGTATGATAAAAATAGCATTTATTCTTCATAAAAGCACCGTGATGAAAATCTCTACACAAGAACTAGTAACAAGCACTAAATCCTAAACTATGGATTAATATCGTTTTCACAGTGCTCATGTAGCTACTGCCACGTATCCTGATCCGTTACCAGACCAAAACCAAACTGGTTTTTGGCATTCAGATGCAACAGAATGAGGATGCTTGTGAGGGTAACCACAGACTGCCTTATGTTAAATGATGAAGTGCTACAACGGAGCCAGCCAAATTGTCTTCCCAGAATGAGAAAAGAGGAATATCCAGACCTCACCATCCCCTTGCATATTTGCCTGCACTCATAGCAGCAGATCAGTGATCATGAAGTTAAAGTTTGACATAAAGCTTTTCTGAACATGGCAAATCTTGCTGCTATATAACTGCACACCTCCCAGCTCTGGACTGGGAAGATCAAGGAAAAAAGCAGAAATTCCTGCCCTGATCCCTCCACCACTCCTTTAAAATCCTCAGGCCTTGTATTCCCACTGGCAGAGGCAGGATCTGCAGCAGCCACCTGTGAGCTGTAGAAAAAGGTGGTGCGTTCACATCTGTGCAATGGCACTAAGTGGATCAGCACATTTAAACTCCGCATCCAAGAACTACCAAACTTGAGCAGATGCATTCTGTTCTTTTAATACCTAACTCATTTGCTTCCTGGTGTTACATTATTTGCTGAAGACAGCTGCAGACATAAATTACCTTTTTTCCTTCCACCAAAATAATAAATATTTATGGCTCATTAGGACTTCCCTTTCTCTGTTGTGAGCTCACCTGGCTGAACTGCTGCAATAAGAGGCAATGCAGCGAGGCCAAGCCAAGCAGCTGTACTCCCAGAAACGGGTAGCAGCCGCTGTGCCTCTAACCACAGGAGGAAACCAGTAAACACACAAGCTTCCTAGCAACACCAGCCTCCATCTGCATGGTCATTACAGCAAATGACACCCTTCCTGCCCCACATCGTGGCTCTGTGGGTCAGAGCTGCAGAGACAACTTTGGCATGCACTACACAGAGCTTCAGGACAAACTTCCATGAGCTTACAGCAGGAGGATAAAGCAACAATACTTCTGGATCCAGAGGCCAGAAACCAACCCATATGGGTTGTGCCTGATGAGTCTTGGAGGCCTAGCATATATAATCTCATTAAAGCAGTGGTGAATGTCACCATCTGAATGTGTACTGGTGGTATTTCACGGTATAATTCATATATTGCTGCACAGAGACACAAACCTTCTGCTCAGACCTGCACACAGTTGTGACCCACGGCACCATTCATGCATAGCTGTGCTTCAAAACTATTTTCGAATCAAAGGAACCCACAAAAACTACTTTATGCAAAATACCTCCTAGTGTTAGCAGCTACAGAGCCAAGGGCTTGGGTTTTGTGGGAGGATTTCATTAAGATACACATCCCAGCATAGCAGCACTGCTATACAGCAATTCAAAACCAAGTTATCACAAGTTATTCTGCTGAATACAGTGACAGAGAAGGATGCATTCATTTTGTCAGACCCACATTCCCAGTCCCAGCTGTAGGAATTTTAGTTAAACCATGTTAAACCACTCTTGGTGGCATTTTTTTTTTCAAAAATAACTACGGTAATAGTCAAAGGGGAAGTGAAAACATGAATAGTGGAAATGCTGACTCGCGGAAATCCCTTCCCATATTTCAAACACAAATACCAGTAATTTTGAAAGCAGCATAAACCTTATAGAAAACGAGACATCTAGTGGCACGGCACAGGAATTGCAGCACAGAGGAGAGGCGGTAGGTCCTTACACCCTCCTCCACGAAGACTACGCCAAAGTAGAGGAATAACAGTGTCAGCACGTAAGAGTCCACCGACATCCTGACATATGGCAGAATTTTATTCCACGAGTTCATACAACAATTTTCCTTCCTAAAAAAAATTTAAAAAAAACCAAAAAAACACCAAGTAATCAGGCAGGTATTCCACTTGATTCCACTTGCCAAGTTAAAGCAGAAAGCTCTGCCATTGGGGAAAAAGAATGGATTTGTTTACCTACACTATCCTCTACACATTCTAGTATTTGATCTCAGACTATTTCTGAATACTCAGCATTCCCAGCAGCTGTAGGCAGATCCCCTGCTAGCTCTGCTCTTTTCAATATGAAACTGCGACCAAGTTTCTGTATGTAACAATGTTCTGTACTGATAATCTCATGCCAAGAGTTTGTCTTTAGCGTAGTAAAGCTAATGTCTGAGCTGGAAATGGGCCCAACACAGACACAGGACAGTCAATAGAGAAAGAAAAAAAATAAAAGGTCCTGAGGTTTGCAATTTTTTTGTCATCAGAACTTAACAAGGCTTTGAATTGAAGTTTGGATTATATATTGCATACTGAGGAAATGGATTTTATGCCTGAGAAGCTGCACAGCAGCAAATTCTGCAGTAGTGATGAATAAATAAGGAAAAAACAGTGAAGCCTGTAGATCAGTCAGGTTACTTCAGTTCAGACTGCAACCAAAACCACCACAATTCATACAAGTGTTTCGTTTGTCCCCCTGCACTAGCACTGAATAGAGTTTCAGTACTTTCTAGCATTCAAATAACTTCCTTCAAAAGAAGGTGGGAGGATTTTCACAACAGTAAACTGTCTGTACAGTCAGGTCAGATTCCAGTCAAGCAAAGCTCTTTTAATTTGATATTTGTAAAGGACATCAAGCAAAATGGCTTTCAAAGAGCGAGCGAGAAATCCAGTCATGCATTGGCTCTGTTCAAAGGACTGGGCAAACCTGGAGAGACCAGATTTAAAAAAAAAAATAGAAGAAAGACATTTTTAAAATTTAATTTCTCTTTAAAATAACATTGTACAGTCTGAGTACTATGCATTTACTTTAAAAGTTGAAGTAGTTCTGCAGAAGCTTCCAGGTAATACTCAGTTTCTCAGAGATGCAGGCTGAGACAAGCAAACAGATTAGTTTGTTACACACCTGCTCACATCAAATTGCTCTGCTCTGTCACAAGCATTTGTTGATGCTTGAGGTCTTTTACTTTCTAAAATGTTGCCACCTATAGGCTTTCCACAGAGCCTGCCACTGCTTGTGGTGCTGGCAGCAGCAAAGGAAGGTCGAAAAGGCAGACTTTTGTGAGTTCATTAAACAAGATTCCTCAATGCATCTCCTAGTAACTGACCACCCATGTGGCAAAATAAGCCCGTGTCACAGTAAATACCCCTTTCCTCTTAAGTAATTTCACCTGCCTTTCACAAAGCAACAGGACAAGGGGAAAAAATGCTGCATTTTCCCACAACGGAAGGCCAAACTGCAAGCTTTGTTTACCTGCATTATAACACACTTTTGGGCAGTCTTTTGGGTTTCTGACCAACATTTAAGCAGCAGATAACAGTGCATGCAAGCATAGCTCTGAGCCCATTCAAATTTGACTCCAGGGACCCAAAATTTTGGCTTGAGCTGCCTCAAGCCACTGTATTGAGGCAGGCGGTTCACGTCAGCCCACACTCAGGTTTTAGGAGGCACATGAGCTTCCCACCGGTGACCCCTACCAGTGGGTCCTGTGTCCCCGCCAGTAATTGACTTTCTGCATGCTCAGAGGCAGTTTGTGCCTCAGTTTCCTCATCTGAGGGATTAGGGTACCAGGGTTTTGCCAAACATGGCAGCCAGGAGAGGATGACCTGTACACACACAAACCAGGGACAGCACATTTCCCTCCCAGCTTTTTTAACTGTGTACAAGGAGATGGAATTCAGTTGAAGTTGAGTGAGTTATGTGAACACAGGGCTGTTGTGGAGCAGTGACAAATCGTCTTTTCCTCCATGTTTATTCTTTGCACAATAATGCATTGCAGACCTCTAATTCCTCTGCTAAACAACCATAATCTTCTGACAGCTGAAGATCCTCTACGGACTTCATATCTGAATCAAGGCAAGAGACACAGGCAGGTCAGTTAAAGCAGACTTCAGTAAAGCCAAGTTTCTAAATTTATAGACTTCTATTTGAAACAAACTGTGCATTTTAACACAGAAGAGGTTTACATCACTTCAACTACTGACAAATTACCATATGTTGCTCCTAACGAGATTTTTTCATTAGGAGCTTATGAAAAGACCATAAAGATAAACTCTCTTTTGCCCAGTTTTAAAGTAAAAGAGGGCACCTCACCTTAAGGCAAGACTGACTGCCCGCAGGCAGGAGAGTTCTAAACTGTGCCCATAGACAAACAGAAAAACCCCTGCACAGACACTAAATCCCTACAGAATTGCTGGGAAGTGTGTTAACAGTGTGTGAACTGGCTTGGGGTCCCCCTGCTAGACACAGAAGTATTGAGGACCTCCCTTCCAATTTGTGGCATGAGGTGGCTCACTTCTCTTTGAAGGTCTGGAGGTGAAGATGAAGGCAGCAAGAGTCTTGCAGAGCCCCAGGGTCTGTCTCACACCCAGATCTGGCAAAGCATGAGAAGTGTCATTATCTAAAGCTTTGTAAAAATCTATTTTCCCAGAAATTATTTGGCAGAAGAAGACGACAGAAAAAATCCCACAAACACATTTCCCTTCCCTCCATAGAGGTACTTCACTAGACAGGGCCTCTGTTCTTTCCTACACATCAGAAACCAAGCATAGCAAAACACACACATATGCCATCTGCCTTTTCTAGATCTCCTTTGCACTGAACCCCTCTATCTCCCCCACATTCTTACCTGCTTCTCTTGACAGACACTTAACCAAGGCACTCTAGAGGCCTCACTACTGCCCAGGTCAGTAGGCAAGACCTGGAACACCCCTCCCTGACCCTAACCTCTCTCCAGGAAACCCACTGGGGTGTCTGCCCCACTCTTCTTAACCTCTCTGTTTTCACCCTACCCTGCAAGTAAATCATCCAGCTCCCCTATCTTCAGGCAACACCTGCATTCATCCTGGTCCCCTCCACCTCTTGTCCATCCCCTTTGGCCAGCAGCATCCCACAGAGCTCACAGCAGCAGTCCTGGGCTATCCCAAAGAGTTAGCAAGCCAGTGACACTATCATAATACAAAGGTCTGAGCTGGGCTTTGGGAGACTTTTATCAATTTCAGCAAGGGAATACTGAGCATTGATCACATGCCTCATGTTACACGGCATTCATGTCATGTAGAAAAGGCTAGTTTGAGTAAATCAATCATCCCAAAGAAAGAGAAAACAAAAGAGGAAAAGTATACACCAGCAATCCTTTCTTGCCAAGCAGAATAGCTAAACTTGTCTTCAGCAATCAATCAAGGCTCCAGGAAAACCTGTTCTACCAAAGAAAGACAGATGATCTTTTGTGAAAGAACAGATACCTCTGAAAACTTCATTACCATTCATTAAGACAAAGACTTGCCTCTTGACAGCCTTCTTAATGCAGCATAAATTTTAATAAGTTGTGCACAACCAACCAGCAACTCACAGACTCTGCTGAGCTTTAGGAAAACAATTCTCGGTGGCTCCTTTTTACCTCCTGTCCTGATATTGCTGAAAAACTCTCCCACTAATCACAGGCAGGAGAAACAGCAGCGTGTGCAGGCTCCGGGTCTGGTTTTCAGTTTGCATCCATTAGGCACTTTCTAATAACCACTTGTCTCACATCAGCTGCTACGAACTTGCTTAGACAATCCAGATTGCTTTTTTAAATCATTAACTGGGTACCCAGAACAATATTAAAAGGGGACAGTATTAAAGTCAGAAGCAATGGATAATTTTTTTCTGCAGGCACTTGGTAGGAGTAAGGAGCTAAGGAAAAACCTCTAGGTCATTCTGTGCATCTCAGGTCAATACAGAGATATTGCAGCCAGGTAATCAAATTAACTTTTGGCATTATATTTCTCTCTCTCTTTTTTTTGTTTAATCTTGGTGCATTCTGTATTATGGATCACTCTACATGAAAGTTTTGATATAGTCAACACGCTTTTAAATTTTCTAAAAATATTAGTACTATGCCAATTTTAATATTAGGAGTTGTACTGTATTATCAGGCACACTGATTATTAAATTATGGGATCTTGATAACACTGACAAAGAAACAGCTCATGGTAACATTAGTCTGTATGAAGAATACCCAGGCACACAAAGGCTCACTTCACTTGAAAGGAGAGCGCAATAAAACCTCAGTTCAAAATGAAAAACGTATATGTAAGAGTGTGAGTAACGGGAAAGTCTTACAAGTCTCACCAAGTCTCACAAGTCTCACCAAGTTCCTCTTGGTTTCAGCCTCCACCACTACCTTACACTAATAGTTCCTGTTTAACAAACCAAGATGAGGTTAATTGCTTTTAGTCGCTGTGACTTGGAGGACTGTCTGCACTCTGGAAAGATCTTTACAGTCTCTGCACGACCACCAAGGTACCAGGAGAAAGTGGCCTCCCAATACGGTGGGTACAGCTCACATGGCACCCAGCTCTCACCTCAATTCAGCAGTTCATGCCATTTTATCATATGCAGGGCCCCAAGTCTGAGCAGGGGACACTCGTGTCAAGGTCACATGCAGTCTGGGGCCATGAAAAGCTAAAGATGAGAGAAAAATCATTGGATAGAACCAGCCCAAAGCATCAAGCAGGTTGTGGGAGAGAGGCAATGAAAGAACTCCTCACATTTCCTGTTATCATCTTTTAACAACCTTTCCCGTTCATACTCTGCCTCCTGGCCGCAATAATGAAAATTAAATCAAAGGCAGGCAACTGAGGACTTTTTACTGTACATTCATTTATCTTAAACAGAGTATCCCCTGCCAGCAAAGGAACAGACCAAGCTTGTGGTCACCCCACTGCAGCAGTCTGGAGAGAGACATTGTTTTAGGAGGTATTTCACTAGCTGCTCTAGAAAATACAAGCACACGGAAAATATTTACGGCAAGGAAAATGAGATTTAGCATTCAGCAGGAGATGCATGCTACCACACACCAAATCCCACTGCTAAAGAGGTGTGAGTATGCCTCGGTGATCACAGCAGACTCACAGTTAATTCAGCATTTAACAATCTTGAAAACATTCTACTGAATCCTCTTGGAAGAAGGGAAGTGCCATTTACTGACACAGAGGTTAGGTAAAGCCTTGTGTACAAAGACTGGAATGAAAAGTAATTTGGTTTTCTCTATCATCTGATATCTTCAGCAAGCTGTGACTTGGTCTTTAACTCTTTTTGCAGAATGCTGTTTCTGTTATGACATGACTCTTTCAGAAAAAGAGTACAAAATTAATTTCTAAAGAACACTCATAAAGCCAGAAATAATAAACTAAGCAGACTGGGGATTATATCCTTGATCATTAAAAATAATCATCCAGAAAAAGCGCAATATCATTTTAAGACCATTTCTAATGACGTGCTTTGTTCTGAATGAGCTTGTTTTGCTGAAATTAAAAAGGAAGTACATATATTCTGAGATGGAAGTTACATGAAGCATATTCTGCTGATTTTCACTAAAAGTCACACTGAAAATATAGAACATTCAGATTTGTGAGGCTTTTATTCCACAATTCCGCCAATAATTGTCTAGGTCTGTCACAGAACTGAATCATACTCCAATTTCTGTAACTATGTCAAATAACATATTCCCCATTTTCTAAAACTTTCAGTCACTACCACAAGGGAAGCTAAAATACCAATGTAACAAAAAAAAAAAACAAACAAAAAACTTCTGTTAGCCCAAATCAGATGGACCATCATATTCTGTACTGAAAGCTTTGTGGATTCACAGTCCTTTCCAGCTAGCTGAAAAAAGGATCTTTTTTTTTCTGCACAAGAAGTAAGATGCAACCACAAGACCTTGATTGATGACCTTCTCTTTCAAACTTCTTCCTTGCACAAGGAGCTTTGTGAAAAAGGAAACAGATTTGTTTCCACCCACCCAAGTCCAGGAGACCGGACTTTCAAAGCAGCACCAAGTCTTCCGAGCGTGACACAAACCTCAGGAGTGTGTCTCAGCTCAGATGTGCCAGTACACCTGAATGGAAAACCTGTTTTGTTTAAGTCCCACTAAGGCACCTCAAAACAGATCTTCAGTGACTGACAGAGTTTTGATAGTCCTCCACAGAGGTGGATTGTCAAAGCAAAATTTGAGATACAACAACATCTGAAGGGAAGCAAAAGAATAAAGAGGGAATGTTGAGAAATTGAAACCACTGAGCAGGCCTTGCAGAGCTGTGGCTGTGAGTAGACATGTGAGCTTGCAGAGCTGTGGCTGTGAGTAGAGCTACGCTACATGTCTCTGTGAAAATATTTGTAACAGATTAACCACCACAAAAAGAACTAGGTTGCTGTATTTGTTTTAGAGTATTTGCAAATCCCCAAAGTAGGACATTTCTGGTATAATTCTTCAGGTCTCACCAGCAAAGATTTTGGACAACTGAGCTTTTGTGTCTTTTAATCTAGAGATGGGAAAAGAGGTGATTACGTAGTCAGTGTCTCTTCATAAAAGCACAGCTTTATTCTCTCTTGTGCACTGCCCAGTTTCCAACACACAAACATTAAGCTTTGTGTGCCTTCCTTGGGAGATTATTTCTTGCTTTAACACACCTTATCAAGTGCTTTCTCCTGCTTTTAGTTTTACTAGTCCCTACCCGTTCTGTGTTGTTATGCCCAGTTATGGGGTATGCTAAATAAGTCATCTTCTTCCTCAGCGTTTATAGCTTTCAAGTATTTGCAGATGGTGTCACTCCCCCATAGCTGCCAGCTAACAAAAGCACACACATTTAACTACCTCGTTCTTTATTTCTAAATTCCTCAAAGGCTTTTCATTGCTCTTATATGAATTCCCTCTGGTTGTCAACAACAGTCTGGTAATGAGGTGTCCTGGCAGTGCCCAGCAACTTAGGACTGAATAGAAAGGTGACCTTTCCCCTCCTAGGACAAGGTTCCTCTGCAGGAACACACAGGACATTTTTGTTTCTTTCCAAACTCAGGATTAATTTACCGGTAATGATTACATCTGTATTTCTCTTGCCCTGCAGTTTATTTGTTTACATCTTCCCAACATGATTCATCTGTCTAATCTTATAGAGCCTTCAGCTTACTTCCAACTTCCTCACTGATTAAACAAAATTATGCATGTCTTTCATTGTGAAGTTGGACACAGGGAATTTAAGATATTCCCAGAAGAGCTCCGGACAGTGGGACACTCTTTGCTGAAGGGGTAGACGGTCCTCCTGTCTGAGAAAAAGGACAAGGGGCTATTGGCAGCATCACTCTCCATTTGAAAAAATAACCAGATACAACATCAGCACAGAAGAGCTTTACCTCCATTCACCTTTCTGGCCTTTGACTATACCACCAGAGGGGAAGTTGTTGCCTCCACAGTTGTGCCCTAAAATCTGTATCAAGGAGCGGAAATTCATTTGAATGGTGCAGATGTTTGATGCCCCTTGTGTGTGTGATGTCAAACAACTCCTATGGTTGTCTTTTCAAATTACACTGCAGATGACAGCACTGAAACATGGAGATTACTTTCAAGGAGGGAGCGCTCATCTTACTTGTGTTGGAAGTTCAGAGTATTTATTCCTACATTGCAGGTATTTGTGAAATTAGGACATGAGAGATTCAGTACTAGTACTTGGTATCACAGAGGAATAACAAGAAAACTGAACAGATACAAGATTGTCACAAGCAGTAAAACCTACACAGTACTGTTGGTTCATCATTTCCCCATGACTTTGAAAAAGCCCACCCAGGAGTGCAGAAGGTCAACTGGTTCACCATCCACTAGGAGAAGGCATGGCACGACTAAAGAGAGTTGAGCCTTTGGCCCTTGACCGTGCAGCTACTCCGTGGGAATTCGACGGATACAATTTCCTTTGATCTGTATTTGTCCTTGTCACCCTTTGCGTTGAAATACTCCTGGTGCAGGAGCATGCTGGGCATGGGGGAGTGCTGCCAGTCCTGCCTCTGTGGCCTGTGTGGCCTGGTTATGGCCCCAGGGTCCAATAACCACAGACAGGTCACCATGGGCAGTGGAAGCCCACAAAGCTAACTTCACCACCTCCTACCAGCTGGCTACAGACAGCAAATCCTCATGGTCTGTGGTGTGTGAGGAGGAAGAATGGCATTGGCTCCAAGTCTTGTACTAGTCATAGAATCACAGAATCACAGATTGGAAGGGACTTTAAAGATCATCAATTTCCAACCCCCATGCATGGGCAGGGGCATCTCCCACTAGACCAGGTTGCTTAAAGCCCCATCCAACCTGGCCTTGAACACCTTCAGGAATGGAGCATCCACAGCTTCTCTGAACAACCTGTTTCAGTGTTTTAACACCCCCAGAGTAATTAATTTCTCCTTAAGATGTAATGTAAATGTCCCCTCTTTCAGTTTAAAACTGTTACCCCTTGTCCTATCCCTCCACTCCCTGATAAAGTGTCCCCCATCTCTCCTGTAGGTCCCCCTTTAGGTACTGGAAGGGCATAGAAGGTCTCCCCAGAGTCTTCTTCAGGCTGAACAACCCCAAGTCTCTCAGCCTGTCTTCACAGGAGAGGTGAAGTAGCCCAAATAGAATGCCCTGTGAGTTGCAAAGCCCCTGGCAAGCAAGACTGTTGGGACTTCTGTATAGGAGATGATGGGGTCCATAATGATGCAAATAGGAGACTGACATAAAGCACAGAGTGTGTGGTAATTTCAGAAGCTTGCAATGAAAAGCCAAGGCTAACCAGCCTGGAGAGCCAGAGCAATGCCAACACCATCCAGAGGAGGGCCTCTCCCACTTGCTTTTAACATTACCCCTATGTGCTCAACAGGTTCTTTCTCCCACGCCAAATTACTCAGCAGTGAGCAGAAGGAAAAGAGGGCTCAGATTCACTGCAGCAAGGGCTGGGAAGCCAGAATATCGTGTGGGCACAGCAGCCTCTCAAAGTGGCCTCTTCCTCACAGCATGCTGCCTTGCAGCAGAGAAAAGTATGGCAGGCATGAATAAGGCAGACCATGCACTGAGAGGCACTTGTTTGAATTAGCAGAATTCTACCTTGTAAAATACACCCCACAGCAATGCTGGAGCGTTGGCTGCCTGTTCTTCTGCAGCCAGACTGCCCCTAACACCTACCACCTATTGTGACCTAAAGAAACACTCCCCCAAACCCTACCCATTTCAGCAAGAACACCAGCTGTACAATGGTTCTAAAGTTCACCATGCCCCAGGGCTCCCCGGCCACACTGTGTGGACACGGGCAGCACCTGGGGAACAGCAGCTGCTGTGCTGGGGCCAAAGTGGTCCCTGGGGACATCAGGAATGGGCAGAGGTCAGCCGTGGGATGTTGCCTGGTCTGTCCCCACCTACAGGCAGTGAAGCCTACTTAGCATTTCAGTCATCTAAGGGAGTAACTCCTGTGGAATAAAAGGAGGAAAGGAGGGTTAGAAGTGGTTAAAGTGGGGACAAAATATTCAATTAAAAAGATGTTTTCTGTGTTGGAAAACACTAAATTTAAAAATGCTTCACGCAGGTCAACTTCCGCTCTCTGTACGCCAATGTAAAGCCAACACAGTCTCTTCCACAAAGACGGCCCGAGGGGAGTTTAATAATACTTTGTTACAGAGTAAAAGCTGCAAGGCAAGCTCACCTTCAAATTTCCCGAATTTTGCGCTGCAAACGGAGCCACTCGAGAGAGCGCGGGGGACGAGATGGGGGGGCGGTCAGGAGGGAGCGCTTTAGCGGACGAAGCGGGCAGAGCAAGAGTGGCGGAGCCCGGCCGGACGGTACCTTCCCGGGGAACACAGTGAACCGGCGGCAACACCCACGGAACGCCCGTCCTCGTCCTCGTCCTCGTCCCCGTCCCCGTCCCCGTCCNGAGGAGCAGGCAGAGCAGCAGCAGCAACAATAGCAGTAGCAGCAGGAAGAGCGCCAGGTAGAGGAGCAGATTGAGCTCCCACTCCATGCCTCCCGCGGCACGGCTCGGTTGCCCGCGGATCACCCGGTGCCGGAGCCGCTCCTCTCGCCGCCCGGAGCCTCCTCCCCTGCGGCAGGGCGGCCGGAGAGGGGTACCGGACCGGGAGCCTGCCGAGCCAGTCCTGCCTTCAGCTCCCGCCTCTGCCGCACCTCAGGGCAGCACCGGGCAGCAGGCGGGCACCATGGCCACCCCGCAAGTTCTGGACTCGTGGTCCGAGCTGGGGCGCGTTGGCTGTGCTCCATGGGCACATGTCCCCTCTTACAGCAACCATGCTCTGAGACAACTGACCACCACCAAGAGAAGCTCACTGGGGTGACTTGCTTCAAAACTGAGCTGCCCATCCAAAGTGGATTGCCCATATGGTGGTACCCACCAGCAGCAGCCATCCTCCATACCGCCCCATCCTGCATTCCCCACACCTCCAGCAGCACAAGAGAACTCTCCTTGAAGACACTTGGGAATATTGGCTAGGAGTGAAAACACTTCCCAGATACAGCCATGGGAATGGAAAATTTCCTCAGGGTTTTGGCCACTTGATTCAGATTTTGGTGAATGAAATGATTGTGATAGATCATGACTTCTGCTTTGAAGGCAATGAAAAACATACTTTGAAAATACCTGTTTCCCTTTATTGTACTGTGTACAGCTCTGGCTGTCGCTCAGGTAACCAAGTCATCACCCTTAGAGGCAAAGGACACACCGGGGTTAGATCTGACATGATCAGGTGGTTCCCACACCCACTTTGGGAAACGCTCTGCTCAGTGCACGAGCCTGCAGACTTAACAGACAGGCTTCTGAGGGGCACAGCTGCAGCAGGGGCTCACTGGCCCCCGAGGCAGCGGCACCAATTGGAGAAAAAAAAAGAAAAATCACACATATTTCACAGTCTCAAACTATTGCACCTCTTCTCCCTCTACTTCTCCCTGCTCCCCAAAAGGCCCCTAGTGCACTGAGGCTGCAGGAGAGCAAGTGAGGCAAAGGGGATGGAGAGATGTCAGCTTGCTGCTACTCGGGGAAAATCCTACATGAACTTTGCAGGTACCATCTGTCCATTTGCCCACACGATTCATCCTGGCTCAAGTCATATCCCCAGTGCCTCCATGCATTTATATGCATTGGAACTGAAATTTCACAGAGTGAGCATAAACACTCCTGCATACTTTGCAAGTATTTTCAGAGCCATAGAAAGTCTGTTACTTCCTGAAGAAATACATCCAAAAATACATAAATTCAACTTCCTAAAGCCTCCCAAATTCTGAATGTGAGAGTAAGTTTGAGTTTGCTCAAGGAGAATACTATGTATTCAGTTACCGTTTTGCACTGAATCTTCTATCCTTACTGGACCTCTAGAATAATACTTCATAATGCTCAATAAACAGTTTGAAGCCATTGGGGGAAGTGATGATTCAACTTCTCTTGAAGTAGCAAAACTTCATTCTGATATCTTCATCACTACTGTAGAAAGCATTATCTGGTGGCAGGAGGAAAGGCCAGCATCCATCATTCTCCAGTGCTCACACATCCCAGCTCTGTTTTCTCTCAGGCACAATAATTAGCACTTTCCCATTTTGCTTGTGAGAAATTGAACTACTCAAAACACAGTTTTCTTATCAGCATTTCTTTGCAATGAATTAGGAACTAGGATCTTTGGGAAATGTGGCAAGATTAATGCTTGCATTTGATACGCACAGAGTGTTGATAAGAATCTCCATGAGAGACAGTCTGCTTTCGTCCAAGACACACTGGTGATACAGTGCCTTGTGAGTGGCTGCTGTACATGGTAGCAGGTACTTCCAAACCATGCTTTTAACCTTTAACAATGACTGCATTTTAAGAAAAAATCATTAGTATGAAATTGTATTTAAAAACAGCTGAATCAACAAATATATGCACTGTCTGTGGGGTTGGGTTTGGGTTTATGACCAAAACAGAATTCTAAAGTGTCTTACAGCTGTACAAAAGAGAAATAGTTAATCTTCTTTTAGTACTCAAATGCTTTATAATCCTATAACTAATGCAGGGGGCTTCTTATGTCTAAGCAGGAGAGTATAACATGCAACCTAAATAAGCAGGAACACTAGAATTTCTCCCCCGTCCTTACTCCTCACATAAAGAAGCAATAAGGCTCTGCAGGATAATGACAGCAGAATTACTCAGACACATGCGCGTAAATTTCTTAAAATATATCATTTCATTTAAAAGAAACATTATAGCATCAAGATTTATTAGTATCAAAAGAGGTCATCCACATGAGCAACAAAAAGAATTGCCTGAGAAGATTATGACTTTCAGCATTTCAAGTAGCCAGGCAGTCAAGATTAATTTCTAGTTTGTATCAGATACTTAGAGGCTGAATAAGCAGATGAAATAATTGAAAAGAGCAGTTCTGATTTAATGGTTTAACTTGATCATTTGTTATTCTTCCCACTTATCCTGGGGCTCATACCACCTCTCCTATAATTGCATCAAGGCACACACAGATGCCTTAGCCATCTGAGATGGTTACAGCTGGTGATGCTGTGCACTCACACTCAGATTTTCCCTTCGTGTTTGTAACCAAACATGCATATTCACTCAGTTATCCCTCTGAGTCACCGTGGAGCTTTGGAGAATCTGGGAATGGGGATGATTCTGGTTTGTCAGAGCTGCAAAGCTGGGCAGATTCAGTTCATAGACAGCAAAAATCCACATCATGTTATCTGAGCACCCCATAGATACTTCTTCCACCAGTACACCAGCAGCAGCGTGAACTGGCATTCAAGACTAATAGAACCTTGGACTGTAAGAAGGGTGAAAGAACACTGAACTGAATTAGTCAAAATAATCCAGGTTTTAAAAGAGAAAATTATCCCCTAGTTCTATTAAATGTGCCATCATCTCTTACGGATCAGATGTGACCTATAAGCTTTTCAGTACTCTGGATTTCCTCTGCATTGTAGGAGTGTCAATCAATAATTGGGATAAGGTCACATGAATGTGATACCAGGAACATTTTCAGTCTTTTCCAATAGGTAAAAAAAAAAAAAAAAAAAAAAAAAAAAAGGTTCCAAATGGGTATTCCTTTCAGTTTCACACTCCTGAGTCTTCTATCAAGCCAGTATTTAACCTGTCTGCCAACTAATATTTAAGACCAGGATATGACAAAGTGCTTGTTTGGGTTTTTTTTTTTTTTTAAATTAATTTTAGCCCACTCTACATGAAAGTAAACTATAGTTTCTGCTTCAGTATGAACATTTGTTACTTTTAAAGAGAATTTGAAGATGCTTCTACAAGGTTGGAAATCTTAAACAACACTAAAATCTTAAACCAGACATTGGTTTTGTGTATTCAGAGCCTTCAACTCTAGTTGTAAGAATTTTGGCTAAAACAAGACATTTAACTCAGCAACTGTTATCACTTAAATCAATAAAAATCACGAATGCAGTTTGACTGGAGACAGAGAAAATCCATGATGTGGATACAGCAGACTTCTCAGTATTTAGCAATTGTCTAATTTAGCAATCAAATTCAAAAGCTGCAGACTAATTAGTTGCACTCAGAGGGTGGCAGGACAGCACTTTGGCCATTTCAGTAGCCCTTTGGAAGAGTTCAGAGTGAAACAGGCAGCAGCAGGAAAAAAGAATTGTAATGTCTTTGTTTTTATCTTGTCTAGATATCAGCCTCGCAAATACTTCCCACTTTCCCAAAAGGATTTCTGAGAGCTGGAAAATGCTGAATGCAGCCCTGCCTACAGGATCAGAACGTTTGGCAGGATTTTTTGATGCCAAAAACTTCTTTCACAGGAAGAATAAAACCCAGGAGATTATGGGATGGCTAAGCATGGATGGAAACAGCAAAAACACTTTTGTGTTTACTCATAAATCTAGTCCATCAAAGATGACCCAGAGAGTAGATGAAAGAGAAGTTATTATCAACTTGCTTTAAGCTAGAATTTGGATGATTTGCTGACAGCTAAGGGTCCTTTTTTTGGAGTAAAATTACTTTAGCATATACATTAAGCAACTACTTTCCTAAATTTTAGCCATGCAAGCTGTGACAACTTCCTTCTATTAAGTAAGGGACAAATGCGATTACAGCTGTGCGTCAGGTAAAGAGCTTGTTTAAGTGCTTCTCTGGAGGAGGGCCAGAACACCCCACACCCCACCGCATCGAGCTGGTACCCAAGCTGTACTCTCCATGCTTTATTTCTGCTGGCCGCATCGCTGGCAATGTTTATTTCTCCTCCCACCCACATGGAACTGTATCTGTTCCAAAGCCCCACAGGCCCTCATAAAAACAAGTCATAAATTATGTCTATGCAGAGCCTTTCCTCCCAAATAATCTTATAAATTGAAATACTGTATACATCATGTTATGCATACATGTGTAAATGTGTATACTGGAGGCACTGGAAAGCAGGACTTGCAGCTAACCAGCAAAGGCACATTACAGATAAATCTACCATGAAAAGATAAGATCAGTTTTAAAATTTATTTTTATTAGGCCATAAAATGTGGTTGCTGGAAGCTTGCTGTCAAGAAGCTGAGATTTTGATGAAGTTTGGTTTTTTCTTCAGTCCTCAAATGCGATTTTCCCTCATGGCTCAGTTCAGTAAGATAATCCAATTCAAGTATTTCAGCCTACAGAGCATTCATCTCAAATGAAGAAGCACTTCTATGTGGGCACAATAGATCATTAGGCTCTTTTTGCTAACAATTCCTGCTTCAGCCTAAGTGCAAGTGATTTATTCGCTCATTTATTCACTCTGCAGTGTAAAACACTCATTGCTTTTCTTTCTGGTTTCAAACAGCCAGAATATTTCTATTACTTGATTACAACTATAACGCTGCTTTTCACTATACAAAAATGCAGTAAATCGCTCAACTTCTACTTCATTAACCTATTATATTGACCTTCTTTTCCATGTAGTCTGCTTGAGATTCCCAGTGCTGGGATTTTACACCATCTTAATTCGTGCATGAAATTCTTTACCCTTCCTAGCACAAAATCTGCAAAGTAAACTTTGTGCAAAGAAGATGGCATGAATGAAAGGAGACAGCTGATTTCCAGCACCTGCATGCAACTTGGTTTCCCTGAATCACATCCAGCTAATCCTGAAGTTCACCATCAACTCCTGTGTACTAATCATCTTAAGCAGACAACCATCAGAAACAAGAATCCACCTCCTCCTCAGCAATAAAGGTTTAGTTAGCACTACCAGGAATGTTCCTGACAGAATATGTATTACTGCAAGAAAGCCTAATGCAAATGACTGACAATGCTGTTGAATGTCCTGGTTTAGTGTCAAAAATGTGACTCCTTTGAAAATACTATTTCATCAAAGCTGTTATAGAACCATTTTTGGAAAAAGAAAAAAAGCTACTGCTATGACTCACTAAGCAACAAGACTGCAACTCTTCACCAGCCCAAACACTCAGCCACTCACTTCTGCCAAGAGCAGGGATGGCAAAGGGCGTGTTGCCACCAGCCTAACAGATTAAGACACATGACAGTTCGTTGGGAGAGGTGGGACAGGAAATTTTCCCATTCTAGTCCCAAGCACAAACGTCAGTGTGTGCCCAAGTTGACATTTTTGTAATTGATGGAGAGTAACAGTTTAGAAGGCTCCTACAAACAATACAAACCCTTCCAAGGTTGTTGATAGTAACCAAAGAGTTCAATAAAAATTTTCATCTTGAAATGAAAATGACTGCCTGTTTCACAAAAGAAAAATGTTTTCATTTTGACTTGCAATCACTTACAGTAAAAATTCCACTGTCTGTAAAGCTTGCAAGATTAGTACATTTAAACCTATGTTAATGATTTGTTGAGTAACATGTCTATTTCCAGATTTCAATCCTCTTTAAGGGGCAGGCTATAAACATTTTTTCAAGAGTATCAAACTGCTTTTATGTATTACCATTCTCTTGCAAAACCTGCAAATGCAAACATAACAAAATCATGCTAGTGAATGAGAACCAAGTAAAATGGATTAATTTATCATTACCAAGTTAAGCAAAATACTGACTAAATAACACAGTGAAAGCTAAGCTACTCAAGGAAGCTCTTTTCTGATCAATATCCAAACTGCTGGATTACTCAGATGCAGAATGCCCCGTTTAAGTGTGAAATTCCATCCCATCACCTCTTCTGTAGAAGCTAAGCTGAAAAATGCTTAAATTCAATTGCTTGCCCATTGTGATGGAACTCAATATAAATACTAATGTTCCACTTTTCTCACTTGGAGAACAAATACCAGTGATTCCAGACGGAGCTTATGATAGTAAGCAATTAGGCTATGAATCTATGCTCCTTTAAACCAATGCAACTATTGAATTTAATGCATGTTACTGCAACAGAGATGGAGACTATTCATTGAAGAGAAGTGCTTCTATTGATGGTCCTAGCGTTGTAATCAAGCACAACACAACAAGTGAGAAAGACTTCCCTGGCTGCAAATTAAGCCTCGACATGCCTGCATGGTCTCTGCCCACTGTCCAATAAATGTTCCATTTTTCAATGCAAAACCCGATGCTAATGTTTACAACATGCATTATGTCACACTGTAAGCTCTCAGAAGGCATGGTAAGGCAGTAATAGTACACTTGCAAGGCCCTACTAAATCCCACCACCTTTCCTTTCAAATGCTCCACAAAGACATTTTTCCTCTGCTTAGAAGCTGTCAGCTTTCCAAACCATACCAAGATTCTGCAATTCAAACAGGGATGTCTCCATGTTGCATAACATTACTGTTAATGAGCTGGCTGCCTGCCAGACCAGGCATCCAGGGAAACCTCTGCAACCTCACTCATTTTGTGAGGTTTATTGGATGGCCCTTTAAACTGGATTTACAAACAAACAGCAGTAAGGAAATAACCATCTGCTTCATTTCTATGCAGCCACTTGAGCTGTGCATGCCATATAAAACACTTAGTACTGCTCCTACCACTAACATCAGTTCCTTTGAGCACACACAGGACTCAGATTCGGAGGAATAAGAGATCTCATTTAAATAAAGCACGACAACTTTGCAGCGTTGAACTAACACTTCAATGTCTCTCGTGGGAGACTTTAACTATCCCATTATCTGCTCAAAAAGCAACATAGCAGGAATGTATTTACCAAGCAAATTCTCTCTATGGACATATAAAAAGATTTCAGATTTCTTTTTATATTATAAAATGACATAAATTTTTCACAATCCTGCTTCCTGCAAATACTATGACTTACAACGCATCAAAATGGGTTCCTAATAAGTCTACAGCCAAATACAAAATGACAGCTCACCAGAGATAAGAAAAAGTATTCAAAGCAGTAATTTTTTACTTTAGTTTGGATTTACTTGACTATACAAACAATTGTAATGATTCTCCAATGCAACTGAAGGGTCTGAAATTCGTAGTGAGCTTCTATGAGAAGCAACATGAAGACTTCAGTGCAACAAATGACACATCAGTGTGACAGGAAAGGATTTACAGCAGCATACTGGGCAAAGCTTATGATTACATCCCACTTCTTTCAGAAGTCTGCCTTCTTTGTTATTCAACTTACATACTGGCCAAAATATTTCCACAAGTGTCTCCCAAGCTTTATTTTATGTTACACGGCTGCTAATAACAAATGAAACAACTCAAAATACACCTGCTTCTCTGATTTAGAAGCACCCTTTAACAGTTTACTCAACTGCACATAATTCAGAAATTAGCTCTGAGATTATAATTAGCACTTAGAAAATTTCTGCTTAATAAATCTTAAGTGATTGTAAGTAATTGGTACCTAGCTTTTACTTTTAATGTAAAAAGCTGCACCAACAGAGCTTAGGGTACTAATACAGAACAAACTTAGTCCCAATGGAAGCATTTTTTCTCTGTGATTGCAAAGCAGACAGAATTTAACCCCAAGCCTTCACTAATGAATATTAACACTGAACTTAAACAATACAAAAAGCAAAACCAGCCAGAATTTCTACTTAAGGGCTGCCAGGTGAACTCCAAGAAAAATACCCGATCAGACAAGTATTTGCAGTGAGAAAGAACCTTATACCAAGTGTTATACTATTTGTGAGAAAAAGATGTTAAAAGCGTTAACATTGATTTGCTCCTTATTGTTACTTCACATGTAGTGCCAGTTGGAAAAATATTTGCTTATTTCTGTCCCTACAGCAAGAGGTCCTTTTCATAATCACATCAATATCCTTTGACACCGAATGTTTGTGATTATCTTCTTTTATCCTAATCTGAAAATATAAAACCAGCACAGAAGATTCAAGATAGCGCTGTCCCCACTCGCACAAAATCTGAAGTTTCTGAAGTATGACTCAATTTTAGAACGTCAGTGTGTTAACAAGGTTTAGAAAGACAGTGTACCTGAGATACTTCAACAGTTTTGTGAGAAAAAGGTCTGAGCATCTGTTGTTTAACACTGGCGGAAAGAGACAGTAATCCATTCTCTCATTTCAACTCAAATTACACATAACAGCCACTGGGTTTCACTTGAGTTTTCACTTACAGCCCACGCTTCAGAACAGGGAAGGATGTTCCTCTGACAAATTTGAAGTCTTCGTTGTATTTTGGGCTACATCACAAACGGCTTTGCTCACGCTACCACCTTGGCTGCTTTCCAGGGGCTGCAGGAGCACACATACCTCAAAGACTGGGCACTTGAAGTGTCTGAGATGTATTTTTTTTTTAATCCTCAACGTGCAGCACTTTAGCACAGGGGCCCTGAGAATGCACAGAGAGAGCTGTGATGGGGCCGGCTACCGCAACAGGTCCAATCGAGTCCCCACACTATGGTGAAGCAAACCTTTGTGCCCATGTGTTAGGGACGGTGACAGGTAACAACGGCTACGCGTTATATCGGGGACAGCCGGGCTTCGTGGCCTCAAGTCACCTGTGCCTCCTCTGAAGGTGGCCGCTTATGGGCGGGGCCAGTGCTGAGGGGAGCGGCCTGCGGGCGGGGCCGGCGCTGAGGGGAGCTGGGCGGCTTGCGGGCGNCCAGCGCCCTGGAGCCGCCGCGTGTTGATGACGTAATCGCTGCGCGCGGTGACCGAGCTGCATCGGGTGCCGCGCTGCGGGGTCAGCCATGAAGGCGACGCCGCTTTCTAATTGTGAGCGGCGCTTTCTGCTGCGCGCCATCGAGGAGAGGAAGGTGCGGCCCCGGCTTCCACTTTCCCCTTCTTCCACTTTCCCTTTCCAATCCCCTTCCTCTCTCCGAGGGGGGTGGGTGGCTAACGTGGGCTGAGCGTAGGCCGGACTCCTCCTCCCGGCCCGGCCTGGCTATGGCGCGTTAACCCGGTGTGTCTGTCTCTGGGCCCGCAGCGCCTGGACGGCCGGCAGTGCTATGACTACCGGAACGTACGGATCTCCTTCGGAGCCGACTACGGCTGCTGCATCGTGGAGCTGGGGAAGACCAGGTGGGTGCCGGGGGCGAGCAGGGGCTGGGCCGGCGCCGCGGCCTGAGGAAAGCCGTCAGGCCGAAAGCCCGCTGAGTTTACGGTAAACAGAGTTTAAGGCCTGAATCCTAAAAGTTGTAGCAGTTCAAGGGTAGGACCATGGAGGAGAACTGGGAAGGGATAGAGTTGCCGTGTCGGTTGTTGATTACAAACAGTTTATAAAATAGAAAATCACCATAATTTGTCATCGCTTTATTCACTGATCTCACATTCCACTTGCAGTCCTCCACAAAGGAGGAAGAATGTGTACGTGGAATAGTGGAATATATGCACTTACATCAACTTTTACTTACAGATTCTCACGTGCCTTGGTCTGTTTTGTTCTATGTTCTAATTTCTACACTTGGTTCTCTCAGTTATTGACCAGAGGTTATACACATATGACAGGCACTGAATGAAAGACTGTAAGTAGTGAGAAATATAAACTAAAAGCCTAAACGTGCTTTTTCAAAATGTGATTTTATTTTTTTTAATGGCAGGAGTTTTTTTCCAGTTAAATTCCGTGATTTAGTGGCTTATTTACCTTCGCAGGGTCCTTGCACAAGTCTCCTGTGAGCTTGTGCCCCCCAAGCCAAACCGGCCTACGGAAGGTATCCTTTTCTTCAATCTTGAGCTCTCGCCGATGGCCGCGCCTGGCTTTGAGCCTGGCAGGTAGGTAGCTCTCTTAGACTGAGCGACGAGGATGGAGGAGCCACAGCTTTGATAAGCGTGAGTGTAAAGCGTGAATCGCATTCAGCAGGGGTTAATGTTGTTTTAACAGGCAAACAGACTTACTGGTGAAACTGAACAGACTGATAGAACGGTGCCTGAGAAATTCCAAGTGTATAGATACGGAATCTCTCTGCGTTGTCGCTGGTGAAAAGGTAGGAAAACATAGTAATTTCTACAAGGGGTTTTAAACTAAAAGGTGCATATGGTCTGGTTTTTGAGGTGGTCTCAATCTTGTTTTGGAAACTAGAAATTCTGACTTTAATGTAGTTCTGACTTTAGATTAATGTAAAGATCCACACATCTGACTTTACAGATAGTTTTACTTTACATATATACCTAGGCTGTCTCAAGTAGTTGGGACCCTGCACAATTGAATATTTCTTTGCAGAACAAAGTTTAAATTGTACTCAGGTGTTATGTATTTTGGCACAACTAAATCTAGCACGCTGAGCATCTTGAAATAGACCGAGATCTTTCACCTTCCTAAGCAAAGCCCCGAAGAATAGATGCTGGTTCTTTCTGTGGTTCAAAAAATGGAGTTGTTTTGAAAAAGAGTAACTTCCATAGGATCGTGTCACCAATTACGAAGCGGTTTTGTATGCCTTTTCTCAGGTTTGGCAGATTCGGCTGGACCTGCACCTGTTAAATCACGATGGGAACATTATTGATGCTGCCAGCATAGCGGGAATTGTAGCCCTGTGTCACTTCCGCAGACCAGACGTGTCGGTGCAAGGAGAGGACGTAACCGTGGTAAGTTCTGCCGGGGAAATGTCACGGCAGCGCCAGTAGCCCTTCCCTCCTCTCTAAAAGGGAGAATCACGCGTTTGTGCAAGCAGATAAACTCACAGATACTTGGGCTTCAGGGCTTGAAAATGTGAAAGGATAGTAGGGAAGCGCGCTGAATACGGAATTTTATCAACCTCAGTGCATGGTCACACTAACTGTAAAGGATGACTTTTGCAGTTTTACAATTACTGATTGCAAAACTCTGGTACAGTATTTCAGCCAAATCGAGCATAAGGCTGAGGAATGTGCTGTGTTTACCCATGTAGGTAGCAAACGGTAAGAGCTGCGCAAGAAGAGGTACAAAGAATTTTGCTAATATTTAGATAACTAATAATTTGCCAGCCTTTTTTTTTTCCTGCTTGGGTTTTGGGTTTTGGTTTTTTTTTTGTTGGTGGTGTGGGTTTTGTTTGTTTGTTTGTTATTATTTTAATTTCTTTAAATATCTTTTTATAGTACATCATTTAAAAATGTTTCATAAATAATTGTCTTCTGTGTCAATTCTTGTCACAGTATACTCCTGAGGAACGGGATCCTGTCCCCTTGAGTATCCACCACATGCCTATTTGTGTCAGTTTTGCCTTCTTCCAGCAAGGGTAAGGTTGTCAAGTCTTTTGACAGGAGCAGCTTATTGTTAATTCTGCAGAGTTGATTTTAAACATAGAAGAGTCCAAAAAATACTTACATTGACAAGCCAGTTTCTTAAAACATGTTACCTGAGGTGGGCTGCCATGGGGAGACAGTTTTGTGTTCTGCAATGTGTAAGTAACCAGCAGCTTTACACAAGTGGCTTAGAAGACTTCCGGGAGGAGAGTATACCCATAAGTATTAATATGTAAATCAGTTCATTTTAAAAACTTGATAAAGGTAGTAACTTGCCACAGGTTTTTTTACTGTTGCCTTTAAACTTGAATCTAGGACATATTTATTGGTGGATCCGAGTGAGCGTGAGGAACGTGTAATGGATGGTGTCCTTGTAATTGCCATGAATAAACACCGTGAAATTTGTACCATGCAATCCAGTGGAGGGATTATGCTGGTAAAGGATCAGGTAAATCTTTGCCTTGACCAGTCTTTTCTCTTGTATATAAACTAGTTCCTGTGCTGTAATCTTGATAGTGAGATACCCTTGACGTTTGGCAGCTAAGAAATCAATTAACTGCCTGATATAATTGGAAGAGACTGCGTATTTTTAGTCCTTGTGGAAGAGCACAGTGCTGTGCATCGTGCTGTGGAAGAGCTGGAGAAGAACGTTGTTTGGGCGGATACACAGCTCTTTTTGTCTCCGGAGGTTTGGCTGAGGGAGTCTGTAAATGACTTCAGGCTGCTGTTGCCTGAACCAGCTGGATCACCTGGTAGTGTGTCCAGCACCTCATAGCAAGGGTGCCATGTTTTAAATGTTTGTGGCTCCCGTGGTGTTTTACAGTTAAAAGCATCTTGCTTTCCTGATTGTAATCTGTTGTTGTATGTATGACAAACAGGTTCTGAGATGCAGTAAAATAACAGCTGTTAAGGTTGCAGAAATAACGGAACTCATCCAAAAAGCCTTGGAGAACGACCAGAAAGTTAGGTGAGTGTTTCAGAAGGGAAGGGAAATGGGTATTTTTAAGATACACACTAAAAAGTAAGGTCAACCTGTAGCTTGAATAGCAATTTTTTTTTTTCATTAGTGTTTGTTTTAAATAGCAAGTACTTACACATTTGAACTTGAAAAGAGAAAGCCTTTTTTTAAGTATGAAACATCCTGAAATAACATCTGCCACTGAATGACTAGGAAAGAAGGTGGGAAGTTTGGCTTTGCGGAATCTATACCAAATCAAAAGATCACTGCCTTCAAAATGGAAAGTGCTGCAGTTGATACCAACAAGGTGGAAGAACAAGCAGAAGAAATCATCATGAAAGCTGAACCTCCTTCAGAAGCGTATCTTTTCTGTGGTATTATTCAGGGGAAGAAAGGCTTCCCACCCCCTGCACTAGGAGCTAACCATACAGCCAAGGTTCCTCACAACTTAGGTAGCCCGACAGCCTTCAGAGGAAACATCATCATACTGGTTTTGGTTCTAACTGCTTTTTGGTAACTTAATTCCTAGCATAAAGTGTAAAACTGAGGTCTGAAGTGACTGTTAAGTAACTGGAGAAGTAGTACTGTCTCTCTCGACTCCCCTTTTAAAGATGTGTTCTCCCTTCTGGAGAAGAGATACAGCTTCATACCCATCTGGTTTGCTCTCAGAATGCAAAGATTTTACTGGCAAACAAAGATTTCCCTTAACTACTTCAGTTCTGCCACACCAATATTGCACACTCCTGGGACAGCCCAAATTGGGGAAGGAATAGAGAACTCCTGGGGAGACCTTGAAGAATCTGACAGGGAAGAAGTAGTGGAAGAGGAAGGTGAAAGTGAAGCCACTGCTTTCGAATGTCAGAAAATGGAAACTGAGGATACAAGTACACTGGTGGAAGCTAAGAGGGGTAAGTATTTCTCTTCATAGCAGAGGTGCTTGTTATATCACTTGATTAAACAGTCTAGAATTCAAATGTGAGAAGAGCCCTTGGCCAGAAAGGAGAGACATTGTACCTGCTTCCCCCTGGGGAGCTGTGCCCATTCGCTACTTCTACTGCACCTGGTCCCTTCTCTTCTCTTCAAAAGAAAACTTGGTGTCAGTAAGTAGAGGGAGGGCTCCCATGTTAGACATGAGCCAGTAGAAATGCTGTGGTTATTAGTTGTTTGTACAAAATTGATCACCAGTTTGTGGGTTTGATGTTGGTTTTTTTTAGATGAACCTATTGTAGTGTCCGACAGTGAAGAGGAAGAAGTTGTCATTCTGGAACCACAGGAACTACCAAGGAAAACAAGGTAACCATCATGCAAAATGAGGAATAGTTTCAGGAAGCACAGGATTTTGGCAAGGCCAAGAAAGGTCTCAGTTGATCGAGGGGACTATATGGATAGCTAGAGCAGGGAAGTTTAAATCTACATCAGTTTGCTCCCATTCTAGAAGGGTGGTCACCCTGGCTGACCTGCAGCTGTCTGAAATGAGTACAGATATTTGACTGATCTTCATCACTCCAAAGGGAGTGAGAGCAGAGAAGTGGTTTTGAATCAGCTTCTCCCTGGAGATGCTGCAGAGGTTCTCCATGCCCCTCTGCAGCTACTCTTGCATTTTATCTCCAGTGAGATGTCTTGCTCTATCCTTGCACTAGCCATGGCCACCCTCGCTGGTGGCCTTAGTACAGTTTCTAGATAGGAAGTTTGAGGTTGACCCTGAGCGTGGTGGATGATTGCAGCGCTGTGGATGAGCAGCCCTGTTCCTTTCAGACTGTGTGGTACACTTCTTTGACACTAATGTCGTTTGCTCACAGAATGCAGACCAACCCGAAACAAGAAAATGCAAGTAAAAGAGCGTTTAACAAAAGGAGAAGAAAGAAGAGAGCTGCTCGTTAAAGCCCTCACCCCTCCTTCAGAAGGGCTCCATCGTTTGGGTCATCGTTACTTATTGTTGTAGATAATTTTATTTCCTCCCACCCCATATTTGATCCTCCTTTTATGTATATTTTATAAAAGTATTGTACACAGCTTTAAATAAAAAAAATTGCATGTAAGTGATACTCTGTTTATTGTGGGTTTCTGCCCAGCTGCAGCAGCAAACACTGGGTTAAACTTGAACCGACTCAAGTTGTGTAACTTGAATGGCAGCAGTAAATGCAGTTTTCTGAACAAAACCAGCTCTGCTGTCACTGGCAGGAGCTGTGTATCCTCAGAGTTCAGGTGGTGAAAGGAATTACGGCTCAGTCTTCACCTCAGGGAAAGCTTCTGTTACTGCAGGTAGCTATAGTCACACCTTGGGATGTTCTTGACGGGGCAAATGATGTGCTGTGACTTGAAACATTCTTGCCTGCCTCACTCCACACCTCACCTTTCACTGAAACCCCTTTGTATAACGCTCAGCACAAGTGTGTACATCTAAGAAAACAGCATAGGACAGAGGCAAACCTGGCGCAGAGAAGCAACTCACACTCCAGCAATGGAGTTTTGTAAAAATTTTAATTAAATAGTACATGCAACAGACAGGAATGGTTCGTGAGGCGTATCCAGAGAATGATGCTCTGGATTTACAATTGGGCAAAGCAAAGAGACAAGGAGGTTTCCAGAATACCTGCCCCAGCTGCTTTGTTTGAAAACCAAGCCAAACTGGCAACACGCACATATTTACAAGAGCAGAGTAGGACTATGTTACAGGTGACCTAGGATTTCAAGAAACGGGAACAGGAGAGCGGTTACTGTTGCAGATGCTACGTTCCCCAAATCAGGTTTAGAATTGAATGTTGGAAAAACCAAAGTGTAAACTGTTCCTAGCCAAGGAAAACTTCAGTCAAGTTGTGCTCTTTGAGAAAGGGACAAACAGAAAGCCACCTCCCCCCAGGAGCTAAACCAGCGCATTTTCTTAGTGTCAGTTCTTCCCACCCAGAGTCGCTCTTGGGAGTACAAGAAGAGGCGAAGATCCAGTTTCTTCCTCCTTCTGTGGTACCACACGACCTCAGACCTCTTCAGGAAAAAGAATGGTATGCTTTGTAGTGCTGTTTCTCTCTTCACACCTGACATCCCATTCCGTAGAGGCTTTATTTTGAGAGGGCTAGAAGTTCAAGTGGGTAGGCAAAACAGTAGGACAGCAACACCTGGGATGTTTTGTTGGAAGCTTAGTAGCAAGAGCTGGCATCATCCCATACTGACTGGCAAATGAGAAGATGGAAAAAAGACAGTCCTTGGAGCAGCAAGAGCTGTTGCTGATGAAGGAGGAACATGGTCATACTGGGCAGAGCTCCCAGCCCAGGACTGCAGCGTTTTTTTCGGCTGCAGAGGAAGTCAGATTGGTATGTTGAAAGTAAAGCCCAGGGAGCAGGGGAGAATTGTTCTCTGCTAGAGGAACAGTAACAGAACAACTTCCAGTGAAAGCAGAACAAGGAGACATCTCATCAAGCAGTAAAGTAATCCTATAAACCACTGTAATCCTCTCACTTAAGTACTGCTGCTTGCTTTTTTCTGGGGAAAATTTGTAATTATGATTCAAAACATTTCTTCACGTTACTATATACTTCTCCACAGCCTTGGAAGGTTTCCAGCATACACCAACAAAGAGAAGGGGAAAGCAGAACCCAGTGTCTCAGGAGGAGCGCTGTGCTCAACAGTCTTCAAAGAGTAATTGCCAGGCAGCGTTGTGAGCGGCCCTTCCAAGGTCAAACTGAGGTCAGGACTGTGGCAAAGGAGTTCCCGTGTTACCTACAAACTCTCTCCCTCACTCCCAATATACACACCGAACGCGATACGCTCTGTGGGGCTTTTCCCCAGCTAGTTTTAGCTTTTCAGTGGCAACCTACTGCAAAGCTAAAGAAAGGCTACTGGAGAACAATCGTAGTAGACCAGTGAAATCTGGTTTTTCATTAAAACTTAGAAGCCATAGAAAAGTCAAAGTGCATCCTAAAAAGCTCCGGTTGGCCAAAAAAGGCAGCCACTTAGTTGCATCCCTTCGTTTTGACTGGAGAGGGTTTGTAACTGAGCTGTTTCATGGAGGGCTCAGGCTGCAGAGCAGGGGTGGAACACCCAGGTCTTAATTACTGAGGCGAGACACACGAGTTGCCCGACTCCAACACGTTTGTCAGCTCAACAGAGGGTGGATGATTTTCTCTTTAAATTTATTTTAAATAGCCCCCACCATAACAGCTGTTTGACATCTGTGAAGAACTGATACTGCTACCTGCTGGCTGTCCAGACAAGCAGATGGACAGCGCCGAATCAGCTTCAGGTTGAGGTGGTGCAGGTTTCACCCTTGCCAAAGAGCTTTAGAAGTGAATGCCAGTTGAAAGTGGCAGTACTACCCCTCAGTGGATTTAAGGTATTGGCAAGACCACCAACATCAGATGTAAAAATTGTTTATTAGCCAAACTGGAAATGGCTTAATTAAACCCACTTCCATGCGCTCACTGCTTCACATGCAAAGAAGAGCAGGTACAGGGCAGCATCACTCCATTTACACAGGTTTAAGGTAAGCGGCATTAGAACGAGTGGACATTTATGTGCTAGTTTGCTCATGTAACAGTTCCAGAACTAAGGAAAAATAAGATCCCTTAGTCTACATTTTTGCTGCATGCCACAGAGGAACCCTTTCCAAGCAAGAGGGATGTACAGAACTCTGCATGTAGCCCATCCACCCCAGAAGACATTCCCTCTTCTTGAGGGCACGGAGCAGCAGTTCATCCCCCTAAAGAGGTACGAGGGGAGCAGACATCTGCTGACTGTAATGTTTTCAGGAGGTATCAATGGGCTTTTGGGACAGCTAACACATCAGTTAAGAACTCCAGGGTTTTCAAAATTAGTACGTTTTACACTTTGACTAGAAAATCCTTATAGCAAGGCCATTCTCTACGTACTGGAAGAGAGAAGAATGCAGTGCTATTCTGGTTTTTGCTGTGCAGTTCAGCCTTTAACCTGATGGAGACCTGGCAGTACGTGGGACAGCGATCAAGACTTCCAACAACTGGCACATCCCAAAGAGCTTCACGGGAGCCAATTCCAGCACGGCCTTCTCCTCATCGCTATAGAGTTTCTTCCAGTACTCGAGCCCTTAAGCCCCATTTTGGATCTATACTACGTCTCAGTTTAAACTACACAGTATAAAAATGCTACAAATACTGCTGTGGAGTCCAAGTCGTTCTTTCTTGGAAGGAGAAAAAGCCCTACTGTAATAACGCGCTGCTAAGGTTAATGTTTAGTCTGTAATTAGATCAGCAGTCTCGGACTGCACTTAGTCTGCATGGTTAATTCCCTGCTTGAAGAGAGCATTTTTAAAACCCCAGCTAAATATTTGAGCATGTACAAAAGATTTACAGTAAAACCACATAAAACTAAATTCATAATTAAGCTCATTAAAACCTGCATTAATGTTCTGAGTGATCCCATCTAGAAATTTGAACCATGTTTCAAACTGTACATCATTTTCCTGTAATATACATCTTGTAAAAAAAGATCAGTCTCTTGATTATTACAATAAGTTTAGTGTCTCTGGCGGGTCAATAAGCGATACTCCATGGTACCTAGAGGGGAGACAAAAAAAGAAAAGGAAAAGAAAAAAACCAAAAGATGCAGGATGTCATCTTGCTCAAAGTGCTCTCTGCCGTAAAGAACAGCGTACGTCCTGCAGCAAAGCACGGTTTTCACAAGGCAGAAAACACCTGGGGGCTTGTTGGCTGCCATGCCAACACAGATATTATTTTGTTGTTGCTTAGGAGCATTGGGTAGCAACTCCTGGCTGCCAACTGCAGGAACACCAGGGAAATTCCTCACCTGGTGGTGAACACAATATATTGCTCAACAAAACGTTGTGCAAAAACCTGGGGAGCCTTGTCACTATTGGACTTGGTTAGTCGAGTCTGACTGAAGACTCAGGACTCACACACACCCCCCAGACCTCCCCATCCAGCAGTTAGGAGCTAGGACAGCTCAGGTGTTACCACACTGTACTCACTTGGTACTCTTGTACTTTTCCCTTATGGACTGTTGTGTGTGCTGTGCTGCTTTGAGGTAGGTGTTGTGTAGGTCCATGAGGCAAGGCTTGACGTCTTCAAGGGTGTAGCCTGTTACTTTGCACAGGGATTCGGGCTGAGGGAGAAAGGAGAGGGACATTTGCATGTTTCTGTTCACTTCCACTGACAGGCACTGGTGGAGTTCTTAAGCTTCCTGTTGAACCTCTGTTGTTGTAATAGATTAGCAGAGCACTGTTTTCTCAAGCACAAAGAATTTTAATATTCAGTGCTCAGATTTAAGCAGTTCATGTAGATTTACAATAATCCTGATAATTACCATATTCTAAGCAAGTATTCCTTGCCTCCAGTGCTTAGGCTTTCTTATTGCCCACTTCATCACAAAGAAGCTGCTTACAGCTTTGAGGAGGACCACCAGAACAGAGTCCACCAGCAGATGCCTCCTCCTTCTGAGAAAACCTGTGTCGTTTCCTGCCCCCTGCCTCCTTTTTCAAATACCACAGGGAACAACCCCAGACTAACAGCCTGGGGCTGCAGACTCCTGCGGTCCCAGCCGCAGAACTGCGTAGGAACAACAAACTCCTTTCATGGATAAAGGTGCATGAAAGCTCAAGTTGCAGTGGTACATACCCAAGTTTGTCCAGTGATGGTATAGCTTGCTAGATGAAATGCTGCAGCAGCAATAACTGATGGCAAGTATTTCAGATAAGGATCGGCATCAATCAGACTCAGCTCCCCGAGGTACTGCAAGGGCAACAAGAGAAAGGGAATTGTCTCCTTCCCAAAGGAAGTAGGAGAGCATGTAGCAGTTGTCCTAGAACCCTAATTTAAGCTTCTAGTCCTGCCATCAGTTGGAGGAAGAGCTTTTACCAGTTTCTTCTGTTAGCTTCTACTGTTAGCCACTGTCAAACAGCATCCCCCATGCACGCCTTTTCAACACCACGTTTTATATTGAGATGTACCTAAGATCTAGAGAAGAGTAGTGGGGTCTGACCTTTGCACAATGAGACAAAGGCTTCCATGGAGGAGCTCTGGTGCCTGCCATTCAGTTAGGATTCAGTATAACTTTAGCTGAAACCTTATCTGTGCTCTGCTTTAGAAATTAGCCTCTGGATTTACAGCTCACTGCTTGTTGAGGGGAAAACCAAAACAAAAGTCCTTTTTAGCCAAAGTGGGTGGGTAGGTGTGGCAGTAGAGGGAAACATCTAGCACTCTGCCCACTCTGAGTAAGTGAGCATGCCTGAGCTAGGCCAAGTGCCCATCTGTGATAGGAACGGAGCTTCTCAAATGGTGAGTGGCAACAGGAGTGTTAGTTTGCAGTGGTGTGGCACCACCTCTGGAGGAGCACGCAGCACAACAAATGCACTTTCCAGAACTCTCCCAGAGACTCACATTTAAAAACAGGAGGAAGCAGGGAAACCTGGACTGAAGAATCCTCTAACTTTTCTCTTCTTTTCTACTGGGACTTGGAAACTAGGCTTGTAAAGTGCATTATTAGTTACAGAACTCTCTAGTTACACGGGCCGAGCCAGTAACTCTTTACTTACCATTGACAGGCTCTCCACTTTAGCATTTGTCTGATGATGTAGGAAGTACTGGGTGAGGAACTGGTTGATCGTTGGAGCTGCCAAGTCAAACGACAAAACCTTCAAAATTAAGTGCTCCATCCTCAGAACCTGCTTCTTGGTGTAGGTGTCATCTGTGATGTAGACAAACTCAGCTACTTCAGGAGGGTAGATTTCTTCAAACTTTCTGCCAGAAGAAAAAGATATGAGTACTAGAAAACCAGATAACCAGCAACATTTAATGAAAGGCAGCATCCCAATTTAAATACTGACTTGTGAAGTAGCTGAACCCTGTTAGTAAATAAGTTTGCTGCACTTCATTCTGTAGCTCTTGAATCAGCAGGATTTGAAATTACAGAGCTACCACAGCATGGTATTTTAGCACTGAACAATTTGGGAACCAGAGGCACTGAAATTTCAGAACAACTCCCTAAACTAATAATTGGCATAAGCAAAACTTTCTTTTCACGTGCCTTGTGCATATTGCCTCAAAAACTGTTTAAAAGCCTGCTGCTACTACAGCTAGAAATAATGAATCCTCACATTAGGGCAATCTGCAAAGCCAGCCTAGAACCTTTCTTGCAGAGTTCCATACGGACTGCCAAGGTTTTAGGTGGATAATGGCTGGTATCTCTTCTAGTGTGAAGCCCTCCTGACTCAGCCTGGCTATAGGCAACAGAAGCTTAATAGCAACAAGATTTCCATCTGTATGAGACCAGCAGGAGAAATTCTAAATTAAGCAATCCACTTACGATGCAAGCAGCATAGCTGCAGTACCCACAAGCTGCAGTTTTCCTCTCAAAACAGACATTGAGGACAGAAACCTATCAATGTAATTCACAGCTAAGTGCAGGGTTTCATTCTGTAATTTGTATTCTTCTCCAACTTCCACCAGCCAGTCCACAAGAATAGCCCGCATGCTGTTTGTGATATCAGGTTGCTTCTTCATGTAACCCATTTTAGGCTTGCATTTCACCTGTAGGTTTAAATGACAGACAAGATTGAATTTGGACTAAGTGCCAGCAGGGAAACAACTGTTTAAGCTCTGTTTACCACAGTTTAAACAGATCAGAAGTAAACAATGGTAAGTTCTAAGATCAGTAAGTTACATTTCCTTAGTCTTGCTCTCCAGTTTCTGTTCGGTGCATGGTACAATCAACTTTATCACAAGAAACCAGTCTTGTGTTCACAAGAGTGGAAACAGCACTCTATTTCTCTATTTATAAAAAGATTTAATTTAGTCACTGTAGTAGTAACCAATGTTTAGGTGCATTTCTCAAACCCAAATTTGCCCCCATAAGCTATGTGCAAAGAAGAGACAGCAGCTCACCTCCATTTCCCTAAGGTACGTATGGATATCGCTAATATAGTCTGGCACGTTATTAACATTTGGTTTCTTCTCTTCTGCTTCCAAGGTTATTGAAATATCCATAATACTTGGAGAATCTAAGAAGAAAATAATAACCATGTTAAAACAGGCACAGTCAGACCACTGCCTCGCAGCACAGGAACTAGTACGGCAATGGTGGCTCTCCAGGGCTGCTGGGTCTCTTTACCTTCTGGGCGTGCAGAGAGGGCAGACTATCATAGAATCAGTTAGGTTGGAAGAGACCCCTGGGATCAGAGTCCAACCATCAGCCCTACTCTACAGAGTTCTCCCCTACACCGCATCCCTCAACAACACATCTAATCTACTCTGAAACACAGTCAGGGATGGGGACTCCACCACCTCCCTGGGCAGCCCATTCCAGTTCCTAACCACTCTTTCTGTGACAAATTTTTTCCTCATATCCAGCCTAACCCTACCCTGCTGCAGCTTGCAACCATTCCCTCTTGTTCTATCGCTAATTACCTGTGAGAAGAGACCAGCACCAACCTCTCCATAATGCCCTTTCAAGCAGTTGTAGAGAGTGATGAGGTCTCCCCTCAGCCTCCTCTTCCTCCAACTCAACAGTTCCAGCTCCCTCAATTGTTCCTTGTAAGGTTTATTCTCGAGGCCTCTCACCAGCTCCGTTGCCCTCCTCTGCACTCACTCCAGCACCTCCGTATCTCTCTTGTGTTGAGGTGCCCAGAACTGGACACAAGACTCAAGGTGTGGCCTCCCCAGTGCTGAGTACAGGGGGACAATCACTTCCCTATCCTCCACTAGACTGGGAGTTGAGGAGGCTGTAGGGAGACCAAAGTGTTACTGCAACAGGGAAGCTTCCCATGCCCCATTCTCTTCTCCCTTCTAAGAATAAAGGGATGGGATCACGTAGTACCAGGTGCATCCTGTGTTACCTTATTACATAGATGTGAATCCTGTAAACTAGACTATTGTAGCATAAATCAGGGCTGGAATACCAGAGCTTTTCAGAGAATGCAGAAATGGACCATGGTGCCCTCGTGCCCTGCATGTTGCCCAGCCCTCAGATACCCACATGTTACAGGAAATGGATCCAACAGCTCCATTTCTTACATACCAGGAAGAGCTCAAACCACTTGTTCAGGACAGAGTATTACCTGGGAGAAGAATCCACTAAGTCCCAGGTTCTGCCTGAGTAAAAGTCCCCTTCTAACTCTATAGCGGTGAGTAGGTTGAGGCTCTAAGGCCTGCTCTTCTTGTCTGTCATCTGTTTTTTCTCGTGAAGTACCAACAGTAAAACAGCTTGTGTTGGAAGGGACCTTAATAGGCCATCTAATCCACCCCCCCTGCAATGAACATCTCCAACTAGATTGGGTGGCTCAGAGCCCTGTCCAGCCTGATCTTGAATGTTTTCAGGGATGGGGCATCTACCACCTCTCTGGGCAACTTGTGCCAGTGTTTCACCACTCTCAGAGTAAAATATGTCCTCCTTATACCTATCTATATCTACCCTCCTTTAGTTTAAAGCCATTGTTCTTCGTCCTTGTGAAGACTAAAAGCATAAAACTGCCTACAAGGAGCAGTAGGGCACAGAGTAGAGGCTCAAGCGATCTATAGCTCTGCTGGATTTGAAACCTGTGCATTGCAATAGCAAGCTCGAAGGAACCAAATCGCTTTCGGGGAAAGCATGTTCCGAGCTGAACCAGGCCAGCGTACAACCCCAACAGCTTCGGGATCTCCAGCGCTCCTTCAGTTTCTTCCGGAAACCATTCTCCCGCAAACTCCTCGGCACAACCCTGCTCACCCCGCGCTTTCTGGGGAAAGGGCCCCGCCGCCGGACAGGGCGGGATGGGCCCCGCGGAGCACACCCACAACCCGGGGCAGCTGCTGCTGGGGTCTCACCTACCAAAGCTCAGCTCCATAGCGTTGCTCAGGGGGGCGAGGGGCCGCCGCTCCCCCAGGGCGCAGACGGCCGCCCTCAGCCCCAGCGCCGCCGCCGCA
>VZTM01004353.1:273-14060 GCA_013400555.1 Jacana jacana
TGCATCTGTGTGCCCTAAAACAGGCCCTTTGTTTATCTGACTTTCTCTCTGCACATACTTACTTGTACTTCAGGGATTTAAGTTAGACAGAAATTAATCTGTTGCCTCTTCCCAATAACTTGGTGAAGCCAGTGTGACTAAGACACGGTGAAATGAAACGAGCACAATCCTCAGCTATTGACCATCAAAAGCACCTCTTTTACCAGCAGCTTAAAGTATTTGGTACTTTTTGCTATTACAAATCATGAATTATTTCACAGCATAAAAAAGTACTTAAATTTGGTCATACATATATTGAATATGATGTACTCATTCTTAGGACCCCTGTATATGCACCAAGTCAGCTGTATGGAGTCCTATGAGAGTTTCAGAAGTCCGCGATGGAATTGGTAGGTTGGCCATAGGAATGTATTTAATGTTGGTTTAATGTATCAAACTAAAGGACCGTTTTTCTTCCTTATTTTTACCAATTTTCAACCCTCTCTCATCCTTTCTTCCTATTTTGATGCACAATAATGGTCAGTAATAACTGTCATTTCCTTTCCCTCCATAAGGGAGTGAATCTTGCAGCTTTCAAGATATTAACAGAAAACAGAAATACCTCCAATGTAGGATATGACTAGAAACATTTTCTATCTGCTGTCTTAGACAATGCATAAAGGGAGCACAAGCCCCTGAGGAGACCAACTGTGGTGCAGATATTTTTGCCTGAAGCATGTGGATCAGAGAGAATGCTGGGCAGAGCAAGGTAAAATAGCTGTAGTACTTGATTGCTGGAGTTTTCTGTGGCTTGAATGTGTGAGAATTCCTTCTCCAGCCTGCTAATGCGAGTAGTCAAATGATGAACACTCTCTCCCTATGGAGTGAGGTACCATCCACATGGGAAGAAATGGTATATAGCCCCCTGCACCATGCTGGCTTTTCACAAAAGTTATAGCAGCTCTATCAGAATGTGTAGGGACCCTTTGCTTACTAAAAAAGAAAGGGAAAAGTATTTTTTTTAATTTGTTCCTGAGCAGGCCAGCATGGAAAGCCCAGATCTGAATGGGTAAAAAGAGGCAGTCAACAGCTTTTCACTGTGATCCCTTAACACTGTGCATGAATCCCATGTGAATCTCAACTTCATATTCTCAGGCTTCCGGAATGTTCAGGGTCTGTCACTTGTCTGCCTGTACAAAGAATAAAAAATGGCTCAGCAAAGGTCGTGTGAGAAATAACATGACCTGCTTTGTTTAGTGACTTGGGATGTAGGGTTTTGTTACCCTGGTGTCTTCTAGTACTCCTTGTGAACTTTCAGCAGTTACCAACCGTAGTATCTCAATGTGCCAGTTTGGCCCCAAGGTTTAGAAGGCTGTTTGATTTCTAGGAAGAGCATGGCATAAGCAGTATTGATCCACCTTTCACAACTCTGTGCAGTGTACAAATTTGTACGTTGTCTGAATCCCACCTTCAGCTAGCGTTCTGACCGTCTGGAGGCTAAACTGGCTGATTCGCTTCAGTTTCTTGGGGAGTTTATCAAAGATAACTCCAGCAAACAGGTATATTCTTCTCCCTGGGGAAAAGCAGCAAAGGAGACAAGGTTTTGAGGAGGAAAACATCTTTGATGATATAGAAAATGCGTATGTTTAATGAACTTCCTTCTGGCTTATGTTCTACCACTCAAGTACCAGAGCTTACCAGAGCTTACCAGCGTGTTCTGTAGCTTATTGTGGTTGGGAAACCATTGTTCCTCTGATGTGGGTTGTGCTTTGCAGACAACACCACTACTTTTAGAGGCACACTCTTACTGCAGAAAAGTCTTGAAGGGACAGACATAAGGGAAGGTTTATGTCTTTATTATTTCCAAGCAAACAAGGAAAACTTGAGGATACCTGTACTTGGGAGGACTGTATGCGTTACTGAGCTGGTTGGGTTTGTTGTACGTTGTTTGTAAGGGGTCTGTGCCTCTAGCAAACAAAGGTGATTGAAGACTTTGTGAGATCTGGTGGTCTGGCTTCTTGGGAGATGAAGAAGGTACTCTAGACGAGGTATGTTCTGTAACAGGGGTAATCTCTCCGTGATGTACTAATGCTAAATGAACCTATAAGTTAAAGAGTCAGAGGCTCTGACACTCAAAGGCTGTGTCCCTTTTCCTTCATAATATTCTTTCATTGTCTTATTTCATAAGAAAGTAAGAGAGCTAATCTTCTGGTTCACTAGTGGAGGACAGCAACAGTAAGGTTTTATTCCTAGTTCTGCTGAGGACTCATTTGGGGCCGCTTACTCAATCTCTTGGCCTCTTGATTATCCTCCCTTTGCAATTGAGGAAAGTTGTCACTTGTGGTATCTCACAGAGAAGGCATTTGAAAGACTTTAGAGGGACTTTGGTTGGGTCGGACTTCACGTAGAACAGATATGGAAGTGCAAAAGTTTTGTGGCAAAAGACCGGGGGGAGCGGATAGTAAATGGAGACAAAAAGCAAGTTATTGTGATGCTCTGTGGGACATGAGGAGAACATGATCATTAGCCTGGAGGAGAAGTGGAGCAGTGGGAATTCCATTAAGTGTCTCACAGGCAGCAGGAATATGCAAGAGGCAGATATTAAGCAGAAAAACACCGAGGTGTTCTGGAGAAATGGACAATCAGTTATTCCACTTAATGACTCTGAAAAGCAAGGAGAGGAAACAAATGAGGTTTCAAAGCTTATTATTGGAAAGAACAGCCTTTCTGTATCTCTTTCACAATCCTGAAAGAATGAGCTGTTTTACATAATGAGCATTTACTTACTGTTCTTGCAGACACACACACACTGACCTATTTAAAAAATGCAAATGGTCAAAAAGTTCCCTTCAGGCAGCAGTGACAAAATCAATGTAGAAAGAATAGGGTTAGTCCAGCAAGACAATGAGTGATTGGGTTGTGGCTTGTCCAGCAGAGATTTCTCTGCACCCCGCAGGAGAGGGGAGCAATGGAGGCTTTAGCGTTTGAATGACTCACAGCTCAAGGTTTACACATGAGATTGTGTATAATTCCTGCAACCCAAAGCTGCTGGTGACTCAGATAGAAGAACTGCAGTGAGACAGAGGACATGTGAAAAGGAACAAACATGAAGAGAGAAAAACGTGCAGGGATGACCTTTTCCTGCAACAGGTTGCTGGAATCATAGAATCATATAGGTTGGAAGAGACCCTTGGCATCATTGAGTCCAACCATCAGCCCTACTCTACAAGTTCTCCCCTACACCAGATCCCTCAACACCACATCCAATCTACTCTTAAACACAGTCAGGGATGGTGACTCCACCACCTCCCTGGGCAGCAGATTCCACTGACTGACCACTCCTTCTGTGAAGAATTTTTTCCTAATGTCCAGCCTAACCCTACCCTGCTGCAGCTTGCAGCCATTCCCTCTTGTCCTGTCGCTCATTGCCCGTGAGAAGAGACCAGCACCAATATCTCTACAGTGCCCTTTCAAGCAGTTGTAGAGAGTGATGAGGTCTCCCCTCAGCCTCCTCTTCCTCAAACTGAACCATCCCAACTCCCCCAATCGTTCCTCATAAGACTTATTCTCCAGGCCTTTCACCAGTTTCATAGCCCTCCTCTGCACTCGCTCCGGCACCTCGATATTTCTTCAAACTCTTGGGAACTTCAAACCCAATGAGATCGGGAAGCCCAGGGCACCACTGGAACTCAGGGAATCAAATCCTTGCATGTATGTTACAGAGCGAGTGTGTGCTGGAAGGCAGGACCAGCTGCACCTTCTGGACAGCCACGTATTCTCCAGAAGATCACTCTGCAGAATGTAGCTCACAGAAGAGCTGTGGGCAGTTTCAGAGATTTACTCTGGGGTAAAGAGAACTGAAAGGTAAATCGCAGCTACAGAGAGAAGCATGTTTTAGTTACTCAAAGCAAATTGTTTCCTTCTTTTAAGTTTAGCTGCTGAAGTTTTTGTGCAGGAATTTCCATATAATGGGATCTGGCCTTTAGGTTGCCAGTATCTAGTGTTGAAAATTACTCTAGGCCAGGCTGCAAATGGTTTGAAACAGGTACAAAACCGTAGGATGAGTGAAACTGAAGAAAATAAGCGTCTATGATTCTCTTGGTAGGTGCAGAATGACCGGAGTTAATGGGGTGCAATTCTGTATTTTGTGTGGCTTTAAGGAAACAATCAACCCCCGCTTTCCAAATCCTAGAGGAGCAAATGCATCTGAAGATAATTTACCCCTGTCTGCAGTCTTCAGTGTGCAAAAATTTCCTGAAGAATTCCTGTGTGCTCTCAGAGCCGGCCTGAAACCAGCTGATGCGGCAGAAGTTAATGTCTTCATTGCACCACAGTTATCTTGGGCAGCATCAAGTTCCTTCTGCATGCAGAGGGTGCGCAGAGGATACTGAGGCAAAATGGCCAGGTACGCCTAGAACTGGCAGCCCAGTTGCTGAAGTTCAAAATGCTCTAGGTGCAGGGAAGCTTGCCTGACTGCTGTGAACACAGTTCCTCTACACTCGTTTGGGGATTTGTTGGGTACCCACCAAGCCAGCTATGTCGGTGGAGCACAAATTGCTCTCTGCCTGAATTAAAGGCATCGAGGGAACCGAAGAGGAGAAGGGAAAAGTAGCTCAAAACACTTATACACAGTTTGGGAATTGGAGATTAGCTGAAAAAATAGTGCTTCAAGACAAGGAGGGAAGAAATTGAATAGATAAGGGCATGGTACTTACTATGAGAAATGAGCAAATCTTATCAACAAGTGTATTCCCTTAGGGTTCATTTCAGTGGACACACGCAGGCGCTGAGGAGCACAGTACTGCAGAAAATGCATGGACTTTGCATGGCTTTCAGGATTTAGCTGTGTGTCATCAGCTCAAAATGCTACTTGGTGATAGAGAGTTCCTGTAGCTGCTATGCATGGAGCTTGTCGATATTTATAATGTTTTAACTGGGCTGTATTAATGCACATTAGCTGTTTATAGATAATACTCCTGTGTCCTAGAGCTGCAGTCCCTTAATGGGATGCTTTTAACAACGATTACCCAGGATTGCATTGCTTACTGAGGGCATTTTGCGAAAAAAAATAAAGTCACAACGTAGAACAACATAATTTCTCTACATCAGGCTTTTCCTAAGAAGCTCTGCTTTCTGGGCCAGACAGCTCCATTCTCTGGCATTTACTCAGGTAAGGTTGTTGCTTCTGCTAGCATTGCTGTAGATGCCTTAGATGGTGCATCTATACCAAGGGTGCAGGTGTGGGGTATCAGGGCTGAGGAATCCTGTAGCTTTGTGTCATGGTGCTAATATCCTTCTGCCACTGGCGTGGTTGTCCTTCCTACCTGCTTGTGCAGCCATCCTTGGGAAGCTGGACTTACAGCAAGACAAGACTAACGTACAGAAAGCGGCTTATCAGAGTGATGATGTAAACAGCCTTCACTCCCTGTGCAGTTGTTTGTTTCTGACTTCAATAGGGTGGGAACTTTTTTGGTGACCCAGAGCCAGGTTCTTAGTTTCTTCTTCATTTCCATTAGGAAAGGTTACCTTTGTGGTAGTGATGTCTGCGGACATCTCAATGCACATGCCCATGTGACAGATGTTCCCGTACAAGCACACTGCTCTCTAACAGCACTGAACAAAACCACTGAAATCCCCCAAATTAAATTTTAGAATGTCAAAGAGATGGGTTATACCATTTCCCCATCTTTGTGTGCTGTTGTAAACTGGGGTAAGAAGCAATGAGTGATTGATGAGGTACCATAGGCAGAGTGTATGATTTTCATTTTTTTTACTGGTGCCCTGAGATCATTAACAGGCTCATTTGCTGACCCAGCTGACTGCTAACCCTCTGGGAGGAAATGCATATTTTATATTTACTAACAGAACTCCAGAGTTACAGTCTCACTTATCACAAGCTCAGCAGGCCTTTGGGCACAAACTGTGCTCATGTACTTTGCCTCTTGTGCATGGAACAGACAACAAAGCGACCCCTTCAACTGGGTGACACTTCTCTGAGATTTTAAAGGAGTTGAGGTTTTTTTGACAATTTGATGAGTGACAGTGGCTTTGCTCGTTGGTGTTTGAAGAATTTAATGCTTTAATGTGAAGAGACAGGGAAATGCCATCACTCCAAACTAGCGGAGGTGGGTTGGGACTGAGCTGTCCTGGCTATGACTGCTGGTTCTCTAATGTTTTCTCTTTCCTCCCTTACCATTGCCATGGGTCTGCCCCATACCTGCTAGGGTCAGCAAGTCAGGCCCCTTGTACAACTACCGTCCCACTGCTATTGCATATAGAATCATAGAATCATAGAATCATTTAGGCTGGAATCATTTAGGAGTGATGAGGTCTCCCCTCAGCCTCCTCTTCCTCAAACTAAACAACCCCAACTCCCTCAATCGATCCTCACAAGCCTTATTCTCCAGGCCTCTCACCAGCTTCATTGCCCTCCTCTGTACTTGCTCCAGCACCTCGATATCTCTCTTGTGTTGAGGTGCCCAGAACTGGACACAATACTCAAGGTGTGGCCTCACCAGTGCTGAGAATATGTGTTTGAGAATGCAGAGATCCACCAACTGTCATTTGGCATAAGGAGCAGTGGCTGGCCTATGAACCACCATGGGTTGGGTGCATGGGGGCTCACACTGTAGCCGTCATCCCTGGCCTAGGCTGCAGGAAGCAAAGACATGATAGTTTCTGGGGAGGTGACCTGGCATGGAGATACTGTAACATTTTTTTCTTCATTTTTCTGTGGACTGTCCCTTCTCAGTGTGCTCCCCTGCCTCCTTCATGTGTCATGTGCGCTGCCTACAAAGCGCTTCTGAACTTGGCTACAGGTTTTTAGGCGTCCATCCAGCTGTGCTCGCTTATAATTACTTTTGCCTTTTTGTCTGTTTCCAGTTCCAACTCTATGACTGCTCCCTCCAGCCTGTTTTACTGCTGTGCTTCATTCTCTGCTCTTGCTTTCAGCTGAAATCAGCATTGTGTGCTGCACTTCCAGGTTTGGGACGCAAAACCACTGGTTGCTGGAAAGTGCCATCTGATTCTGGGACTTGGGGGCTGGAATGAGACCCCTCAAACCCTTTTGACTTCATGGCTTTTCAAAACTGATCTCCCCAGAAGGATTCCAAGGAGGCTTCAAAATACCCTTCTATGGGGACATATCTATTTCTCTAGGGCTGTACAGCAGACCTCTTGCCAATTTGTCTTCTTTGGTGCTAAGATGCTCCATTACAGTATTTCTTCTTGTTCCTGCTGTATAACTGATCTCTGCTTTCTGAGGCCAGTGTCAACCTGGTGACCCATAATAATCCCTCCTTGAATTTTTCTAGTTCTAGAACTAGTTCTTTGAAAATCATTCTGGCTGATGAGGTGAGAAGAACTTGCATTATGGTGCTGCTGTATGAGCAATTCTGGTGTTAAGCATATGAATTTAATTTGTGTGCAGAAATGTCTATGAATGACAAACCAAGGATTTGGGTTTTCCTGTGCTGCTGGATTTTTAGCATGTACAGGTGGGTTGTGGTTTTTTTTTTTTTTCAGTAAGAATCTGCTAAAAAGATTTCAGGACTTCGTGTGTTTATTAATAACTTAGTGGCACAGAGAGCACTGTAATAGCTTACTCTCATCCTGAGGTTTTCAAAAGAACATTAAGTGTTGCTCCTATTTTTCAGCTGAGTGATTTATAATGTAGAGAGGCAATAGCCGCACAGATGGGTGAGTATTGGTAGAAATATAGGTGTTGGCAAGGTAAGATAATTTCTGTGGAGGATTTTGAAGATGTCCCTTTTGGATTAGGACACAATGGCAAAGGCTGTGCACTGCCTGCATATTCTGTGTGCTTGCTCAAATGTCCCAAGGCTGCATTGCTTTCCTTACAGAATTAACAAAGAAAGTGTTCTCCACCCGCAGGCCTGAGGGTAGGTGTCCTCAGATGATGTCTGTGAAAATAGGTTATATCTGAAAAAAAATTCTAGTGGAGACAAGCTGGTTGTGCTGTTGCCTTATCCCCTTACTGGCTGTCCTAGTCAAGAGGCTAAAGCATTTTCTAGCAATATTGGAGCCTCACATACAAATCCTTCCTCTACACTATTCCTCTTGGCTGTTAATCTCAAATTTTAGTCTTTACTGCTGAAGATGTGTTCTTTTGTGTAAGTGTAATATTTACTAGGTGACCAGCTGGAAGCTACATTTGTCAGGGGACTATTAAGTGCCAGCCTGGAGCTGCATTTGCTGGGACATTTTCAGCCTCCTTTGCAGGCAGCATCCCCTCTAGGCCACCAGCTACTTAGAAAAGAGCCATTTTGTTCTGAGGACTGTGTCTGTCTGACCACACTATAAATAAACAAACGAGCCAATGCTGCACTTGGCATTTCAGAAGGGACATGCTTTTTGGAAGCTGGAGGGCCTGGACTGAAAAAAAAAAAGCAAAAAAAAAAAAGCAAAAAAAGAACAAGTGATATTGCTTTACTGTACAAAGAGCTAGACTTGCTCTGGGTTCTACCACATTTATTCTATAGTTTACATTCAAGGTACTCCTCATTTCCACCCCCACACCTAATTGCAGAATGCCCATTTATCTATGCAGTGGATGAATCCTGCTGAGCAGAGGTGGGTGTCCTTCCTCAGCTGAGGTGGCTGCAGACTGCTGCTGCTGCTGTTTTCTTATGGGACTGTTGCTTTGCTGGAAGGATGTAAGAGATGCGTCTTAGCTCATTGCTTTGCAAAGCCAGCCAAGACAGGTCAGCCACCTCTGCTGGCTGGCTTTGAGGGTTTGCTTACGTTCCTGTCCCACCAACTCAAGCAAAAGGCAGGGAGCAGTGTTTTAAACAAGAGCTTAAATAGTATCATGATCCTGGCCGAGTTGGGCCCTGAAGTAGAAACCTAACTTCTTAAGGAGAAGGTGCTTGGAGTGTGGTGACAGCTTCTCTTCCAGCTGTTCCTTGGAGCTGAACTCCGCTCCCTGAGCTAAAGCGAGTCATCTGGCTTTGCACTTTTCACCGTACAGTTTGTATGACACAGGAGTGATTTTTATAGCTCGAATAAGATCAAGCATAGATGATCTTTTAATGAAGTGATCTTTGTGCCTGATTGTATTAACATCACAGGGAGACAAATGTACTTGGACTATGAAGAGCCCCCTGCAGCTATAATTAGATGAATAAAGAGGTTCATATTGATCTGTGGATCAGCAGGAGGAGGAAAAGAGCATCACCCATGTAAGCTTTTGAGAACAAAACTAGTGCAGGCTGCCGAGAAGTCAACTTAGGCTCTTTGACTCTTGATCCTAAAGCAAAAGCTCCAGCCAGCTCATCTGACTCTGGCTCCACCTACTCTGGAAAAGAGGAGGTATTGAGGCAAGCCCAAACCACTGAGGCTTTCTGCATCACTGTGTCTGCAATGTGTCTGCATTTGAGTAGAGCACCTGCACTTGGTTGATCACGCAATGAGTAAGGTGGTAGTCTGGTATCCCAAAAGACCTTTATGTAGGACTCTTCTTGTTCATTGGCACAAAGTGGGCTTGTGGTACGAGTGACAGGTGGGGATCTGTAAAAATCCGTGTGTAGACACAACTTTCAACACTGTCATCCTGTGCAACTGCTACTCCAGCTGTGCCTGTTAGAGGAAGGAAGGTGCTCATGAAGAGTCCCCAGGTAGGGCTCTAGGCTGACAAAGAGAAGCCATGTCCCTGCTGCAGAACTTTGTGGACTGGCTCTGCAACACTTGAGCTGGGGAAGTCAAAGCCGATGAGGAAGTGATGTTGCTGACGTGTTTTCTGTGCAGAGTCATACCCAGCCCAACATCAAATGTGGCAATAAAAGCCCCAAGGGCCTTTTCAAGGTCCATTTGGGTCCATTGGTACCCCTTTCCCTGGGGTAATTGTGTTTAGCAGCAGGCTATGGTCTACCAGCAAGTGCTTTTCAGTGCTGTTTCCTCAGTGGAAAGCTGCAGAAAGGGGCAACTGGAAAATGTTGTGCCCTTGGGGGTGCAAATGATGCTAAAATCCAAACTTTGCCTGCACCACAAGGTTGGAGAAAAGGTGGAGAAAGTGCAGGGGGCTGAAGGGGAGTGTGACAAGACACAGCACAAGGCAGATTCTGAATTACTCCAAAAGGACCTTTGCCATTCCTGGATAGCAGTGTGTCTGTGGTCTCAAAATGTGCCAGTGTTGAGATTAGCATTGTTCTGTCATCTCTCCAATCTAATTTTATAGAGCCAAACTTTTCTACCAACTCCTCTAGTTGCTACTATCTAAGCACCTATAGAGGGGATGGCATAGCAAATTCTCATGAAATGCACTTTGAAAGTAAATATGGCTTGCTGCCTCTTGTGTTGTAACTGTGAGAGGCAGTTGATTGTAGCCAGAGAAATTTGAATTTTAAGCACATGCATTTGTCTGTAGCACCACCTTTAAGTTTTGATTCGCCTTGCAGAGAGTGCTTGAATTCCAGTCAGTCTGCTTTCAGCTGGTACCATGTTTCTTGTGACGACCTCACTGCACTTTGGTGGGCTGGTAGCAATCTTCTTGCCCTGGCCTTGCAGGCTGTAGTGTGTAGTTAAATGATTTGCTGCAGGTCACATAATTAAAAAGCAGCAATGGCAGCAGCCCCGCTCCCCTGCTCTGACAGTTTAGATCAAAATACTCGGAAACTGAAATATTAAGGAAACATGGGAGAAAACTCCCCTGTCCCAACACCTTCAAATCAGTGCTATGGAGAGTTTTCTGGGAAATTTGTCCTCAGCCAAAGGAGCTCACAGGTGTGAGAGAACTCAGAACAAATGGTGCAATTGTTGCTTCTGAGGTTAGAAATCCACAACTCTGCACAAACTGTTGTTTGCACACTTGAGCGTGGGAGGAGGATGGGAGGTGTTTTCTTTTGCCTCAGATCTCTTGTGTGGGACACAGCCATACTTTTATCCCCATCACTGGCATGGATTGGCTGAGTCTAATGCAAACTCCTGAACTTGGGGAAAGGGCAACTTTCCTCCCACGCTATCAATGGAGAAAGAAAAAGTGTCTCACTTTTCTTTTTCAAGGCAGGCTCACTTTGTAAAGCATCTGAAGCGGATTGCTGTGTTAGCAGAAACCAACCTCTGTGTGGCCCTTTTCTCTCAGGAAAGATGCAGAAGTTAAGAAGGAAGAGGTACAGAAAGCCCTTCTTGCTTTCTGCTCAGGGTGTTTCACTGTGCAGCAGCTCCCTGGTGGCTGGTGCCACTCCCCATGTCGGGGTTTTCTGTCTCATACAGCTGCCTGTGCTCCTTGCTCCAAAGGGAACAAACATACTCCCCTTCAACTAGGACTGCACTCCCTTAATTGCTTTTAAAAATGTCTAAAAGAACATTCCCAGTACTATCAAAGGAATCTAATAATCTATTTATGCTTGATTCTGTAGGAGTTTCCAAGAGGGCTCCAGGCACAAGTACTTCAGTGCAAGAGGTTGTTCATGCACTCTGCTGCAGCTTGGCTGGTGGAGAAGAGAATGCAGGAATGTGTCATTGGAGTTGGTGTCGCTTTCTGCCTGGTGAATCAAAGCATATGAAAGCAGATCCTGTGTGCCAGAAGCTATATTTTATGTGCTGGTAATTAACTGGTGGTATTTGTGATTAGGGCTTCTGGGTTCTCCTTTTAGTTTTGCTGCGAGTTCTCCCTTTAGCCCCAGGGGCAAGTGGTTCAGGTCAATTGTCTGAGGAGAGCTTTGAGCAGCACTTCAACTGCAGTTTCCAGAGCTGCTCAGCACATGAGCTTGTCTGTTGTTGCTGATATACCCTTCGCTTTGTTCAGCTTTATGTGCAAGAGGGATGATGACTCTAGTCCTAGGTTTTACCTCCTCCTTTCAGTGCTCCCTTGTTTGAAAGCAACTTACTGGTCATTTCTTGAGCCCTTTGGTAGATTCAACACACCTTTTGCACTTTCTTGGATGGCCACCCTTCTCCTTTCTACACTTCAGAAGGGATATTTGGCTCAGAGGCCACCTGTGAAAGAGCTGTGAAAATGCAGGGTTAAGTACATGAGATGGAGAGGTGCGAGTAAAGTGTAACAATTTTGTTGGAGAGGAAGATATTAAAAGATGTACCATATACGTGGGTGAGGGGAAAATCGGTTCAAGTCAGAGTTGAGCCTGAGTCAAAAATATTAGCTCTAGTTCTTTCAAACCTAGACAGTGTTTTTGTCTCTTGAACCGCGTTCTTATCAGCTGACCTGGACCAAACTGAATGCTCAACTCCAGACACATGTGAATACTTTGAAACCTCATCTGGGAATGCAGATCTCAGACCAAGATCCAAATGCAAGGAGCGATGTGTCGCATTTTGATTTTATTTTTGCTGGTTTACATACCAATGCAGTTTTAATGACTCAGCAGAGAGATGCTTATTTTGTCTATTCTTGTGGATAAAATCAGTCCATCTGCATATCCAGATGCATGCACTGGTCTGTGACAAAAATGAAGGATCTACACTGCAGTAGCCGGTCAGCCAACTCAAGAACTATGCAGCATCAGAGCAGAGCTGGTTTTGTTCTCCCCTCTTCCTTCTTTCCTAGCTTCTAAAGGTACAAAGGAGAGACTCTCCTGACATTGAGAACTGAGAATGTAATTAACAAGCGTCTAATGTGCCAGTCTAATTAGTGTTTCTCTTGACTGTCCATGACAAAAGCACTGTGTAACTGGAAGTATTAGTTGGCTTATAATATAGGAGTCAGAAAGTCGTATTTTTTTGGATTAAACTTCTGCTACACACCTGTTTGTGGAGGAACGGGACAGAAGTGTAGTAGAGAACTGCTAATTCAATATGTCACCTATTTTGCAGTGTGGCAGGTTACACCAAGTACTTCTGCAGCACCTGGTCTGTACAGTGGATAAACATAACATTGGGACTTACCTTGAAGCGGTAAGAAAAATTTGAAGCTGAAGTTATACCCACATCCCTGTCTTACCTTACAACAGCCAAATACTACAGGAAGCTTGGAATGATGGCTCTTCTTGCAGTATGCTGTAAAAAAGTTGCTTCTTCTAACTGGATTGTTTTTTTTTCTTGGAGGGTGCTATGGCTTTAACACTAAAACAGTAAGCATAACCCTGAAACTGGGACAAAAAACAAGTCCCTGCCATTGGAGAGCAGTTTCTCGGTTCTCTCTCTGGATATGCAGTCTTTTTGTGTTGGGCAACAGGGAAAGGACTTTTGGAGAGTAACATGAATTATAAGGAGGATACTTGGAAGGAATAGAAAGCAGTCCCGTGAATAAAGGCACCCACTGTGCCCCATCCTCATCCCTCTGGTTTTTTGAGTGGTCTTTAGTTGAGCTGCAGGTGGAGTCAGAAAATCTGACCCAAATCTTAGGTTGAATGATGGATTCCCTCCACAGTGGATGCACATGTCTGTACACATCTGTCATGTCAACTGATCTGCAGAGACGTGCCGCCTTATCTGCTTCCTGAAGAGGGCTTAAAACGCACTGGCAGAACATTAGCCTCCTCTCGCCCTTTGGGCTTAGGGGACCACAGTGCTCTGAAGAGATACTTGTATGGCTTTGACCTCACTGGCTTTTTTGAGATTCCTAGGGCACATCTGCATACTTCTGCTCTGTGTGATATAGACATACCTTGAGGCAGCTGGAGCTCACCTGAGCAATAACAGTTCCTTGTGTGTTTCAGTTTCTCTTCAAAAATGTTAATTCCTGAACATCTGGTCTGTCCTAATTTCTCTTCCATTCTTCTCCTGGGAAATCTAGGTGTGTATGTGGCATCTGTCTCTCACCCTCCTTTGTTTAGATGGAGACAAAGAGTTATTAATATTTGCAAATGGCCACTACATCTGTTGGAAAATGC
>VZTM01004353.1:14628-147467 GCA_013400555.1 Jacana jacana
CTTCTTTCTCCAGCTGGCACCATGGCTTACATCTCTTCCTCAGTCCTCATGTGCCTCATGTAGAGGCTTCTAGGGCCTATGAACAGGAGCTGTGTCCGACTGTTATCACCTGTTCCCCTCTCTCTGAGATATACAGACATGCTGGGAGATCCCAGGGAGGTGGTGGAGTCACCCTCCCTGACTGTGTTTAAGAGCAGATTAGATGTGGTGTTGAGGGATCTAGTGTAGGGGAGAACTTGTAGAGTAGGGCTGATGGTTGGACTTGATGATCCCAGGGGTCTCTTCCAACCTAAATGATTCTATGATTCTTACCAACCCCTTCAGGTCCGTTTGTTTCCTTGACTAGCTTCTTCCTCTTCTGTCAGTGCAAAAAGGGTCTGTTGTTTACTGTACTTGCACGCTAAAAGTTCCTTTCCATAATGAGTCCACTTTCAACGCTCGGACAAACAACTTCTGTAATTTGAAACAGGAGCTCTGTAAGTAAACCCTTTTTCTTGTCCTCTGCTTACTTACCCCCACTTTACCCTTTCAGGCGTGGTTCCTTTTCCATTACTGAACCAAAGACCAGTCAATAAGCAAGAGCCATGCACTCAGGAGGTACTTACCCCCCCTCTCTAACGTAATCACAGAACAGCGATCTTTTGAGTTCAGCACCTCTAAACTCAGTTTCCAGCCCTGTTCCAGCATGGGAAGTTGCAGCCCTCAGTTGAGGCTGCTGCTGATGCAGAGAGGATTCTCCTCTTGTCCTCAGGAGCAAGGCAGTGTTTCATCAGAGCAGCTGTCATGCTTCAATGCATTGATGCTTGCGATTGACTGGCAGGCAGTGGGATTGTTGTATTATGGTCGTATTAGCTAATCACTGCTGATAATTGTTATTAATCATTGTCTTGGATCTGTGGTATGAAGAAGCTTTAGTTCCTCAATTGTAGCTGTTCGAGGTGAAAAGCAAGAGCTGCTTAACAATGTATAAGTAGAATAAAAATGGAAGGAAAAGCTTTCCCCCCCCCCATCTCTCTGAAAAAAAAAAAGCAGCACCTTGTAGTGCAAGGTCTCCAAACTACATGTTTGAGCTGCACTGCCTCTAAAGATGATCTGGTATCCTCTAGCCCTGTTTGCTGCAAAAGAAAGTGGTCTTTCATGGTGTTCTCTCCAAATACCATTGTGTCCCAGTGGGGCTTAGTTTGCAAGACTGATGCTCAGTGTAAGACAGAGGGCGAAAAGTGAAAAGCACTAATTCCTCCCCTCTCTGCTGGCAGTGACCACTTTTCCCTGCCGTAGATGATTGACAACATTTTTTCTCTTAGATGATCGTGCACTAGGGCTTTCCCCTTTTGCCTGCCTTGGAAAGTGATTCTGGAGTCTAGGATTTCTCACAGTAGAAAAGTCCTTTGATCAGCCTCATTTTCTCTTCTTCATGCCCTGCCGTTGCTCCTGACCCCCACAGGCTGTGTCTGGTTTCTCAGACTCCAGCTCAGCGCGGAGTCTTCCCTTTCCTTGATCTGCCCGTAGGAGGATTTGATTTGCCACCACTTTCTGGGCAAGTGCTGTTGCTTTTTGTCATTTTTGAATGACGAACAGGGAAAGCATTGGAAGAGTTCAACTTCCCATTGCATTTTGAAAATCCCCCTTTGTCAGGATGGATTACAACTGGTCTGAGGAGAACAGACATTCAAGAGCAAAAATTTAACTCGTTCCTTACAGTTTGGAAAGTCTACACAAAGGACAAAAAAGGCCAATGTCTTCTAAAAAATCCCCTCAGGAGTTCATGTCCTTTTACTGAAACTCTCTCTTCCTCTGATCTTGAGAGGAAGGAAGAAAGGGGAGCGAGAAGAAGATTAAACAAGAAGTCAAAATTGCTAGGTCTCAGCTCCCAGTGGTACATCAAAAGATTAATGCATCATGTCAGGGATGCTTCAAACTCCATAATCTGCTTTGCTGCCTCTGTTCTGGGGCTGTTCAAAGTGGTCTCTCCTGCCAGTTCAGTCAGTGATGCTGTTAGATTTATTGAGGACTTTGGCAATTAATTGCTTTCAGACCTGAGAAGGGCCTCATTGTCGTCCGTCAGAGTTTTAATTAATCAAAGCAGCAGATGGGTAGTATCAGCCTCAAATGGTGGTGTAATTAACTCATTCATTATCATGTTCTCTTGCTTTGTGATGCTTTATAAAGGACATCTTTAATCTAGCTGACATCATGCTGTCCCTATAGCAGGAGTTAAATTATCTTCATCAGTCTTTACCGTAATTACCCTGTATCCAGGATACCATTAGGGAAAATGCTAATTTTTGCCAATAAATATGTAGGCCCTTCTTGGCTTCAGAAAGGTGAGTAGAGTTTGACCTGCAAAGATGAGCGGGGCTGGTGAGATTAAAGTTCCCTTTGAAAGTCTCTGGAATTTCTTTGTGACTCCAGAAACATCCTGTCCTGAACGGTCTGGTCTCCTGGCTCTTTGATCTGTGTTAAGACTGAAATGTGATCATCTGTCACGTGTTACACAGACCAAAACAACCTTCTTACCTTGGGGAAATAAAGAGAACACACCTTTTTAGGCCCTTAAAACTGGATGTGCAAATTGCTGCAGAAGAGTTTTGCTTGCAGCTGACTAAGTGCTTGCTGGGGAATATTGCCACTTTAATGGGGGGTTTCTTGGGTCTTTATGAATGTGCCCCACCAAAGTGGTTTGAGACATGTCCTGTATCATGAATGAATGCTCAGGAAACATTCCCAGGAACTGGAGTTGTCATGGTAAGTTGTTAGCATAGCTTTTGATATGCTTTTGGCCCAATCAGACTTCATGAGAGTACCCAGCATGGTTCAGGAGTTGACATAGGTCAGGAGCAATAGAACATCTGGATGTGGCCACCCTTTGGCTATTTTTTTTCCCCAAGGAATAAAAGTTTGGACTTGGGTGAGTCTGAGTTGGTGTCAGCACCAGAGAAAGGTCCTGAGCACATTGAACATACTAGGATAGATGTTGCCATAGACACTTACCAGACATGAAATGAGGATTTTGAAGTAGCACCAGAAGAAAAAGAACAAAGAACTTAAATGCCATGTATATGAAATATAACCTGTACTCCTCCTAAATCTTTACATGGTTCCTGGGAGGACTCATGACCTGCCTCATGACAACAGCTGTTTTAGGAACTTTGATGTGATGGTGTAGAACTGTGTGTATGCAAATGGCAGGTTGCAGCCTCCTATGGGTACTGGCAAGCTGCTTATTCTTCCAAATGCTATTTCCAGTATTGCCTGAATGGGATGTGAAAGCAGGAGCTGTGGAATTCTAAGGAAACCTTTTGTCCTGGATGCTCTTCCAGAGAAGAAGTGCAAGGGGAGCAATGGTCTCAGTCTGATCTCAACTGTAGCCCCCTGCATGAGGAGGGGCAACCTTCCCACGGCACTGTCCATCCAAGCTGTGAAGCCAGTGCTTTTCCCCAGTGTTGAGGCCGTCCTAAATAATGAGATTGTTCACCTTTAACTTGGTGTCAAAAAGGCAAAGTGAAGAGCTTACATGGCTGACTGCTGCTTGAAGCCTCCTACTGCTGCCTGCATGGTTGCTTTCAAAACACGTCGTAGGAACACAAAACCTAATAAAATTTAGACCAAAATCCTCAGCCAAACCAATACTGTGGCTTTGTTAATCAAAAGGTTTGGGAAAATAACAGCTTGGCTTTTCTTAATTAAGACTGTCTTTCCCTGACAGATTAATTACCCAGAATTCATTGCAAATCTCTGGCTCCATGGATGGTATTGATCCAGTCAGGCTGCTAAACTAGGGCTGCTTGTAGGGATCTGTCTGTGATCCTCCTTCTGTGGGAATTTGGGGAGGGGGGGAGGGAGGGAAGAAGGGAGCTGGCTCGCAGTTATTAATAGAATTTGGAGCAGGTTTTTTTTTTTCCCCAGCTGATTAAATCTAAATGCTAGACAGTTGCATAATCTTGTGCATCTCAGAAACAGCAGCTAATACCACTATTACCACAAGCCCAAAGAAAAGTGTGGAAGAAGAGTGGAGACAGACGCCAAAGGCAGGACTGGATTTTTTTTCTGGAGAGGTAAAATAATGGGATTTTTTGAACATGTTCAGAAACTGTGTGCTTAGAAATGTACTGTGAATATTTCAAGTGCTTCCTGGGCTGTGGTTATAGGGTAACACAGTAGATTCAATTCAAACCCAGGAGAAGGAACAGGTCTTCTGGTCCCCTTTGATGTCTTTGATGTCCACCATAGTTGCCAGTGCTTGTGAGCTCAGGCTTAGTGGCCCACTTGCTGGTGGGGATGGAATGCTGATGGGAAGTCAGCGATATCTGCCCCTGCTCTGCAGAAGAATAACAAATCTTGGCTTTCCAGAAGGGGAGACTGAGACAGGCTGCGGATCAAGAGATGGGAGAGGAGCACTGCTGTTTGGGTAGCAGTCCAAGGGCCATCTCCTGGGTGTGGAGCTCTCCCTGAAAAACACCAGTTGCTTGTTGTGTAGGGTCATGAGCGATTCCCTTTCATAGATGTGTTACATTGGAAAATATAATGGGTACCAGCAGCTTTAGCTTTTTGAGCCTCTGATCCCCTTCAACCTTGCAAATAGCATTTTTAAAGCCTTAACACAACCCTGTATGCTGCTTCTTGTTTGCTTTGACTGTCAGGCAAATGCCTTAGTTAAACATTTCCAGGGATGGTTTCTAATCCAGGGGCAGTCGTTTACCACCAGGCCAGGTTCTCCATCAGCCCAGTTTATTGACTGTGGTGGCTATACTTGCTCCGTTCTACCTGAGTACTCAGCCTCTCTCTGCCTTCTCTACTTTCCTTTTTCTGTTTTTTTTTTTTGGTTTGGGTTTTTGGTATTTTTTTTAGGAGTTTTTTCTCCCCTACTGCAGTCTTAAAACAAGAAAACAAACAATTCCCCAAAGCTCTGAAAGATGCTTTTGATACAAGATGAGCTATAAAAATGAGAGCTCTGCAGTATCACGAGTCACAAATGGTGACAGTTGTAGGACTAGCTGTCTTGCTGTTTAGAGAGGAGCTTTTTGCCAGGCTTCATTAACAGCCTTGCAGAGTTTGCTGTTTAAAGAATGCTGGGTTTCCCCTTAGAGTTTAGAATTTGAGACCTGAATTTTCAGGAGGTAGCAGTCATCTGAGGGCTTTAAATTTTCCTCGAAAGTGTTTTTTAACTTTTAGGAGAAGTTGAACAGTATTCTTTCGGGACTTCACTTCAAAAAATCCCCAGACTTGAGCACCCTGAATTACTTCAATCCTTTTTGTAAATTCAGAACCAAAGTTGAGAAAAGGAGCCAGGTTGCAATGTAGGGCTAAGACATTTGGTGATTGGAGTCTTATACTGACCGTGGGTGGTAGGAGAACCTCACAAATCCCTTAGGTTCTTTGTCCCTTTTTCAGTAAGATAACTGAAGAAATCAATGTTTTGGGGCCCCCATTTTGTAGTCAACCTGGGCAGCCTAACATCCTTCCACAAAATAATAAAGTCAGGAGAAAGACTACTGATTCGACTGCTGACTACCCAGTACATGCAAAAGAGGGGTGGGTGCTTTTTTCCTAAATTTAGGGATGGGCGTCAATTTAAAATTGAGACACTGGAGGCCAGTCAAACATCTCAAATCATACTAGACAACCATGTGGGTGGTTTGGTGCTGAATACAATTGGGATGAATAATTCCTAGGAGGTACCTATTTCTCTGGTGATTACTAAGGCAGCTTAGAACTTGACAAATGGCCTTTAGAAGTATAAAGTTGGGTGAGCTGTAGCTGTAGATGCCTATGTTAAATATCTACATAGGCAGGTTGAAATAGCATCTTAAGTGTTACTTAACTCATAGAGCTGTCTACTGGAGATGGAGGACAGACGTAGCTTCCAGGGTCACTCCACACGTTGTGAACAGAAACAACTCCAGATCTGGCATCTTTCACCACCACGAAACCTTATCTGAGTGGAAAGGACAAACAGATGGATTGTATGTGAAAGTGGGAATCCAGTGAAATTATTTACCCTTCCTTTACTCTGCTTATAGCTTTGAAAACAATTCCTTATCCTCTGACCTGAGACTACTACAAACTTAAATAGACCTTTAGTGACACAATAAAGTTCACAGCATTCACAAGCTAGAGAAGGCTTTGGGCATTTAAAAAGTATATAAAATAAATGAGTTTATGGATGTCTGTTGTTATTTACTGCATTAAATAACCAGGGCACTGCTTATATTAAGTAATCAGTGCTTGTGGCCCTCAGCTAAATTAAAAATACTTTAATTATTCTTTGTAAAGGGTGCTGCTCTGTGACTGTGTTTTGCCTGGATGCAGGGGCTACTGTTGACTATTTTGGGGGAGATTAGGCCTTGTTTACAGCTAAATGAATCTTGGTAATGAACTCACAGTGCTGCAGCTAATCTACCATAGCTGCTGTGACCAGGCTGTTTTCCCCTGCAGATGGAGGGTAGCTAACTACATTTCCACTTTGGCTGGTTTTGGCTGTTTTTTGAGCTGTAAGAACATACGTGTCAGGAGTTATCACAGTGCAGCATGACCAGGCATATTCACGCAAACTTTGCTACAAAGATGGTGCTTTAAGATTAATGGCTATTGATTCAGTGGGAGATGAGGGATTTTTTTGGTCATGGATGGTAAAAATTGTGACTTTTGCAAATTCTGCAGTAAGGCTGACTGAGTTGGCCACACAGAGATGACTCACTCACTGCTCTCCTGTGCTTTTGCTTCTGCATTGTAAAACCAGAAGAGGTGAGCACTGAGGAGCTGTTAGCCCCAAGGTCACCGTCCTAATCCTATGTGCCCACTCAAGCCTGACCAAGAATCCTGCTGATTTCAGTCAGGTTTATGTCAGGCCCTTAGGTGATCGGCCTCAAAATTATTAAACTAGTTGTCTGGCAGATCTATGTTACACTGGGAATTTTATCACTCCAGTTGCAGACAGTTGTTAGCCATCTTCTTCGGAGATGGTCATCCTCTGACTTTTGAGCAGATGGCTGTTGTATTCCCTCTGGAAATGGCCAGCAACTTTTGAATGGACACTTGTTTCCTGTTTGAAATTCTCAAGCCAGATTGTTTTCTCTTTAAGGCTCAGGTAAATACGTTCCCCCTGCACATACACCTACAGTCATTGTAGATTGTGTTTTGAAATGTTCACCCATTTCTAAACCAAAATAGTTTCACATTCCCAGTGGTTAAAACTTCTTCCTGCCACCACCTTGCCTGAAATGCTTTTTACTCCCAAGTCTGTGATTTTTGCAATTCTGCTGTGAATTTTGCAGCTTGATCTCAGATCCCAGTGTTTTGGCAACACTCCTGTCTGTGTGTGAGGGAATCCAGGCTTCAGTATCACTCAAAACCTCCTTGTTTTAAAGACAACCTTCTCTCTCTCTACAGCAGCCCAGAGTTTCAGCATCCCTGTTCTCCTGAAATCCACTGAACTGGCAAAGACCAGAGTGTGTAATAGCTGCTATACCTCAGCAGAGCCCTGGCTGGTGGAGGAAACTACTTTCAGTCTGAGCAGGTGCAGGGCACATTATGTTTTTTAGCAACATAGCTGCACGCATAGGATAAAACAAGTCCCGGGAGGACACCTTGAATGAGGAATAATGCATTTTGGTAAGAAAATTGAGTTACAGGTGAGTTACAGGTAAGTTACAGTGTGCAGCAATTTGTGTTTGCCTCGCCTGGATGATGCAGCTTTTTGTTAATTGGGGGATGTAATCTAACGAGAGGGTTGTTTGTCAGGCTGCAGAGTGTGAAAGATACAGTTATGGTTCCGGACTCACAGAATGGCTGATTGAGAGAACTCTGTGAAGTCCATGTGTCTGCTGGTGGTTTATGGCTCTTTCCTCCTTTCTCTGAGAATTGTCTTGGGCCTGTCTTCCCTTCTTCTCCCCAAACCATCAGTGTTATCGCTGCAGTAATCAATAGTTGCCACCAGCCTCTTCACACTACATGTCTTCCTTCTCTCTGCGAGTCCTATCCCTGCTCCCTATCTTCTGCTGCAGCCCCTGCTCCCCCTGTCATATCCCTCCCCTTGCTTTTTTGTCCTCCATTTCTGTTTAGCACAGCTGTTTCTTTCCAAGCAGCAACTTGTCTTGTCCCTTTCCTTTTCTCCATTTACTCCCTTCTCTCTTTATCTCTCTGTGTATTTTGATTGATTTATTGGATTGATTTTTTTAAAAAAAAACAAAAAAACAAAAAAAAGAAGAAACAAAAGAAGAGAGAGAAGAAAAGGACTTACCTTGTTTCCAGGTGAAGGATGTGGAACAGATTCTTCCTGTCTCTCCAGGGAAGGATTTTTCATGTATGGAAGCATGAGAAAGTTGTGTGACCCTTCAGCGTAAGAATTTTCAGAGCTTCTTGTGACTGTCTTTTGTGAACTCTGTGTTTGGCTGGTGAAACACTGCCCCTGTTTTCCTTCTGTGGCTGATTGCACTGGGCTTCTAGGCACATCAGTTGGAAAAGTGGTGCTCTGGGCATTCCATGAGCACTACAGAAACAAGGGGCAGCCTCAAAAGATGTCCCTGGGTACAGTTTGCTGCCATACGCCCAGCATTCAGAAGAGAAGCTGTGGACCTAACCTAGATCTTTACCACCCCTTTCCTACCATGGCTTTGTGTCCTCGCTTTCTCTGTGCATTCGTGCTCTGAGCATTCCCTGTATCTCACACAGCAATTTGTAGAAGAAAAAGCCCTGGTGTAAGGCCTGACTGATACTGCTTAAATGGGAGATGTTCATTGTCAAGGGCAATTCTGTACTGTCCCTTGGAAGTACCTAAGACAACAGAGTGGGTACTCAGAATATAGCATTTCTCAGTGCTTGCCTGTACTTACTGTATTTGCCTTAAGCTTCTTTCTTGCACACAGGGAAGGCACTTCACACAAACCTTATAGTGATGTTTGGTAAATGACTTTTGCTGTTTAATGCCATAAACAAATGATAAGCCTTGTGCTAACTATTGTGCCGTGTACGCTAAGCCATGGCGTTCGAATCCCTTACATGAGGACTTGATCCCTGCTGTGAAGGCAGAAGATGAAAGCTTACTGTATAAGGCCCTGTGTCAATCGTGACCAGAAAGAAAGCTATTTTATTGACCAGTAATGGCAGTAAACAAACAATGAAGAAGGTGAGTTTCACAGTGTGTGTTACAGGTTGATAGAGGAGAGGAAAAGATTAAAGATTAACAAGAGTCGTTCATTTGCTTTTTTTTTTTTTATTATGTATATTTTCATTAGAAAACAACCTTGAACACCCAGGAATAGTTTTCTAATAAACGTAAGCTCATGAAGAGCACTTGGAAGTTTCCATTCTGGGTTCAGGAGAATGACGGGACAGTAACACAGTCGACATGGTCATTCCTCTTAGTCAACCCCTCCCTTGTGGCTGATTGTTTCTTACATTGCAGCCGTCCCTTCGCCGTGCTTCCTGCCCTGAAAAAAAAACCACCACCACCCCCAACCCCACAGACATCTCTGTAGAAGTCTCAAAGAGAGTATTTCTACATGAACATATCATTGAGTCATCTCATCCCTCAGTGAAAATCATTATTTCTTCCAGGCTCAACTCAGGACCCTACCAACAGATCTTGGAGATCCATGCAGAGACACTGCTTCCTCTCCTGGGCAGACCCTGTAGTAGTGAAGGATCAGACCATAGTCCTTGCAAGTGATTTCAAAGGGGACTCACGTGAAGAGATGCAGAATTAGCCTGCTGGGGACTCTGCCTGCTGGGGATGAAGTTGCAGGGAAGTGTTCTTGCCATCTCCAATAGCTACCTCCCTTCTTACTCTCAGCTTCTATAGGGCAAAAGTTCTGAAGGGGTTGATGCATAGCTATGGGCTGGTTGTGCTTCTGGAATGAGGAAGATTTCCTCCCCAGGCCTGGCCTGCATTGCCTACAGAGGGTTTGTTTATAACGGAGAGCTGATGTGTATGAGCTAAAAACATGAGGGACAAGGCCATTTTGCTTTACTGCTGTATAAATCTGACAAAGATTCTTGCTCCTTTGTCATCAAGGCTGACCTCACCCAGTTTTACCACCATTAAAATACAAGTATTTGTCCTCACCGTGTTTTTGGCTCAGGTACATCATCCACTCTAGTTACCCTGAGGCTAAGAAACAAAAGATTCCCCATGCCGTTATCCCACAGCTCGATAGCAGTGAAGGAGATGCTTGAAAGCATTTGCTCTTCTGAATCAAGAAGCTTAACTCCATGAAAAAGGGTTTTGCTGGCCACACCAGTCTAGAGGGGTGGGAGGAAGGTTTGTGTGCCTGTTAGCAAGGAGTAGAAGGGCTGGCCACACTCTTATCTCAGAGAAATGCTCTACCATTTAGGAGCAATGAATTGCCCCTTTCTTTAGCAAAGCAAAGATTATGGAGTAGTAAGTGAAAAGGGAGGGGGAAAATAATCTCATAAGAACATAGGTACTGAGATCAGCTGTTCAGAGAACATCAGCTTTTGTCTCCATCTGGGAAAGAAGATCAGGTAGATTGGGTAGAGATCTGTTCATCCTTCTCGGAAAAAGGACTAAACAGAACCTCTGTAATGTGCAGTGGAAAAGCTCCCAGAGAAGTATGGCAGGCTGGATTTTAAAGGAAAGATGTCTTCTAATGAAGAGTGAAGAGCAAACAACAGAGTAGCTCTGTCACCCATTTGAACTGTGAAAGGATGAGATAGGTCACTTGCAGGGCCACACTGGGCACGTGCAGTCCTTGTCATTATTAATATCAAAACTTATATAAACTGATAGATGCTCCCACTGTCCAATAGTGAGACTGTCCACTTACTAACAACCTGCTAACAACAGGTTGTCATCCTGCCATAGAGGGATGCATCAAGGAGGCAAGACATCTCTGCCTGATTCTGTCCATCCCATCCCGTCGTTGTCCCCTGTTGAAGACTATGCTCTAGGAAGGCTTCTTGATTATAAGCAGACTCAATCACAGACTTTCTTTGAGCAAGCAGGGAACCGAATGTGATGTCCTGATTCTGTTTGGTAAAGCACATCTCGATGCATAACATACCGTATAAAGAAGCATCTTCCCTTAGTACCCCTTTACTGTTACTTGTTTCTTTAATCAAATGAGTATCAGAATCCTTCTTTTCCCTTTGGAAAAAAAAGGGGTTAACAAAAGGAAGCAAATAAGCTGGGAAAAATACTGTCAATGTGTCTTGGAAAAGTATTTCTCTCTGAGTCCTTGTCCCTGTTAAGAAATCCATCTCTTCTCAAACAGTTGTGGTGACAGGTGTTTGTGCTTTTGCATCATTGTGCTTGTCTGAATATGGCTCAGATAAGTTTGAGGGGTCTCCAGTCGGTTTCCTGCTGCTGGAGCTCAGCATCTTTTTTCCACATACTTTTGCATTAATTAAATGCTGTACAATAATGAGCATGAACCACAGACAGGCCACAGGTCACATAATAGCATTTCCCTCTTCTGTCTTCTCTTCGCCTGAAGTCAAATCATATGTCATACTTTCCACACACCAGATCCCTAGCTCCTGTCAAGACTTATTCAACACAGTTAAGTATTCATTTGGGTTTATTTGTTGTTGGGTTTTTTTTCCTCTTTCTGTTTTCAGGATAATATTTATAAATATATATGTATATGTGTACATACATTTTATCTTGCAATTTCAGTTATGGAAGAAAAAACATCATTCTTTCATCAAAGGAGAAATTCACCCACTGACCTGGAGGTAATCTGAATAATGAACTAAGATTGTTTTTGATGTTTGTGTAAACAGCACAGAAGTGTCAGGTTCTGTTCTCTGTGTATCCAGTGTGATAGATGTGAGATCAAAGGCTGCCTTCAGAAACTGCAGACTGTCAGACTTGCATTATTGAGGGAAATACTCCTACAGCCATCAGCTCATTGCTGTCGTATGGAGACCAATTGAAGTTTTCACTTCATCTCCTTCAATATGCAAGAAAAGGTGAAGGGCAATGCAGTAAGCTCTTACACTTGTTTCTCCTCTCAGGTTTCCAATATGTCACCATCAATGAAATGTCTGGATACATGAAGGATATAGAAGACTCTAAAACTAATCTGTGAGGAATCCTGTATCTGTCTTCTCAGGAAATCTCCAAGCCTGGAATCTAGAGATGGCGGAAGGGATGAGGCATCTGTTGACTCAGGAATGAGAAGGAGCAGTCACAGGTGAGGTGAATAGTGGAGGGTTGGGATACTCAGCCAGCAGTCACTAAGGCAATTGCACTGCTGACTATTTCCCTCCAAGTACTTGACAGACATGTAATAGTAAAAGGAAGGAGTAAGTCTTGTGCTCGTGTGTTCTTGCAAGGAGATATTCAGGAGTCCTGGTGGATGAACCATAGGTTGGAAATGCTAATGGTGCAGCCTCCTCCTACCCGGAAGAGTAGCAGTACTTTGTTTAGTCAAGATAATATTTTTTTCCTCTTGAGGAAAACAAAGAGCACCACACGTGGGCAGGGGATGGCCTTCAGAACTGGAAAGTCTTCAGAACTTTTCTCCGCCAACAAGCATTGGCTCTGACATTTTACTGCTGCCAGGTACAAGGCTTTGAGAAGGATCAGGGACCTGGCAGACATGAGTAGTATTTTCCTGAATCTCCTGGAGTTAAAACATAGTGGACAGACCCAAATCTATGCTACTTTTTCTTTTATTGGGTCATTTATCATGGTAAGGTATGACACGGACCTCTTCAGCACCTTGCTTGGGAAACCACAACAGGGAACATGCCTGATTTATTTGAAAAACAGTTCATGATTTCTGACATTTGAAACTGGAAACCAAGTGTTAGTTGGGTATATGAGTTTTGCTAGAATTATGGGGGTTTTGTGGCAACCAATTAACATCAGGCACTAAGATTGGCAAAGTGAATATATATCAAAGAGGACTGACTGTTGGTTACAGAATCTGACTACTGATACAGACTCTTAATGGGTCCCTGTGTTCTCTGATGGCCCTTGGGTTAGTGCATGTGCTTGAGCCATTGCAGGCACCAAGGAAGAGGGTCTGAACTTGGCAGTGGGTATTTACCAAGAGACTGGATGGCAAGAATGGAAGAGCTGTGAAAGCTGGAGGCCAGTACTGATGTTTCAGTAGGCAAGAATAGCGTTGGCAACTGACACGCTAGAGAGCAAAACACCTCTGAAGAGCATAATCAGAAGAGCATTACCAGAAAGACCTGTCAAAATTGATGGAAATTTAGGGGACTAGCAGAAATCACAAGAATGAGCAGAACCACACACACACAATCTCTGATGATGGCTGAACACAGTCCTCCACACTGAACACCCTGCAACGGTGTTGAAGGACCACAAAGCCCAAGAACTGATGGTCACCACAGTGATAGGACTTGTAATTTTCTCCACTGGGAGAAACAGCTGCCAAAACTCTGCAAGCTTTGTTTGTTGGTGGAAGCTGATCTGTCTGCTTTGTAAGAAAATACAAAGGACGTCTCTTCAAGAACCCGGCAGACAAGACCAGAGGAAAGATGTGGGGAAGAGGAGATACCTTCTGTAGCACAGCTCTGCCCCACCTCTTCTGTCTGCTAGAATGACCCAATATACAATGTTTTGTATACTTCATGCCTTTGAGCGCACTGTCTCCATTTGCACCTTTTAAAGTCCTGCATAGTAGCACAAAGGGGATGGCACGAGGAGATTGTGGGAGACCAGAGAACTGTGCTATGGAAGGAAGAGACCCTCATCAGTAATTCTGCCATCAGTACTTTGGGGAGGAAAGAAAAAAAGAATCCAAAGCCCCAAACCTCACACTAAATTTGCATTTGTTCTCTCAAGCTGGCAGCCTAGAAGTTCATAAACTCAGAAGTACCTTGTTCTGAAGTAAACTGTTCTGAAAACAGTTTCCAATGGCTTCCCCGAGTTTGCTTTGCTGGTGGCAGCCCTTCGGCTCCATGCTGGCACATGTATGAAGCTCTTTGAACAAGTTTTGACCTTCTTTTAGCCCCTCTTCCCATCAAGCCAGCTAATGACATGCTTCGTATTGCACAGAACACATACAATTGACAAGTTCATAGTGTTGTTTAAATATTAAACAGTCTAGACAGGCTTTTGAGTCTTGTGCCGCTATGAAAAGGCTCAGACCAGACCCATCTCTGAAACTGGGCTGCGGGATCATTTGCACAGTAAGACAGACAATAAGACTTGTATACATTGCCATGCAACAGAAGAGACCCCGAACCGCCAGCCCTAAGTGGAAAGTTTATTTCTAAGCACAATATATGGAAAAACCAAACCAACAAACCCCACAGATATAGAAAACGTTGTAGCAAATCCCTGGTCAAGTAGGACTTCATGTCTGTCACTACCCTGCACCTCACAGCCGCTTAAAATGTCATGCAATGGAGGAGAGGGCACTCAGGTGACACCCTCCGCTTCAGATCAAGGAGGATCTCCAAGCAGGGGAGGGCCAATGGGACTCCCACTGAGTGATTCAGACTGTAACCAGCAAAAGGGCAGCGCTGCTCACCCCCACCACGCACTTCGTGACTACCGGTGGTAGACTTAGCACTTCAACAGGCTTTACCAACGTGGATTCTCACAACACCCCTGTGAGGTAGGTACGTATTGTTATTCCCCCTTGGCGTGGAGGGGGGACTGAGCCAAACAGCCCAAGGCTACAGAGTCGGTGGCAGAGCTGGAGTGAGAGCATGCAGAGTCCTGTGTGCTCAGAGTACTAGATCACACCATTCTTTCACGGCAAGTTGTGCTTCTGACCTCATAAACTTTTAGCCGTTAGCCAAATTAAAGAAAATTGACTTGTCCATATTGAATGAGTGGAGGGCAGGGAGGGAAGCAACATCATGTCTGACAGTTGTCCCTTAATCTGTGCATACTTCCCCCTTCCTAAAACCACCTTAATTACTCATCTCTTGGAATGAGGACAGCTTCCAGGACAGACATGGGGGCGAGAGGCTGCTGTGTCTGCTTGCTTTGGCCAGGTTTCTGTCTACTGTGGATCAGAAGCGGTTCTTCCAGAGACCGTTAATTTCAACACCTTCATTCTGGGGGTACCTGCTTTTAGAGGTTACCAGAATTACCCCTTCCCTCCTCTGCCCACCAACATTCCTTCCCTCCCCTCTGCCAAAAGCACTCTTTGGTAGATAGTAAGATTGGTCAGATAAAGGTACAGTGGCCTCAGAAACCATGCTGTTTCACATGGGTCCTCAGTAAGTCAGCTTTCGTGGCCGGTGTTTCTCCTCCCACATCCTCTGCCAGAGAAGTACCTGTTCTGTTGCATTCTGATATTCAAAGGGACACTGTCAAGTAATCGAGGTGAAAAATACAACCTGCCTTAAGATGCTAGCCTCCAGCTTCAACGTTGCAGAATGGCTGGTGTGTTCAAACCTGGAGGCTGTAGTTTGACACCTTCTCTGGTCCAGAAACACCTGACCCATGAATGATGGCCTAGCTGCCAAAGGAGCTGGTGGCTGGTGTTTGCCCTGGCTCAAATAGGAGCTGCAAGAGGTGATAGTAGGATGATGGAGGGCAGTTGGACACAGCCATGGTGCAACGTTGCTCAGCACTGCTGCTAAATGGATGCAGTTTGGCTGAAGTCTGTGGCTTAATTTTGGGGGGAGCTGGGTTCAGGCTTGATCACTACAGGCTCATTGTTTTGGCATTGCTGAGCTGTTGCTCCTCAATTAGCTAATCTCCGTATTTTTAGGATTCCTGCTGTTGCACTCCCTTTGTGGCAGTTGCTCTGGCAAAACGGCTCAACCCTGTAGAGCTGGGACGTACCCTCCATAGAGCGAGGACAGTCAGCAGGAAATCAGTAACATGGATTTCCTCCTGTCACAGAAGACAGCTGGGGAGGAGAAGGACGGAGATGGTGAAAGGGATGGGGTGAGTGGAGAGAACGATACGTGCCCAAATGGAAAAGGACAAAATCGGTAGGGAAAGAAATTTTATTTTCAAGCTTGTAAGAGAATATTACAAACAATGGAGAGTAAAAAAAGCCCAAACCCTAAAAACTATTTAAAAAGTACTTGACAGTGTCCCTTTAATATCCACAAATGATTCAGCCATTGTGCATTGAAAGAGAATGTTCCTGAAGAGCAACCGGTACCTTCGAGGATATATCCCAGAGAAGGAGACTTATTAGAAGTGTTAGATATTTGATCAGCAACTGTGCTCCCTCTTCAGACTAGCTCTCTCTTGAATGATTGAATGGAATAGACTCTGTAATAAACTAAAAGACTGGATGTGAAAGGCTCAGCCTGCAAGACTGAGTGAGACTGTTGCAAATCGAGGAGCAGGGATACAGACACTGAAAAAAATAGATGTACATCTCTAATGCATGAGTGTCTGAATCAGCAAGGAAGCAGAAACCCACCGAGATGGGCCAGCTTCTTGCCATCGGTGTAAAATGGAAGGCAATTAACCTGGAATGTCTGCATGGAAAATGACGTGTGCGAGTGGCAAGATTTGGATGCTGGATTTGGGGTCATGAAGGCATAAATCACACCAGTACTTGTGCTTGAAACACCTGCGGAGCATTTGTACAAAATTTGCCAAAAATGCCTATACGTCGAATAAAGGTCACGGAGCGCCCTCCCCCCTCCCAATTCCACCCTCACAAACCCCTTGTCAAGAACAGTATGAAAAAAACCCAGGATTTTTGGTGAAATTTGGGTATGGCTGGGTGTTTTTAGATTTTCTTGGTGGGATGATTCCATCTCTCCCTCTGTAAATCAATACGGAAAAATGCCCAGCCATTTCACTTCAGGTTTCCTATGGTAAATCATAAAAAGGCTCCAGAGTGACTCATGAAACAAAACAACGCATAGCCCTGGTTAATCACAGTCTGAAAAATAAAAATACACCAAACATTTCGTTCCCTTCCTTGTTTTTATAAATCTCACACTGTGTGTGTGCGTGTGCGCGCGTGCGTGTGTGTACGGGGGGCTGTGTACAGAGCGTTACCTATTCCAGGTAATAGGATTTGTAAGACATGCTAAACCGTCTGTTTCTCTGCTTCCCCAGAACTCTGCCTACTCAGTTTGTAGTCTGTATTGCACTTGTTTTGTTGTTGTTTGCTTTTTTTTTTTTTTGTGTTTTGTGTTGTTGGGTTTTTTTCTTTTTTTTTTTTTTTTTTTTTTTTGTGATTTTTGTTGTTTGGTTTTTTTTTTTTTTTTTTTTTTTTTTTTTTTTTTTTTTTTTTTTAAACTAGTTGGAAAACATTATCCTCTTTAGCATGAGTGTGCAGCTCTCCCTCCACCTGCTTTTTTTTCCTCAGCTGGCCAGGTGCTGCCTCTTATATCTTGTGCAGTTACCGAAAAAGAAAAGGAGAGGAGGGAAGAAAGAAGAAAAAAAAAAAAAAAAAAAAAGAAAACAAAAACAAAAAAAAAAGGAAAGAGAAAGAAAAAGGCACACCATGCTCCTCTGCTTTATGAGTTCTTTGTCTCCTCCGCTTCGTGTTAAGGCCTCCTGAATTTCTCGGCTCACACCGTCGTGACCCTCATGACGAGCTCTCTGTTACTACTAGACTGACTCCTCTGTTCGTGAGGCCTCAGGTGGCTGAGTATATGCAGGATGGTGTAAGCACAGTGGTGGTCAGAGAGGGTGCCTGTGGCATGGCCGGCAGCCCGTGCCCCGCTGTCGGCTGGAGCGGAGTTAGTGGCTGTACCACCAGTGGAGGACGAGTGGGTGGTTTGAGAGGAGGGGCGCTGATTTGTCCTGGTCCCTGTTTTTTGTTCCTCCATGTCCTTTGTTTTGTCATAGTTCAGCACTTTCCACTGCTGATTGACCGCCTGCCACCGTTTAAAAATCCGGTAAACCGAGGGCCCTTCGTGTATTATTAGACCTGGAGGGAAGGGGGAAAGAAATAGACATAAAACAGGAACAAAACTTTAGAAAGAACCATAAACCTACCCCCAGCATCCTGCCCCCAGCAGCTGGTTAGCTCAGCTCTCCCTCAGCCAGTGTTTATTCAGCAATAAATCATGTATTTTAATTACCAGCTGGCAGAGCACTGGTGCTCCTACTCTGCCGGATCCCTTTTCCCCTGAATTAAAAGGATTACAGCTTTATCTCGGCAATCAATAAACGGATCGTAAATGCAGCAGCGTGAGTTATGCTCTTAGAGCAAAACTGGTATCTGTTTACCAATAAATGCCCGAGGTTTATCCATCACTGGACTAGTTTTGCATGCTGTATAGGCATGATTCACCGAGCTACCGGCGTGTGTTTGGAGGGGGTGTCACTGGCTCTGACGCGCTGGTGACGTCTGCTGCACCAGCATCATGTGCGTGCACAGCCCTAGTCTCTCCCCACACACACAGCAGCAGAGCAGACAGACACACGGGGGCCAGGGGTGGCAGTCAAGCAGGAAAAAAAGAAGGTTCTGTCTATGCCTATAAATGGTTTGTCATCCCAGGCAAAGTTTTGCTCGTCTGCAGAGCAGGTACCTCACCATACGTCATCGCTCCTGTCCAAGGGGGAAAACAACACCCTTGAAAGAAAGGGCAGATGATCTCACATGGTGTGTGGGCTGAGTATGCACCACAGGCGTACGTCCTGCTCTCCATCTGCATATACCAGAGCTGATGTCCAGGGGATGGCACTGGGCTGTAGGACACTCCACTTCTAAACAGTCTCCGCATTTGAAAGAGTGAGCAGCTTAGGCCCTTCCACCCAGTGGTTAGCTCACCTCCCAGCGGTCTCCATCACCCTCCCACCCTTGCCAGAGGATTGAAGGATTAAACAACATTAGAAGTTGTTTAGATGATGACAGTCCTTGAGTACTAAGCTCTGTTATCATTCAAGCTGCCAGGCTTTGGCTGGACCCCTTGAAAGCACTGGGTTCAGCAGTGACAGCAACACTGTGGCGGTCTTAGCCCCTGAGGCTTGAATAACCTGCAACTTCTTACACAGACTGGCTTAGTGCACACCCTGTAATGTAATTAAGAAGCCTTGCTAGACAGTGGGATTTATGCAGAATGAGGTGGGGTCTGAGTCTCCTTGCTTTGCAGCAATGTTTGCTAGGAAAGTGCCTTTGTACCCCATGCAACTGAAGCCAGGCCAGCAGGTAGGACTGGGTGAGTTAGCATATGGATAGCTTCATTGTTCTTAATAACAATGGCTTCACCATTCTTGGTCAGGATCAAGATGGTCAGAAACATTTCTAGGAAAAGGAGCTCTCTCTCCTGCCTGTTGCAAGCATATAAATAGAAGAGCAAAGGACAAAAGCCCCACAAGAAATAAGAAGCAAACTCATGCCTCAATCAGTAGTGGGTAGGGAGATAATGGTCACCACAGAATAATGTGTTTTACTGCTCCCCCTGATGAATCAAATGCTAGGACTTTACCCTCCCCACAGCTTTTCTAGACTGTTCTAGTTCCTGATAGCAGATAACTACTGGAGTAAACCTATACTATATCAAAACCAAAAATATCTGAAGGTCAGCCAACCCTTAAGGCTGATCTTCCCATTGCCCACTGAGGGTTTCTTAGGGTCTACATATGATTTTAGAGAGTTTACACCCTAGCTTCAGTACAGATTGAGTTTCTAACCTCTCTGGTTTTAAGTATAACTAGAAGCTCTGCTGATTTGATCACAGATTAGCTTCAGGGAGACTCTCACATTCATTGTAAAGGGGTGCTGAGCCTGTTTACTGGCTGTAGAAGTAACCACATTGATAGTTTAAATATGAAGATCTGGCTATTTTGTGACAGGGAATCAGTTGGGCACTACGTGAGGAAGTGCTGCACAGTACGAGAGGGATCTTCAGCTGTAATCCTGCAGTGACGCTGGCTTTTTGTAACCAAAGACCATGATGTCATAATAGAAAAAATGTGGGGTTTCCTCCCTATTTTGAAACACGGTTGAAAATTCTGACATCTTCTGATCAAAGCATCAACCATAAAAAGCAGGACTTAGGGAAAGCCTGTAGATCCAGCCAAGGAGACAGAGCTTTGAAGCAGGCCTGAAGTGGATCAGCCCATGACAAGGGACATTAGACGTATATTTAAATGAGCTCTCTGATCTGTAATGAATGAAATTCCACTCTGATCAATGACAGAGCCAATGTTTCTCTGAGACCACTTTAAGCCCTGGATAAAAGAGCCGAAATCGAATGTTTTCTGCTTGGCTGTAGAACATTCTCCATAGAATCAAATCCATTCTCCAAAGCATTAAACACTGAGCCAGGATTGTAAATCTATTCTTAATTACCTTATCACAAATATTTAATGCGCAGCCTGATTCAAGAGGGCTGTTTATAAAATTCTTGTTTGTTTGCCTTCTAATTATAAATGTTTATGATCTTATGCAATTAACTGTGTGATGCTGATGGATGGGTTGCTGAGTCAACCGAGCACCTGTTTTCTTAGATAATTTTGGTTTCCAAATATTTATAAAAGTACAAAATAACTTGTTTTCCTCTGTATTTACTGGGCTCTAAATTACTTATCGATTTCCCAGTGTCAAGCTCAGGAAGCTGTAAAATTAAAAAGGAACCAAGTGGAGGGGTGGGCAGGGAGGCGGAAGTAACAGTGATTCATTTGCAAGAGCGAATGCCAAGAGTAAGCAAGAGTCCATCAGTTTATATCAAGCTGCAGGACGCTTAACACTCCCATCGAAAAAATTTTGTCTGCCTGAGATTAATTAGGATTGGAATTCCTCTGTTCATCTCCATGCATCTGCTTCTAGAAACACGCCTCCCTCAAGGATCATTCTTGTTTACAGAGGTGAAACTTTCCAATTAAAGGAAAGACTTAAGTGGGAAATCCGTCAGGAAGAACCTTATTCAACTGGACGTGAACAGCTAGAAGTTATTATTCCATAAGACAAACCCTGTGTATGTGGGGAAGAGAGCAGATTAGTGTGAATTTCTCTTTTTGTGCACTTCTCTCTTTTTAATGTAGAAATGTCTATGTGAGAATTTCAGATGGATTCTGGTAGTGGCCTAGTCCTTTTCCACTCCTCCCAAGTTTATCTTGCCCTGTTCTCCTTCACAAAATCTGTTCTCAATGGATCCTCTGTGAAAACCATCCTCTTTGGATGGCAAATCTTTGTGACTTTCATGCAAAATATGTTGGTACAGATTGTTGCCTGGTCCATGAAATCCCTTGTGGTATTCATGAAAGGAAACTCCTATGGAATGTGGGGACTGAAGAGGTGCTGTTCTCATTCCCATGTTCTCATGGAGAGACCTGGCTGGACCAGCATCAGAAGAAACTCCTTGAGCTGCAAATTATTGAATGCTGGAAGAAATATTCAGGGGAACTATAATATACACTTGTTTTGTTCTTATTTCACCCTTGTGTCTGTTTGTGGCCATTGATGGAAACAGGGCATCTTACTAGATGGAGCCTTGGTCATCCTTATATTCTTAGACAATTCTACTTGCAGTGGCTTGTACCATAAAGATTTCCCAGATGGCTCTGGAGCTGGAGATAGCCCATATTATGTCATGGGGTCACTAAACTTGACAGCAGGCGGCAAAAAAAAATTGTTAATGCCTCTGCTGGCATTGCCACATTGGCGTGGCTGTGCTGTTCCCAGAACAAGACATAGTACCTCTGAGCTAACATGGTAGGGCTAACTCAGTGCAGGGCTCTGAATTAATACATGCTGAATCTGCATGGGTGTGTACAGGAAACCATACTGAACTTTTTTCACTGTTCTTGCTCTCTCTGTATATTTGCCTTTTTTGCTCTTTAGTATTGAGTCGATGCAGAGGGTGAGATTGTGGTCAGCCCTGTGGAGCTGTGTAGAGTCCAGGCCAGAGGGACTAGTGACTATCCTGGGTGCAGGGATTACTTCCCAGAGCTGAGAGGCTGCTTTGTGTTTCACAGCACAGGCAACCACAACAATACCTTGGCAATAGGTTATACCAAAACTGTACACAGTGTTTACACTGGTATCTTATGCTTCCTTTCATTTATTATACATGGGAGAGCATCCAGCACCTAACCACTGCTCTCAAGCACAACTGTCACAGTAAGCAACCTGGCCCAAAAAGCACAGAGACTGGTTCCAGACTGGATTTAAAGCAACAGGTAAGCAACATCAGTACATCTTGGCTGGGCAAGGGTTGTGCCAGTGCAGTTGCATACAACCAGTGCATGCCCACAGCATCTAGGAGAGCAAGCTGACAACTATTGACCCTGGGGAAAGTCTTAACCTCTTCCATTTACCCACTACCCTCACTCTTACTGTCATCCCAAAGCAAGAATAACTGGATTGTTTCTTTTCCAGATGATCGAGATGCAGCCTGCAACAGAGCTAGTGCTGGTGAATGCAGTTTAATTTCCTTGTTCTACTGGTTAACCCTGAGCTGCTGGACTCTTAAAATGCAAGAGTTAGAAAGGGGAGCGTGACCAAGGCTGATCATCATGGCGCAGAAGTAAGGCTCATGTCACTGTAGGATTTCTCTGAGCCTTTCAATACCTGCCCACACCACATCATATGGCCAGTCTCCATGCAATGAAATGTTCATAGTGCTGTGCTGAGGGTGGATATGGGCTCTGTGCAGGTGGCCCTATGTATCCTGAGACTAGTAGGGATTTGAGAGAGAGGAGGACTCTCAAGGGACTGGTAGGGACTAGAGATTAGTAGTTCATTGCCATTAGTGGACCTGAAGCAGGATTGGCCAAGAGAGGTGCTCAACCCAATGGCTAGAGGAGCTGCTGGAAGAACATGGGCAAAACCCAGGGTAACAAGGACAATTGCATTTGTGCCTCAGGATAGGCAAGGGAGGATCAGCTGGCACACCACCATCCTGTGAGATTAACCCAAACCATTATAAGCCTCCAATTTAAGGCAGTTTCAGTTTCCCAGAAATGACAAGCAGTCACCTTCTGCACGCTGTCAGCCCCTGCCACCAAGTGATCTTTTCACCAGGACTTTCAGTCTCTAATTAGCCTTCGCCTTATTCCACCACTTGCCATGCATTTGCTTGAAAGAGACAGGTAAATTCTTCAGGCAGGAACTGTTTCTCATGTTTTCCAGTAAAGAAACAACCAAAACAAGGCTTCTGCTGACAGTGAGTAGTACATCACCCCTGAGCTGACACTCACATCATCTGCAGGAGGAAAAATCACAGTCCATTCTAGCCAGTTACTCTGTCCTGCTGCTCATAAAGTCCCTGTCCTGCCACCTAAGTTGTCACCTTTTGTTTCCACCTTCACAGCACTTTCCCCCCTCAGTTTCCTTTCCAAATGTGGTTTCACCTCAGCCAGACAGCTGCCATGCTTTAGCCTGTTTCTGTTGCTTTCATTGCTGGCTCAGGGGAAGATTATGGCAGCTGTGATCAAAGCTTACCATTTGCATCCACAGCAGCAGTGGCTCAGGCCAAGGCAAACCAATCCTCCTGGGAGGTAGCCCTTTCATTGCTGGGTGTTCACTCTACTGACATCAGTGTGTACACAAACTCTTCACGTGATTTCTGTGAATTCTTTCTGCTTTTGTGGCAATCTCAAATTCCCCCACTTTGTTCCCAAAACTCCAGCAGCTCTACTCTCACTTGCCTTAATCTCATCCTAAGTGCTCCATCCTTAGCCTCAGTTTGTCTTAACCTAAGAGCAGAAAAGTGGCGGTACTGGTTGAGGTGAGGGATCTGGCTGTCACAGCACCCTGCCTCCAGCAGTGGCCAACAGGGTGTAAAACCAAAGGCAGGAGAGTGGTGTTTCCCTGATGGGCTCTGCACACTGCAGGGACCATACCTAGCCATAGGTGGTCTCTTTAGGCTCATTTATAGTACAGTAAGATGTACTGACTTTTGCTCTGCGCTCTGCATTTGCTCAAGCCAGGCTGCCTCACCACTTCCTAAATTCTCACAGTCCCCATGAGATCGCTCCATTCCAAGAAGTGCTTTAGAAATAACCACCAATCTCTGCCTCTCCCCAGCTTTGCAAGTACCTCACAGTATGTGGGAGATGAATCACCGAGCTCCCTCTGGACTCTTCCAGTCCGTACCACTTTTCAGTGCAATCCCCTGTACTTTATCTCTCATCCATGATGCAAGATAGTGCTTGATGATAAATTGGGAAAAGAGAGCCAGAGGGACCTTTTCCTGCAAATATAGGCTGAGAAAGGGGCAGCTGGTGTCTGGCATCGCTCAGTGTTTTGGCAGGGTCTGAATATGACAAGTTCTTTGGACAATTTAGCATCTCTAAATCCTCCAGTGGTGGGCAACAGGGAAGAAGCTGAACCAGGGGGTTGGAAGAGGTAGATTTGTAATTGAAAGTAATGTCACGGCACCAGTGGGACTCTGCACTTGGGCTGATGTGGGAGGGGAGATGTGAACGTCAGAGTTGACCAGGTGGGGAATCAGATAGTGCCCTCCCTCTCCTCACTCCTGTTCCTAATCTCCAAAACATCTTTATTTTGTCCTGCTTCTTTTGCAGTCCCCAAAGCACAGAGTTGCAGAATCAGCACTGTACTTCTCACCTTCCTTTCAATATATCCTGATGACTTAAACTGATCTGTCACAGAACGTCTGTCCTCGGCAGTGTGACTGCCTGTTTCTGCTTGTGTTTGGGATTCTGATTTCTTCTTCCTAAGGGTAGTGCTTTGCACTTCTCTTTATTCAATTCCATCTTGTTGATTTCTCCAATTTGATGATATAATTTATGAGTTCTGATCTGATCCTCTAGAGTGCTTTCAGCCTTTCCAAGCTTGGTGTTATCTGTGAATTTTATAACAGTTCCTATTTCACTATCTAAGCCATTAATAAAAAATACTGAAGACAACAATGTCCAAAATAGTCCTACTTGAAACATGTTTCCAGTTTCTAGTACACCACTGGCAACAACTGAGAAAGCAGGTTTTCAATTGGCTGTACACCTGCATTATAGTTATTTAATCTAGATCACTTTTATCTGGTTTGTTTGTTTATCTGTTTGTTTATCTTTTTTTAAGGGGACTCTTAAGGCAAAGCATCAAAAGCATTGCCTATGTCATGGTATATCAAACTGGCTGCTTCTCCTTAGCCACTAGGACATTTACGCTTCCAAATTTGATATGGTTATACTTCTGTGCTCATCAATTGGTTGGTTAAAAAATTATTCTAATATCTTTCCATGAATTAGTTAAGCTGATTTGCCATTCAATTCTTTGTTCCTCAGTTCCTACCTTCTTTAATGATAGACATGATATTTAAAGCTAGGTAATCTGCTTGCATTTCCCCAGCTGCCTGGCATCTCCTGCATCTTCCCTAAGTTCCTCATTCTAAAATGCTCATGGGTCAGAGACTGCTCCAGTAGCTTATTCTGAAGCTCATTAGGACGTGCTGGCAAGGACAGAGCTATCTCGTTTGAATGTTTTTGAGTCTGTTTTTTTCCGATTCTGCCCTGGGCTCCTTTCTCCTCATTAAAATTATTTTAGTTAAGTTTTGAAGACTGAAACAAAGGCAACATTTAACTGTTTTGCCCTTTTTGCATCAAATATTATTAGAGTTCTTAGACTTGCCTTCTTCTTCTTACTTTACATATGCTTATGGACCTATTTCTTGCTGCCTTTTGTACCTCTGGATGGTCCTCCTGGAGCTCAGCTCTGAGGGCTCCCCATGCCTGTGTGATTCCTCGAGTCTTGTCATTAGTTGCAAGCTTTTCTTTCTGCCTTTTGCATGATTGCGGCTTCTGATTTTGGGTCCTCAAAGAGCTCCTGATGCAGCCTCAATGCTCTCTTCCCACGCTTGTGAGCTTTCCCCTGCACAGACACAGTTTGCTGTTGTGCCTTCAGTATCATCCCTTTTGGCAGCCACTGTTCGCGCCTCTTTTATCCTTCAGATTCCCTTCCCAAGAGACAGTCCCTGCTCTGGTCCCCTGGGGCTGCTGCTGCCACTGCTTTTCTGGAGTCCATTATCCTCACATACTTTTCTTCAGCTCAGGAATGCTTTCATCGCACAGTCACTTTTCATACAAACTACAGCTACATTCAGATTTTCAGGGTTTCATTGCTTTCAGATGAAATCAAACAGGAAGCACAGAGTCCTTCAGAACTGCTTTCCAAAATATATATTTTGTCCCAAAAATGTTTCAAGAGCTTAGTGGGCAGTCTCTCTTGCATACAGGAGAAGTCCAGGTAATGGATGACCTGGGACCTCTGGTGCTGCCTTTTAAACAGTTCTGGTAGTTGCAAGACACTGGACCAGTGAGCAGGATGTGTCTAGTCCTCAAGACATCTAGCAAAGGTCTGCTCTGAATAATGCTGGAACTGTATAAAGAAGGTGTGCAAGCTTAGAGATGTCCAGCATTGAATGACATACAGTATAAATTGAAAACGTATTTATAATGGTTAGACCTTGAGTGAATGCTTAGTATATGGAAAAAATAATTAGCTGATTACAATCAGGCATTTTTTAATCAATCATTCTCCATGCACATTTTTATAATATCTAAGAACTGATTAAATATGTATGAATCTGGGCTGTGTTTTGGCTCAGCAGAACGGGGTGGCTGCATGGCTGAACCCTGTTGAGCACTGTTGACCACTAGATGACATGGGGCTGTCATAGAACCTATGGGTCTGGGAAAGACAAAATACTCTTCTGCCCATCACCCTTTAAATGCATCTTCTGTAACAGGGCTCCACTGGCAGGCAGCTTTCACAGTGATGTTTATGCCATGCTTGGCTCTCCTCAGGCAGCAGAGGCCACGACTCCGCAAAACTGAAGCTGAGCCCCTCAGAGGATGAGACCTCTATGGCCTGGGTAGAGACTCCACCAGCATACATAGAAAAGCTGCTCCCAGCTGTCTTGGGGAGGTATTTTGATGGGGTACGGAATCTTCCATTTCAAGTCATTAACAGCCCAAAGAAGCTGTCCCCAAGCCTTCAACTGCTGACTATCAGGTAAACCTTGTGCTTGTTACAGCTTGTCTCCTCTCATCCAAGCTGAGGTTCAAGGACAGCTCTGCTTCAAAGCTTCCTCAGCCCCAGGTGGGCCAGGACCCCCCACAAAGGCAGTGAGAGCCTGTCTCCTTCCTTGCCTCCTCCGCTCCATCTGGCAGAGCAATGGTAGCAGCAGGTCCCATCTGGGCGGGTGGTTATACTATGCCCCAAGCTCTCTACAGCCATTAACACCCACCTCCAGACTCAGCAAGAGCCCTGTTAGGTGGAAGATGGATCCAGCACACCATCATCTCAGAGGGTCCTCACAGTTGCTGTTCCACCAGGCAAGCGATCATGGCAGACCTTGCTGGCTGCCACACTGGGGCTGAGCGTGGGGTGAGCAGGGAAAGGAGGCAGCTCTTTTATTACGGATAGGAGTGCCTGGTGTGACAGCTGGGAGCGTTTCTCCTCCAGGCACCACTGTGAATTTGTAGGATGCTGCTTAGCTATATGGCAAGAAACAATTTCCAGGTTGTGACACTGCAACACACCATTAGTTCATGCAAAGCAGAGTTTTCTGTGCACACAGGATGCTATGGGTTCTCCTTGGAAGCAGGCGTAGTCCATCCCACATATGTGGCATTTCTAGCTGGTGAAGGAGCAATGCTTTATCCAGTGGGATGAATTGAGAGGCCAGGTAGGACTGCCTCTCACAGGGCTTGTGGAGCTGATGGGAGCTGGGGGCAGTCTGCTGGAGGAGCACTGGGAGAACTTTTATAGCTGCCAGGTAGATGCCAAATTCTCTGCAAGGTGCTACCTTCATCCCAGGGCAGCTGTCCTCATTTGTGTTCTCTGACTGCCCTCACGTTCCTCTACAACACATGGGCTGGGCCCTGTAGGGCTGATCTGTTAAGGTCCCAAATGAGGAAAGACTGGTGAAATTTGAAATTAAGGAGTTGATAGGAGGAGTCCAAGGGACAGGAAATTCCTTTTCATTCAGAGCTCCCACATGGTTTGTTTGTAATGGGAAGATAGCACCAGTTGTCTGCAGGATGCCATCTGTGGCAAAGGAGCTGGGCTGATCCCAGGCACTGCATACACCAACATAATGAATTTCCATGACCTCAGGAATAAAAGGGAAGTTTGAAGATCTCTGGTAAAAGAGGGTTGGTAACTTATGAGTACCAAGATATAGTGAAACTATGCAGGAGGAAAATTAGAAGGGCCAAAGCTCAAGCAGAGCTGAACTTGGCCACTATGGTTAAAGGTAATCACAGATTCACAGAATATCAGGGATTGGAAGGGACCTTGAAAGATCACCTAGTCCAATTCCCCTGCCGGAGCAGGAACACCTGGATCAGGTCACTCAGGAACGCGTCCAGGCGAGTTTTGAACGTCTCCAGAGAAGGGGACTCCACAACCTCCCTGGGCAGCCTGTTCCAGTGTTCAGTCACTCTCACTGTGAAGAAATTTTTCCTCATATTTAACTGGAATCTCCTATGTTCCAGCTTGCATCCATTACCCCTTGTCCTATCATTGGATGTCACTGAGAAGAGCCTGGTTCCATCCTCCTGACACTCACCCTTTACAGATTTATAAACGTTAATAAGGTCACCCCTCAGTCTCCTCTTCTCCAACCTCAAGAGACCCAACTCCCTCAGCCTTTCCTCCTATGGGAGATGCTCCACTCCCTTCATCATCTTGGTAGCCCTGCCCTGGACTCTCTCAAGCAGTTCCCTGTCCCTCTTGAACTGAGGGGCCCAGAACTGGATACAATATTCCAGATGGGGTCTCACCAGGGTAGAGTAGAGAGGGAGGAGAACCTCTCATGACCTACTAACCACCCCCCTTCTAATACACCCCAGGATGCCATTGGCCTTCTTGGCCATGAGGGCACAGTGCTGGCTAATGGTCATCCTGCTGTCCACCAGGATACCCAGGTCCCTTTCCCCTACGCTGCTCCCCAACAGGTCATTTCCCAACCTATACTGGTGTTATAGGTACAAGAGGTTCCTTCAGTATATTAATAGAAAAAGGAAGACTAGGGAAAATGTAGGCCCACTGACAAATGAGGTGGATGCCTTAGTGGTGGAAAACAGAGAGAAGGTGGAGCTACTGAATGCCGCCTTTGCTTTGATCTTCACTGCCAAAACTGTACCCCATGAATCCCAGACCCTGGAGACAAGAGGGAAGATCTGGAGAGAGAAAGATTTTCCCTCTGCAGAGGAGGATTGGGTTAGAGACAACTTGGCCAAACTAGACATCCATAAGACTGTGGGCCCTGATGGGATGCACCCGTGAATGCTGAGAGAACTGGCAAATGTTACTGCTGGGCTGCTCTCCGTCGTCTTTGAAAGGTCATGGAGAACAGGAGAGGTACCTGAGGACTGGAGAAAGGTAAATATCACTCCAGTCTATAAAAAGGGCAAGAAGGAGGACCCAGGGAATTATAGGCCGATTAGTCTCACCTCCATCACTGAGAAGGTAAAGGAGCAACTTGTTTTAGACATCATCTCCAAACATCTTAAAGAATGGGAAATCATTGGAAGTGGTCAACATGGGTTTAGCAAAGGTAAAACATGTTTGACCAATCTGATAGCTTTCTATGATGTCCTAACTGGATGTCTGGATGAGGGGAGAGCAGCAGATGTCATCCACCTTAACTTCAGCAAGGCTTTTGACATCATCTCCCATAACATCCTCATTAGGAAACTGAGGAAGCATGGGCTAGATGAGGAAGCAGTGAGGTGGATTGACAACTGACTGTGTACAGAACTCAGAGGGTTGTAATTAATGGAGCAGGGTCAAGTTTGAGGCCTGTAAACAGTGGTACAGTGGTGTCCCCCAAGGGTCAATACTCAGTCCAGTCTTGTTCAACATATTAATCAATGACTTGGACAAGGAGACTGAGTGTATCCTCAGCATGTTCACTGATGATACCAAATTAGGAAGGCTGTCTGACACTCCAAAAGGCTGTGCCACCATCCAGTGTGACCTGGACAGGCTGGAGAGCTTGGCAGAGAAAAACCTAGTGAGATACAACAAGAGCAAGTGTAAGGTCCTGCACCTGGGGAGGAAGAATTCTAGACACCAATATAGGTTAGGGGTGGACCTGCTGGAAAGCACTTCTGAGGAGAAGGATCTGGGGGTCCTGGTAGATAGTAAATTATCCATGAGCCAGCAGTGTGACCTTGTCACCAAGAGGGCCAAAGGAATCCTGGGTTTCACAGGGAAGAGTGAGGCCAGTAGGTCAAGGGAGGCCATTCTCCCCCTCTACTCTGCACTGGTGAGGCCAAAAGTGAAATAGTGCATCCAGTTCTGGGCTCCCAAGTTCAAGAGAGACAGGGAACTACTGGAGAGAGTCCAGCGTAGGGCAACAAAGATGATTAAGGGCTTGTAGCATCTCCCTTACAAGGAAAGACTGAGAGAGCTGGGACTTTTTAGCCTGGAGAAGAGAAGGCTGAGGAGAGACCTTATCAATGCTTATAAGTATCTGGAGGGTGGGTTGAAGGGGGATAGAGCTGGACTCTTTTCAGTGGTTCCCAGTGACAGGATGAGGGGCAATGGGCACAAGCTGAAACAAAGGAAGTTCCACTCAAATATGAGAAAAAAACTTTATGGTGAGCGTGACAGAGCACTGGAACAGGCTGCCCAGAGAGGGTGTGGAGTTCCCTTCTCTGGAGACCTTCAAGACCTGCCTGGACGCAGTTCTGTGTAATGTGCTCTGGGCAATCCTGCTTTAGCAGGGGAGTACGATCTCTAGAGATCCCTTCCAACTCTGATAATTCCATGATTCCACAGTCATTGCTTTAAAAATGCCACAGTATTTTCAGCTGTAAGCATAGGAGCTACCAAGCACTAGAGCTTTCTCCAGCCCTGCCCAGACTAGCACTTTTACACCTTGCCTCAAAACTGGGGCAGAAAAATCCCAAACAAAACAAAACAAGAAATAACAGCAAAAATAGGTAAAAGAAAACCCAGAGAAATCCTTGCTCAGGCGATAGATTAAACCATAAACAAAGCACTCCTGTAAACTCAGCTGGCTGTGGACAGCTACAGCAGAATGGATGTTGTCCCCTTAAGGGATCTTGTACTCCTGTGGTATTTAATTCACAACACACAATAAAGCAGAGGATTAAAGGGCCGTCTCTAGCTATGCAGGCAGCAATAAATGAGAGTTTTCTTGGAAAAGGCAAATAAATAAATAAAGAAGGGAGCTCCATCAGCAGAACAGCCTTGCTTCTGAATCATGCGTCTCCAGCAGCATTTCTTGCTTGTGAGTCTACCCATAACTATGCCAGTGCAGGAGAGGCTTGGAGGCATTACCCACATACCCCTTGCTCTCTTTAAGTTTCCCCTCCTTCCTTTGTAGCTAGGATGATATAGACCCTCTTGGTGCCTTTTTCCCTCAAATTTAAAATGGAGATGACGGCAACACCCCACATCTTGAAAAGATTTTTTTGCACAAGAGGTGAAAGATATTTATAGTGTGCATGACAGATACTCTTAGATCTTTAAAAGAAGGGAGTAAATAATAATTTCACACTAGATTGACCAGAGCACTGGTCAAATGCACACCCTGCTCTCTGCATGATTTTATGGGTCTTTTCTACCTTCAGGTTTCCAAACATGAGCTGGATACTCATACTGAGGAGAGAAAAAGCACATGTTTTCCATTTCACTGCCCTTGCACCATGGCAGTCAGTCCTCCAGTCTCTGAACCTTTCTATCCTGTAGCTAATGATGCAAGTGTTGCCTGTGCAGTCATTCTGGATCCTCAGCCATTCCTGGGACATTTCTTTAAAGGCAAAACTGGACAATGGTGCTGTTTTGTGTAGGGTTTGGAAATCTGGCTTCACACTTGCTTGGAGTGAGACTTGAAAAAGTCACGCTGTCCCTGAGAATGGAAGAATGCATACGTATTTTTCAGGCAGCTGAGAATGTTTCATTTGGACTTGAATTTTTTTTAAATGTTGTATTCCAATTCTGACACTGAATTTAAAATACTCAGCATGAGCAGTCATCTCTAAATGCTAAATCAAAATGCTTTGTTCAATAATGATCAAAACATGACATTTGCTTATTGAAGGCAGAACTGCTGCCTCCTTCTCTGCTTTTATTAGCAAATGAAATTTTGCAAGAAAAAAATAGGAATAGTTTCACAGTTTTTCATTTTCTAAGGAATGCAGGCCCTATCTGAGACAAATCTCTCCAGACTACTCCAGCCACCCAAGTGCTCTTCCACTAAGAGGAACAGGGAACACTTAGGAGAAACATAATGGTGGGTACAGATCACCCTTAACAGCATTACCCAGGGTAACGTAGGGCGCAGAGGCTAAATTAATGGATCTGGGAGTGCCTCTGAAATTGTAGGTCGGCTTGCACATTACGCTTGCTTCTACCCCCTTGTTGGAGCAAGATGTGGGCATTTTTCCCCTCTGCCTTGTAGGAAGGTATCTGTAAACAAACTGTATCTGGATCTGAAAGTCGGTTCTGCTGATAGGTAGCCACCTCTCCTGAGGAAGAACCAAACAGTCACTACTTTAAGAAGCAATACCAGATCTGGATTAATGTGGCTTCATGTTAATCTCTTTTTACCTCTGTTTCTGGCTCCCTGCAGACCTGGGGACACACCGAAAGCAGCCTCATCCACCATGCAGGAGGGATTCCCCCCCTGCGGCCTCATCTTTGACTATAGAGTTGACTTCTCTTGCTACAGCCACACGGGCATGCCAGGGACCTCCCACTTCCAGGAGTAATGTGTCTGAGGGATGGAGGCTGTAGTAGGAGGAGTGACAGGACAGAAGGCAGTTGGAAAAACACAGCCTGGCACAGAGCTGAGGACTTGTTCCATCCTTTACTAGACAGCACAATTTATGCAGCTGGTATGGGAGATCCTACCAGCTGCCTACGAGGGAATCTCCTGCTGTAGTGTAGAAGCTGTGACAGGAAGGTGAGTGCTTCTACCTCTGCCCACAGATGGGAACTTAACCCAGGGACATGATGCACATGATTCCAGCATGGGGTTTAATGACAACGAAGCATCATTCTGATTATAACGTATCACACTCGAAAGACCAAAATGCAGTTCACAAGGTAAAAGGATTTCTTTTCCCCCTCAGAAAATGTTAATTATGTTGCCCTCATTAAATACTAAACACAGTGATCCAGTGGAGCAGAGAGCACCATATGGTTATTCATGACAAAATACATCTCTGGAGCCTGTTGCAACAGTGGGAAACTGCATGGAGATGGGTGTCTTGAAGGACCATGCTGTTGAAAGGACACATGTGAAAGGCCAGGTTCTGCTCTGCCTGTGCTGGAAATCAAGATCCTTCCCTGCAGAAAGGGAGGGGGTTCAGAGCCAGGTCCAAACCCCATGGCTCTTTGCTCAGCAGCGACATACTCGTTCTGAGGAGAGCTGCTGGAGCTGCACTGGAGTTCAGTCAGCACATTGAGCTGCTGCAGAAATGCCCGCTGGTGAAAGCAGCACGCATGCACGCACACTGGCTGGCCCACTGCGCTCTCTTATTGAATAATCAATGCAGCATTAGATAAAAATAGGTCCCATCTTTCAGGAACAGAGGGGTGGCATGTCTCGGCTTTGCCAAGCATCCACTGTTCCTGGAGAGCGGCCAAGAATTCAGTCGACAGATCAGCCATGCTTCTCATGCTGCTGGGCCAGGTACAGGGCCCTCAACAACTGCTCTCGAGGGACAGTCCCTGCCCAGCTGGATGGAAAGCCCCATGAGGCACCCTGTGGGGACTGTTCCCGTCTCCACACCCTCCTTTACAGCTGATAAATCAATGATTTGCTCTGAGGTTTTTCAAGCATGCACATTGTGGCTGAATGTATGCAAACCAGGATTCACACTGAAAAGAAAAAGGGAAACGGCTGCCTGACTTTACCCTGACTGCCTGCTCTGATGACAGGACCCAGATCTGCACTATCATTAACTTCTTGAAGCTCCATTTTGCAGGCAAACTGGGCAAGAAGTGCATCAAAAGCGTGGCAAGCACTGCATTAAGGTGAAGGGCATGGAAGACTTCTGCATACTCCCATGGGTCTCTTCCAGGTACATCAAAGCCATGCATGTTTGCTGTCTGGGCTGGTCTCAGGTTTCTCCTCTGGAGACATTTACTGAACTTCTCTGCCTTCTGCTCTGCCTTCAGAGTGCCATCAAACCAAGCATGGGCTTGGTGCTTCCCCAGAACTGATTCCCTAGAGCTGTAGCAAGTCTTCCTGCTTTGCACCTTCAGGGACTATGCAGACCTGAATGAAAACACCTGATTTCCTTTTGAGAATCAGATCAATACAGAGAAAGACCCTGAAGACACTTGATTTCTCTGTCTTTCTTTATTTTATTGGGATTTTGACTCCTAAGTCCTTTGAATGCTGAGGGCCTAAGCAACCTGACTAGAAAACACACTGAGGCTACCTCAGTCTGGCATTTCCTCTAGGAAGCAAAGCTCATTTAAAATGAAACCACATTAGTCTTGGCAGGAAGTTTGAATTGTGACTGTCTCAAGGAAGCTCCATTAATTACCGTTCCCATTGCGCTATGAAAGATCAAATGCTGTGGATCAGTTTTAATTGGCTATTGATTTCTTATGTTATTACCTACAGTTGTGCTGAGATGCCTTTAGTCGTATTGGATGCTTTTGATTATTCTTCCTGGCAGCTGGGATTAAAAAACAGCGGGCACACACTTCCTGATCTGTAATGGATTGCCATGGTGTGCCAACAGAAATCGTTGGCAGGATGAATGGTTCTACTTTGCCTGTCTCTTGTGCTATTGAACTGCAGTGAAGTTACTGTTGTGAAGGCAAATACCCTCAGGGACCGGCTGCCAAGGAAATCGAGGGAAAAGGATCAGAGAGCATGAGGATTTAGTGCTTGCAAAAGTGTGTGGTTCAGCAACAAGGCAGGGTGATCCAGAGAGCAAGGATGGGGTGGATGGGCATGGACAAGGCAACAGTCTTCAGCAGACAGTGATCCAAGGAAAGGCAGATGGGTTTGCATTTGCATTGCTGGGGGTAATTGCCCCTGATGCCAATCCCAGGGATATCCCTGTGTGACTGCAAGCAGGACTGTGCACACAAGTGGTGACTGTGACAGCCCTGCCCATGCAGCCTGTTCACCGCCTTTCCAAGACATGCTTCCCCCCTGGAGCTCGCCTGGTGATGCCTGAACCTAGACTGTGACATGCTCTCATTAGCTGGCAGAGCTCTTCCTTGTCTAACAGGAGATGGTTTCCTGTCCTTCTGACCCCAAATGACATCTTAATCTACAAACGCTGACTTTCCTTAATTGCACGTTGACAGAGAGAGAGACAAAACCCTCCTTCCCCCTCCAAGGACCATCATTTAATTAACAGGCAGGTATCTCTCAGGATTTACAGCCTGGCTCTAAGCTGCTACTCTCCCTACTCAGGCCATGAAGGCTCACTCCATTTATCTCTGCATTTCAATAACTGCATTTCTGCTAATCCCTCTCTATGCCAGCTTTCTGGATTTACCTCTCATGGACCTATGGAGAGAGCAGTTAATCAAATGAACGGCCCCCATCTCAATTTTAATTCACTTCCTGGTCACTGATCTCAGATGCCCATGTTGTAGATGGCTTAATAGCAGAGCAATGTCTCTGCTGCCAACGTTACCAGTTTCTCATTTAATGCAACTCTTGTATCTGTCCTACAGCCATGACCAGAGATGGCACACATGAAAGAGAGAGAGATCAGAATCAGACATTGGGGCAGACTGGATATCAAGAAGCATTTTGTTTGCTCCTCCTTAACAAACTGGGATCATCTTTTCGCAACCTGCTCTTGACATATGTTTTCTAACAGGGTCTTAGAAGAAACTCCAGTATTGGAGACTCCCAGAAATCCCAAGCAATCCTTTCTAGTACTTCCTGCACTCCTGGTAGATGCTTGAGAGCAAAGGGGAGACGAAGGTTGAAAGACCATTTTGCACATCTTGCCCAGATGAACGTAGATTCTGGTACTTGAGGCCATACCATCTGTCCTGCCGGTCACGAGAAGCAGATTCATTTTACTTTAGTTGTGGTTTTGTTTCCATGGTGGGTGAAGGAGGACCAAATTGTGTGCTCCTAACACCTGTTTTTGTGGAGCATGCTAAGATCTAGCAAAGTCCAAAGAACACTAGTTTATTACTGAATGTGGGTGGCTGAGGGTTGAACCCAAGACCCTTAGATTTGAATGTGTGGATCAACAGTCTCTGAGTTAACAGCCATATTTTGAGAGCTCAGCTTGGAGATGATCTGGCTATTTCAGCTCAAGTACAGCTCAAGTGAAGATAACAACAACCAAATGGTCTGTGCTCAGGGAGCTATACATGCACATGGGAAAGACTAGTGCTGCCATGGGATTGCCCACGCAAATTGCCACAAATGTCTCTGTCTTGGTAAATCACTACCTAAATCCCTTAATGACTTGGTAGAGAGGAGATCACACAAAACAGCAGGGCAGTTGCTGACTAGGTGCCTATTCCCTGTCTGACAACATTTTTGAGACTTCACAATGCCAGAGAAAGTGTCCTGCTGAGGACCTCCAGTGACAGGGTGTGTAAACTGGCCTCCAGTACAAATGTCACTGGCTGCTTAATGGATGTGAGGCGTCCAAAGACAACTGAAGTGGGAACTGGCAGGAACTACAGAGGAGCTCTGCTTCAGCCCATCTGCTCTTTATTAAATACTTTGTCTTTCAAACCTCTGCTCCTCTGCCAGTGAAAGCAAAACTCAGGGTCAGCCTAGGGGAAGGAACAACTGGAATTCATACAATTAGTGTAGGACCTACAGTATAACATTTCGTAAGCTCAGGTTGCCCAGCTTGTTACCAAACAATGCACAGACAATGTGTGTGTTACATTAGCTGAAAAAAATAAGTGTGGTAGAACTGAGTACACTTAATGTCCTGCTCTTTCCCTGCTGCTGAGCACTTCTTAGTTTCTAAATCTTTCCTACCTACCCACAGGCTGGAAAGCAAAAGGGTAAAAGGTCTGGACTGTGGAGGGGGAGACACCGAAATACACAGACAGCACCCTGGTATTTCAAGAACTGTTGTCACTGCAATTATCCATGAGAGGTTTTATCTTGAACCTGCAGAAGGAACTAATGCCCAGGGAGGAGTAACAAGAGGCTTCAGTCCATGCTGACAGTCAGGAGCAGAACTCTGAATCTCCAGAGCCAGCTTTGCCCGTCTGTGATCAAAGGCACTGCGCAAGACTGCAAGGTTTGGGAGAAGGATAAAGAAAGGGAGAATAGCTGTTCCACAGCGAGGAACTCACTGAGTCTTCTAGTGAGCTGGCTTTGCTACATCCATCACAGCTGAGCAAAGCTCTAATGAGTGAGGAATTATACCCAGTCACAGAGTTCCTGTTGATTAGCCCCTTCTGCTGGCCTGATCTGACCTGGCCTGGCCTCTCAGTGGGACAGACCAGCCTTTTGGCTAGTGCTAGTGTAGCCCCCTGAAATCAGCAGGGCTGGAGAGAAATCACTCAGAGGAGAGACCTAACAGCATTGACAGCCAAGGAGTCACAGCTCCCCGTAAAGACCTCATTTGTCACTTGTTTCAGTCTGGGCAGAGAAAGAAGAGGAGGAGGAAGAGGTGGGGAGGAGAGCAAACACCAGACCTCAGCAAGTACTGCTCGGAGTTCCCTCCCTTCCACTGCATACCTGGGAGCAGGAGCAGCAGCTGGGACTGCAAAAGGATGTTCATGAACAAAACAAGCCAGTTTTACACTGGAGTGTGACAGGGGCATAGGGCTGGTTGCATCCACATAGGAGCTTTTCTAGGGAAATGTATACAGAGGCTCACATGGTCCAGAATATCACCTCTCCTGATTGAGCATGGGTGGGTTGCCTGGCAGCACAGGCAGACATGCTCCTCACAGCACAAGTGGAGACATCTCTGGGTAGTCTCTGAGGTGCTGGGCAAGAGAAGCCACAGACAGACATGTTAACTCACTGCATCTGTAATGCTTCCCACTTGCTTTTGAGTTTGTGGGAAAGCCAGCACGCTTGGCCCACCAGAACTGCCAGCAGCGCAGGGGGAACCATGAGACAAGAGGCTGGCCCAAGCCACAACTCTAAAATAATCCTGGGAACAGGATGGCCACTTGCTGTTTGGCTGGAAAAAAAATCAAAGCTCCTAGCTTAGGATATTAAGCTTAATTGTGACATCATTGGAGATGCAAAGGGGCTTTTTCCCCCTTTGGAAAAGGGGGGGAAGAGAGAAATAGAGGTCAGACCCTTAAAAAAAATGTATAGGAAAGAAAGAACAAACCTCAAATCTGAATCTGTCTGCCCAGTTCCCCTTCAGTTCATGGCTGCTGAGGTTTGTTCTCTGCCATGTGGGAGGATTTAGCTCCTATTGATGGATGAGCTAATCAGTTCTCCTCAAGTCTTGAAGTGTTATCAAAGCCAGTTAATGTTACTGATGTCTACCCAGGCCAGGGCTCCTCACTTCTGTCCTCTTCCAACATGGTGACACAAATGCACACCACACACACATAGGGATCAATTTTTTCCACTCAAAATTGCACTAGCAAAAGGGTGTCACCATGGTTATTGTGCCAACAGGTGGGTGCTGCCTGTGTCTCTTTCACCCCCTTTGCCACCCTCTGCTCCTGGAAAGATGTGGTAGCATCACCATCATCTCACAAAGGAGTAGGATGATCTCTACAGACCAAGGTCTCATTGTCAGCAACAGCAGGAGGAATCGGTCTGGGTTTTGGCAGGCCCAGGTCCTGTGCTGGAAGGGTGCTGAAGCCAAGAGCCATTTGACTTGGATACCAGGGTCCCTGCCACTGTGTTTGTTTTACTTCTGTACCCAAATATTACCAACTGCTGCTCTGTGATAAGGGATGTCCTGCTGCTCCTGAGGGTTGAACTGAGGGCTGTGCTCCTTCCCTCTGGAGTGGCTTAACCCACACAAACACATATCCACAAAGGCAAGTGTACTGCCTTATCCCACTGAGTTTCTGGGCGGTTCTTTTATACCAACAATGGAAGGACCCGAACATGAAGAGCTCTCTGGACCCTCTGCTTCCTGGCAGGTTCACTTGAGCTGATGGTATCTGGTGGCCTGTGCTTGAGTGGACACTGCTCAGTAATCCATTTAGAGGTGGCTGGTGTTCACTGGACTGTTTGGGTAACTACCACTCTCAATGGCCTGAGTGTTGAGTGCCTCTCTCCTTAGATATTGAGATTTCATCATACATTCCCCCATCCTGCAAACCTGCACTGGGGCTACAACTCAAGCTCTCTGGGAGACCCTGCTGGGGCCAAGCTACCCTACCAGCACCTGCATTGCTGTCTGGCCTTGCCTGGTGTGGGGCAGCTTTGTCTGCAGAGCCACTCTGTACCAGCAAGCTGACAAGCTGGGCCATGGGCTAGGCCATGACCTTGGCTGGTTGGGAATTGCAACTCCAGGGTGGGCCAAAGAAAGAGAAGTCACCTTTGCATGGCAGAAAGACAGGGCTGGAGAGCCAAGGAGTTGCCTGTGGAGAGGTCCTACCATACTCAAACATGGGGCAGTCCCTAAATTAACTATTGCAGAAAGGAAGGAGTTTTTCAAAAGCCTCACATTCCTCAGCCTCCCCCAGACGTCCCCAACCTCTTCTTGCTCTGGAGAGTTGTTTCTCTTTGGGGTTGCTGCAGGTCCCTCTCCCAGCCCAACCAAGGAGGCACTCTGGGGCTGCCCAAATGAGCAGAGAGGATTGTAAAAAATGTGCCATGAAAGCAAAAAGGAGGAAAAGTCAGGGAGGCTCAATCTGAGCCAAGCTGTATTGGCCAGCTCTTCACACCATCTGCTCCTCTCCACAATTGAGTAGGGGGGCGACCTTGGCCGTGCCATGAGATACGATCACCCACCTATACAGACAATGTCCATGAAGCCGTACATTCCATAGCAGATCTGGAAGAGCAGGTCCTGGCGCTGCCATTTGGCTGAAGGACTGAAGGTCGACCAGATGAGCCACGAGATACTGGCGATGAGGAAGAGGGAACCCAAGATGGCCGCTGCTATCTGGACCTTCTCAATGACTGTCAGAGAGATGGCCTGCCACTGCAAGAGGAGGCAATGGGGAAAGGAAAGGGGACAAGGGGAAGGGAGGAAGAAAAAAGAGAAGAGGTTCATTACTTGGGGCACATCACTGTTTTACATCATTGTGGTGGTTTTGGAGATCTCAAAGAGCACCTACAAACATAGGTGCTTTTACCTGGTCCACACCCAGGGTGGAGCATGGCAGCTGTTGAACGCTGCCCCGTGTTTCCCAACAACATTGCTGAAGATGCACTGGGGAGGAATGCTGCATCTCACCAGGAAAGCAGAGACCTGAAGGAGGCAGGAAGTACTTGGGGCAAGACACCAATAAAACCCCATGACAGCAAGTCTGTGATGGCCATCACAAACCAGGACATTCAGTTGCTGCCTCATATAGAGGCCAGGCAGCAGCCTTGGCCAGGGCATACTATACCATGAGACAAAGCATCTCAGAGAGATGAGCTTTCCTTCAGAGGCCTCCCATGAGCTGGCTCTGTGCCACCTTCTGAAATCTGTCAGGATCACAGCACTAGGTAGGATCTCGCAGCAGCAATGCACATCCCACAGAACTTGTTACAAACAACACAAGTTGCTGTGGTCAGGACATCCTGCCTTTAGGTGATGACACTTTCAGGCTATGTTCCAAGGTAAACGCCAATGCTTCTTCCTCAGAAGAGGAAAAAAATAGAAATAACTCCCCCAAATCCATTCATAATGTCAAATAGCTTTGTATAAGCCACAGTATAAATATCCTAAACCTGGATTGCTCTCTGCCACCCAGCATAAAACCTCCCCATACAGACTTAGATTGCTGAGAGAACTGCCCTGTAAAAACCAAGAGCACAAATCACCTTCTTTAATAAGGTGTGGGGACATGGCCCGTAGGCCCTCCTGCAAATCAGAAATCAAACACATAAACAGGCTGGGGAGAGACAGTCTCTCTTGGCATCAAAGTATGTAGGCCACCTTTAGCTGTGAGATACATGCCCTTGAAATCTCAGGGGGACTGGCAGGAGGAGAAATAAAGGCGGACTTCAGCCTCCTGCAGGAATAGAGGATTAGGAGGAACTAAAAATATTCAGTCTGGATTCACCCCAAATTCAGTGTCCCTGTGAGGTGGCACCTCTGGTGAGCCCTCCAGCACCCTGCCCATTTGTCAAACCTTGTCCTATCCTTTTGTAGGGCAAGAAGGGAGCTGAGTTGCTGGGTCTTCCTTTAATGCCTAGGCCAGCCAGTAGTTTCCAGTGGGTTTGGGGAGGTAGGGAGGACTTCAAACCCTAATTGTAGGGGAAGAACGACAGCAGGTGGCTTGTGCTGGAACAGACCAGACCCCTGAACCAAATATACTTTCCCGCAAAGGGCTGCCTTTGGAGAGGAACAGACAAGGGCTTCAGCCTGAGGCTGAGGTCTGTGGGTTGCAGTTGGAAGGAGATAGTCTGGGTTGGCTCAGAGGTGAGCTGAAGTCTCTGCCTCTGCCAGCCTCACTCCTTGGCTTACATACTGCAAGGGCAGACAGCCCTCAAATCATATGTCAGGGATGTGCAGCACCAGTGAGGTGGGTGGTACCAGCTTATTTCATAGTTGGCCACAGAGTAGATGGCCATAAAGCTGCTGAACAGAAGAGAATCTGTTCCCTGCTGAGGCAGGACTGTGCTCAGACAACCCCAGTCCCCTTCCTGCCATCCGCTCCAGCAGCTGGCCCAGCCAAAGGCAAACACGAAGAACTGGGAACACTCAGTGATCTCTTCAACAGCCCATTCCCACTCTGCCATAGCCCTTTCTTGTTGATGTCTCCACCATATCCAACCATATCAGTGGCCCCTTTGTGCCATGAAGAAGTTGAAGTTGCAAACTGCCCTTGTCTGAGGGCTGGGAGCTTGGTGGTGGCAGTCATAATGGGAAGGTCAAAGGGTGCTGGAGTCCACAGGAGACGCACAGCTGTGCCGCTCCTCTCCCTTTGTAAGACACAGCAAAGGCCACCTCATAGCTGAGAGGGGGCGATAGACCTCCCAGCATGTCATGCCCAAATTTGGTTTCTGAGGGTGGAATCAGCAGCTATGCTGCCCTCCCATCAGTTCTTCATCTTTGTCCTCAACAGCACCATAAGCAGATGCAGGACAAATCTGCAATCAATGCCACCAGCTCAGAGCTCCAGGACCTAGGGGCATGTGGCGGGGGAAAGCTGGATAAGTGCATGGGGTCACACTTTCACCCCTGCAGCTTTCCGCAGACCTCGTCTCCCCTTCCACCAACTCTGGCAAACGCCGAGGGGACAAGAGTGCAGGAGCCCAGTGCACAGCCTGGTGCTGCATGTGAAGGTTTTACTGCCGGTCCCTCGCGCTGACCTGCATGCGCCTGTGCCAGCCAAATCATTCTGCATCATTTCTTTCTCTTGAGGAGGTAATGGACTGGCTCCTCACCACCTGTCTGGCACACAGCAAGGCCTGTGGTGGTAACAGGTCCTTCCAAGGTACCAATTAAAGACGGAAAAAGATGAAGGAGCTGTTTTCTACAACTAGCAGCCACATACAATCAGCACCACCACTGCTTTGCAGAGACAAGAGAGGCTGAGGTGTAGTGTGTCAAAGGGTATGGGGGGGATCAGAGCATGGAGAAGTTGCACCTGAGAGCAAACTTCAAACCCCACTCCCTTCAGTTGGGAACAGAGAGGTTGAAACAGAGCCAGGGACGCGGCCTGACGCTGCTCAGCCAGCAGCAGCTGCTGGGAAGCTTGCTGCGGTGATAATGAAGAGGCTGGAGTCTTATCGGTTGTGCCACGGAGTAGGAGACTCTGCCCCAGCATCTGGCACTAAGTGACAGAGACACACGCAGCAGCAGTCCTGGCTCTGTTCAGGAGGTGGCACTGGGGTGTGATTACCCTCTGGCAAGGAGGTAAATGGGTCAGAGCTGAACACTGGGGAAAATAAGCAGCTTGCAGAAGAATTTAATATTTTACAGGAAAGAAAAAAAAAAAAAGAAAGAAATAATAAGTAATAAATGTTGTATTTCCTCTCTGGCAACCGTGAGAACTGCAGTTTAGCATCCCATATCTAGCTTGAGCCACCAATAACTGGAGTAATTATTTTTCATCTTTTAATTCCATTTTGTTACACATCTTAGGGTGTGAGGTTTGCAGAGAGAAAAGAAAAGGAGTTAGACAGAAGACAAAGCATGTTACCTAGTGAGAGCACAAGAACGGTCCAAGAGCTGTTCAGAGGTGGAACATGATGATGAATTCTGGCTGCAGAAGCTGGACCTGATGTGTCTCTGCACCAGTGTCCTTGGGAGACCACCTCAATCATAGCACTGTGCCTTTCAGGTTTTGTAACAGCCCTTAGAAAATCACTTATTTTCCTAACCCCTCTCCACTAGCCTTTAGGCAGGTAGAAAGCTCTAGTTATGCTCTGCCAGCACTCAACAGGGCAGAACAAAGGACTTGGTGGTACCAGAAAGCTTTAAAGGCTCCTGCAGTATCAGAGGAACAGCTCTGTAAACTCTGGGTTTACCATTGCCTCAGAGCATGCCTGAGCAGCTCCCTCTGATGTCGTTGTGGTTTAGCCCCAGCAGGCAACTAGGACCACTTAGCCACTTGCTCCCTTCCCCCTGTTGGGATGGGGAAGAGAATTGGAAGTGTAAAAATGAGAAAACTCATGGGTTGAGATCAAGGAATTTTAATAGGTAAAGCAAAAGCCACTTGCACAAGCAAAGCGAAACAAGGAATTCATTCCCTGCTTCCCATGGGCAGGCAGGTGTTCAGCCACCCCCAGGAAAGCAGGGCTCCATCACATATTACTTGGGAAGACAAACACCATCACTTGGAATGTGTTCACCTTCCTTCCTCTTCCCTCAGCTTCATATGCCGAGCCTAACATCATATGGTATGGAATATCCCTTTGGACAGTTGGGGTCAGCTGTCCTGTCTGTATCTGCACCCAGCTTCTTGTGCTGCGGTGAAGCAGTACGAGGAGCAGAAAAGGCCCTGACTGCTTAGCAATAGCCAAAGCCATCAGTGTTTTACCAACACTATTTTCATCCAAAACACAGCACTCTAGCAGCTGCTAGTAAGAAAGTCAACTCCATCCCAGCTGAAACCATGATGGATGGTTTGCAACTCATGCTGGAGAAAGGGCTCCATCCCTCCAGACCATTCTGAAGAAATGTCCTCCTTCACTCAGAAGCCACCTGTCGGTTCTCTGCTACCACCCGCCTTGGCTGACTTCTTTGGCACACCATGCAGATGCTTGCACACGCAAAACACCATCCTTCCCCAAATTTCCCCATCTTCCCCAAATCACGAAGCTCTGTGACCCAGAGCTCTCAGAAAGGTTTTCCTAGGAGCCCAGGTCTGATGTTTGCAATGACACTAGCCAGGGGCCTAGCTGGGAACAGTGCCTGCCAGTCTTGCCACGCACTGCTTCATAACCTACATGTTATATGTGGGACAAACATGTTTTCCCTGTTTGCTTCAGTGCTGCTGCTCAAAGGCTTGTGAGTGACCCCCCACTCCCTGCTAAAGTAACACGGATTAGTAATCTCATTACTACAGTATTTAAGGCCTGATCCGTATTTCCCTTTCTTTGGCACCAGCAGTCTCCAAATGTTCCCAAGCACCAGCACGAGCAGATCCAAGGCAGGTATTTGCCTGCAGAAGATAACTGTGTCTTACTGCAGCAGCTTGCTAAGAAGACTCACTTGCTGGAAAAGCCTTCCTACACTCCTCTGAGAGCTCCCCCATGCCTGCCTCAGGCAGTTCAGTTTATTTTTATTGCTGTATCTGACACGTCCCCTTAGTACGTATCATTAACATCCTGAGCTGTGCTAGTCAGAAATTTAATTTTCAGACCCAGGATCATAAGCAAGCAGAGGTTTTTCCTAGAAGAATGGAGTGGACCATTCCCAGCACCACTTAGGTCTGGCTCTCCCCTCTCTGCTGTCCTGAGGCCCTGGCCATCCTCCTCAATTATCTTTTGGAGGATGTTTTTTTTTTTTTTTTTATAAATTCACCGAGGAAAGTTATGCCATCGCTGTGGTACCTTCCCTGCTGTATGTTTACAGATGCTGTGGCTTATTCAGATACTGGAAAGGCCGCAGGGAGGAAGGAAGGTCCACTGGGGCCATGTAATGGAAATGTGCAGTGATGAAAGTGATGAAACCCCCCTCAGGCTGGTGTGCCAGAGCATCTGATAAGACACAGGCTACCATATTGCTACCCTGGAAAGCTCCCATTATGAGGCACCGGCCATGAAGTCTATCACTGTGACTGCATGCATTACTTGAAGGCTGGAGGCTGCAGCTGAACCTCAGTGGGGACCAGCCAAGGCTTGTACTCGACACACAAAAGCAGCAAGCTGGGACAAGCAGGAGATCCCCATGAACTTGTCTCAAGCTTTCTCACTCAGGAGCTCAGGCTAAAGTTCACACACCCTCAGACCTCAGCCACTTCTTGCAGATGTGGGAATCCTGATGAAAAGGCCACACAAACAAACACTCAGCTCTTAACAGGGCATCACCACAGTCAAAATAGAGCCAGAGGAGAACTGGGACCAGATCCCAAACCCAGCACTGGATAATTGAGGATCTTTGGAACTGAAACAGTGTGCAAGACATAAAGAATCAGAGATAACAACTGTAAAATAGACTCAAACTCCCTGAGATTGCAGACAGTTGTAGGTCTGGGAAAGTGGGTTGAAATGGATCTTGTATTTGCTACAATCCCCATCCTTGGAAGTGTTTAAAGCCAGGCTGGATGGAGCTTTGAGCAACCTGGTCTAGTGGGAGGTGTCCCTGCTCAGGGCAGGGGGTTTGGAACTTGATCTTTAAGGTTCCTTCCAACTCTAACGATTGTATAAATCTATGAAAATCAGAGCATCAGAGTGAACATGGCTCAGGAGCAGCTACAAGGGAGCTGCACAGATGAAATCCACTGCAGAGTCCCATCACATCAGGTACCTACTCCACCGTGAATCGACACCAGAGGCCTGCAGTGCTATCAAAACCTTGAGTCTTCAGAGCATTTTTGAAGTCCTGGGCTTTGTACAAATACTGCAACGGAGAGAAGCATTTAAAGCGTCCATGCCCATGACTTCTCTTGGTGACTGGCAGACTGGAGGATGGATGGATGGATGGATGGATGGATGGATGGATGGATGGATGGATGGACAGATGAATGGACAAAAGCTCTGGATCTTCTGGTTGCTCAGAGCTGGTGGGATACTTTTGCTTATTTGCTACCTGACTGCTGCCTGGCAGGATACTTGCCGTGTTGTCCAACAACTTTAATCCCCGAGTCTCAGCAGGATTGCAGTGTTGCTGCTTTAAGACCTTTGCTCTTAAATGCCTGCAGTCCAGGGGTGGTAGTGTGGTGGTGGGAAGTAATTTATAGAGATTAATTCTGCCAAAATGTCAGCATAAAGGCCTCTGTCTGGTAAGAGACGTCATAACAGCCTGGAGGCTGGAAGAAGTCCGTGTTAATTATGCATGAACCGTGTTCCCCTGGCTGTAACTTCTCAACCCACACCACGAATCTCCACACACATCTGGCCCGTGCTGTGTTTCTAGGCACTCAAAAAAATGTGCAGCAGATGTCAAAATGGGCAGAGAAACGTGCAGATCCCAGGGAATGTGTGGGTGTTGGGTGCCCTACTCTGCTTGGACCAATTGGACATGCTTCAGGGAACTCGAGGCCTGCCAGATGGCCTGGGTTTGGCTTTCCAGTGCTCTGTCGCATGAGAGGACACAAGGGATAGGTAGGCCACATTGCTGATTAAAATCTAGCCAGGCTCAGAGCATCATCCAAACTGGTCTCATTTGACAAGGTAGTGAGGTTTGTGTGGTCCTTCCCTGTAATTCAGTTGGTCTAGAATAAACAGACAATCATGACTTCCTACAGCATTTGCCCTCCAAAACCTCTGCTTGAGAAATTCAGAGGTTTCTTGCAAGAATAAAGCTGGACAGATATGCCAGCAGACCCTGAGAAGAAAGCCCAGGGACTACTGCTTTACTTAGACACATGCTGCATGTCCAGGTGGTTCCTGCTATACACATGTGGGGTAAAGACTGAGCAGAAATGATGCTCTTCCTACTTGCAGATGCTTTGGCATGTTGTTATGGCACATTATTTTCAGGGAATTGCAGCCCCTGGGTCCTCTCTGCTTCACTTTCCCAGCATCAGAGGATGGTGAGAAACACTGAGAAATGAAGAAAACTCCAGTGGTGTGCATGGTGATGGATTACTGGGAGCCTGAGCCCTTAGTCCTCATAGGAATTCCAGGCCTGGTATATCAGCCACTTCCAATGGGATTTCACATGTTAGTGCTAGTGTAGCATCTGCTTCCCAGAAGTGCCTTTGTGCTGGCACCAGACAGGGCACCCGGACACAGAGCTATAACTCCACACACGCCACATTTATTCCAGACCAAGTGGCTTTTCACTCCAGTTGCTTCTTCCCACTCTCCACATCTCCCAGTGCTCCTGCGAGAAGAGCTGTGAAGTTTAAGCCAGCAATGTGAAGCCTCTGGGCCTGGGGTCTGTGCAGTCCTCTGGGGCCCTCGCTCCTGGAGCTGAGCTCTCTGTCTCAGTTGCTCCTGCCACTCAGTTTTTGTATTTGTGGCAATGACCAGCAGATCAGGCCACTTTCTAACAGAGGACCCCCAAAAGAGCAAATCTTTCTGCAGGCTTTTGAATGTCTGTGTGGGAGGGGAGCCTGTTCATGAGTAGCTCCACTAAATTTTAGCCAAGTGAAGAGCCCGAGGAAAGTCACTGACCTGTTGCTCTGAGCCATCTGAAGGTGTAGAGCATTTGGAGGTCATGCATTAAAGGCAGTGCAGGTTACATGCATGTTGGAAAATCTGCACTCACAAACCCCCAGTGCTGTGCAGCATCAGGCACAGAAAGCATTAAGGCACTCACAGACCAACTTTCCAGAAATAAACAAACACTGTTTTGTCCACATCTCCCCTCCTGTGTTTCAATCTGCTCTGAGTTACTATGGCCAAGAAATTAAAACAACCGGGGCCTGGTATGAAGCCCTGGTATGAAACTACTGATATCTCCAGCCCATGGCACATGGAAAATTGAATCAGAAGCTGTAGGGACTTGCAGAGAGCAGTCAGGCTACTTTCTTCCCCCTCATGATGCGCCACTAACTTCACTACTTTGTTTAAGTCTGGAGTCCTAAAGGGCTGTCCCCGTTTCCTCACTGTGATGAGTGACCTCAAGCCTGGAAAACAATATACAGAGGCTGTAGTTTGGAGGCAAAAGCAGGACTTTCCGCCACCCCCTACCCCTGTACAACTAGGCACCATCACTGGTCAAAGTCTTTGCCCCCTGTTAGAGAGCAGAGGGGACAGTAGAGCCCTCCATCATGTGCTGGACAGACAAACATCCTTACAGACATTGCCCTGGTCTCTAAAGCACAGCATGTTGCTGTAATGTCTCTCTCATCCAGATAATGCTAATTAAGCGGTAGTGCCTGGATGTAAAGTGCCTCCTATGTCCAAGACACTAATGATGTTCAGCAAAGGCATACAGCACTTAGTCCATCCTCAGGTGTTGCCCCTGCAATAAATCAATAACTATTAAGGATAATTTACCCCATTTTTAACAGTCAGTTCTCCCCATTCTGAATCTTGATTTTAAATTACCAGCCTGCACCAGGGCTTATTAAACCACACTGCTTTTGAACTTGGAAGAGAAAGAAGATGGGTCCTCTGATGCCTTTTGCAGCCACTTACATCAAGATGTGCTTTACCTGTTGTGTGTACCTCTGCAAATCCACTGAGAATCAGGAGAGAGACCAAATCACCACAGCCAACACCCCTTGTGCTGCACCAGGGTGTATTTGATCACAACGGAGCAATAAAGTAAGAAGGGTGGCAGGATCAGAGAGGAGAGCTGTAAGAGCCCTCTGTCCACCTCCTCCATCCCTGATGCCAGCACAGAGGATGTTTAGTGTGTGAAACCACTGTTAATGGTACAACTATAGACATGTGGAGTCTCAAGATATCGCTCTTTCACAGACTGTGCTCTGTTGCAGCAAATCCCATAACTGCTCCATCCCTGTCTGCCCCTGGGGACAGTGGCATACCTGCAGTCTCCAGTGAATGAACATATTTGAGGGACTGTGAGGTGTCACAGCACTATTGTGGTCACACTGGCATTTCCAACAGGAGGAAGAGTGAGTGTGGGAATTATCAAAGAACAGAAGAGCAGAATCCCGGTAGGTGGCCCTGGTACCACTGAGCAGAACATGGGGCCTCTTTGGACCAGACCCCAACAACCCTGTCTAAGTGTCTCAGACAGGTGGATCACTGTGTGCAGGAAAGAAAAACCCACACAGGTAAAACCCACTTGCTCCCAGAAACAAAAATAGAAATGAGAATAAATAGACTTTGAAATGTCTCTAGTACCTTTACCTGCAGAGGGTTCTTTGTGCTTATGGCAATGACGTGATACTTGTAGTAACACAGCTCACAGCTCCAGCAGCCTCTTTCACTAATCCATTTGATCAGACATGGCTGGTGCGTGCACTTCACCGATCCATCGCATCGACACGGGCTCAGCAACTCCCCCTGAAAGAGAGAGACAGTGTCAGCAAGGCTCCCCTCCTCCCACAGGCATGGCACGGCATGGCACGGCATGGCAGGAGCTCCATCATCCACACGTTTGCTCTTTGTTCCTTTTTACTGAGCTTGGCTGAGGTAATCATGAGGTAATCATGCTGCCTCCATCCATTTTTCCTCTAAAATTCCTGGCTGATGTGAACAGATCTTGACAGGGGTGTAATGGTTTCAAATACTTGGTCCTACATTTTTTTTGTGTGGAATGAGACAGCTGGATAGATAAGAGTTGCCTAATATCACCGCTGAAGGGAAAACTAGATGAGCACAGCGCTTCCTAGACACCAGAGGACCCACACTAGACCCCAACCCATGAACACAGATCTGTTGGCAAGCAGATGCCACTACTTCACTGCTCAGGTTTCTGTCTCTCTGCTACCCATTTTAGAAAGCAAGGTTGGCAGGGGGGATAGCTGCGAGACAGCCCCTGCTGTCTGGGGTCCCTCCCAGCCCGAGATAGTTTCCTTGAGCCCAGTCAGGCAGGAGCAGGAGCACAGACGCGGTGGCCCTTGGACTTCCTTTGCAGGCTGGCTAGCCCAGGCTGGCTCCTCTCCAGGAGCTGTACCAAGCCCAGCACCATGCGGTACCTCCCAGGACATGCCAGGCAGTGGGCGTTTGCAGCACTGGACACAGGTGTCTCCTTCCCAGCACTCCTGGACCAAGAGGGACAAACGTGACCATGGGTGGCAGGTGTGTGCTTTGTGTCCAGGTCTTTGTGTACCCACAGCCCAGCAGGGAAAAGGTCCTCAAATTTCACCCCCCCTGTCCATTTCCACCAGACAGTCTGTCCTGAAGGTGAGTCACACTGATGGATAGCCTGCAGGGCTGGCTACTTTCACCCTAGAAACAAACAAGTTGGAGAACAAATTGTGTCCTGGCTTGTGACACACAGACATTTATGAGTGGTGGCTGAAACACTGATCCTCTTGGCTTCCTCCCTTGTTTCTGGTGTAGCTTTAAACAGAGATATCCAGGAAACCTCAATGTTATCCTGATCCAGTCCTGTTCACCATGGGACTAAATTCCCCTCTGCAAACACAAGCTCAGGAGTTCACTTTACAGTCATTTACCATTGCTTATTTAGAGAACAACACAGCAATTACATTTTACTCCCCACCTTTAAGTGTTTGAAAGCTACAGTATAGACCCCAATTGCATATTTAGCTGTGTTTTAAGATTTAAAAGCTTTTAAAGGCAGAATGAAAATATCTGTGGGATGGGGAAGGCTCGCATCACGCTTTCAGTGCTGGGAAGAGGGTATTTCCTCTTATACCCCTATATCAGCCCCATCTTTACCACTGATGGAGCACTAGAACAACAGAGCCTGGTGCCTGAGGCTGCTGGACACACCAAAAGATGTCCATCCCAGCTGCCTTGGGTTAGGAAACCAGATCCTGCTCTTGCTAGCCCTGGTGGGAAACTGCCTCAGCTTTCAGGGTACCATGTCAGGTCTCAGAACCCGAGGGAGGAACTGAGCACTGTACTGAGCAAGAGTGATACTTTTTCTTTTTACAAAGCCTAATGCAAACATGTTAATCATTTCATTTGCTTCAGTTAGGTGACCTAAAAACGTCATCTTCCATGAAATTTTAGCAAAACTGTAAATAACTGTTTATGTTACAAAACCAGGCTCAGCTCTACCTGTTACTGGTTTTCATTGCACAATGGAGGGGATACAAAGGGAGAGGGGGAGCAAGGAGGATTGTCACAATCTTTTTTTACCTGGAAAGGTGTAGCTGGCCAAGCCAGGAGAAGGGAAGCAGGGAAGGATTAGATGGGAGGAAGGTGCATGTGGGAAGGAACACTGACATTTGGCATTCAGACTCCCCCATGAGGCGTAGTCTGAGGGGCTCAGGTTTGGCTGTGCTGCTTGTGCCCCTTGTTGGGACCAGGTTGGAAAAGCACAAGTGTGATAAAGAATCCGCATGAGCATGTACTGCCAGCCAGGATGCAAAAGGGGAGGGATCAGGGCTTAGCAGAGCTCCTCCACTCGCCAAACCTCCTCCACACCAATAGCTATCCCGATACAGGAACCTCTCCTCTGTGCCTCTAGTCTACCCTCCTCACCTTTATTTTCTCCCTCCCTGCTGCTTTATTTTCTCAGCAGCTTCACTCCTCAGGACACAAGTGTAGTCCAGCACTGAAGAGGTAATGTAGAAATTTCCCAACTCTACAGCATCCCTGTCTTTCCATCTCACTGCACATCAGGGTCTCCTGCAGGGCTCAAAAGGCCAAGTGTGGGACCTGGATTTTGTCTAACAAGCAGCTGGAGGCACTGGTGATGAGAAATCAGGAATGGGGCAGAACAGAGCAGGAACTAAGAGCAACAGCCTCCAGGTGAAGGCAGAGGAGAAAAGTTGTAGTTGCAATGTGGACTCATATTGGCTTCTTGGACTCTGTAATAAACAAGTCTGCAAAATCTGAGCTTTTCTCTTCAGAGAAAATAGATGTTCATAGACATCCTACACCACCATGGGGACCCAGGTCCTCTTCCTTAATTGGGACACTCCAACCCAGACAGTCCTGCCAGCTCTTGCAAGAATTCAGGACTCAACTGTGTAGATGAATCCCCCAGTTTCTTGATTTTTGCAAATCCAGCAAAAACCTGATTTATCACATTTACTCCAGTCGTGTGAAATATTATACATCCTTGTGTGTGGCGCACAGCTATTTTTGCATACTGTGAAGCCCAATTCTGTCCACAGCAGGCATTCATAAAACACTGCCACATGCACACGCGCACACACACACTCCTGTACCAGCAGAAGAATAAACACCAGGGGCATATTAAAGGAATAAATCCTTTGTACAGCAAAGGAGGAGTCCCATTGCTGACTGTACAGCAAGCTCAGGAACAGTCCATTGGCTGTGGTACACATGAAGGACTCCCCATACAGAGATCTCTGCTAAACGCTACATGCGCAGAAAAGCAACCCCAAACTGAGGTGCAGATCACAGCAATTAAGGATGGAAATTAAATCCCCACACCCATTTCTGTAGGTCTGTAGAAGTCAGCTCTGCACAATATATTCTCCAGTGTTTCAAACAACAGCATTCTTACCAATTCCTTCGAGGACTGCTCTTCAAAGACCCTAAGAAGTGTCTACTTCCCAACAATTATTTTTGCAGTTTTCCTTTGTAGAGTTTCAGCCCATCAGCCTAAGCAGCATTTCTGCTTTATCAGCATCTAGTGCAGAAAATGCTCCCCAGATGCAGGCTTCATCCTCAGCTTGCTCAGTACCATGTTGTCCCCCTGTAACAACCAAGTGGGTTTAGGACTAAGGGGACCTGCCTTTTCTTCAGTTGTTATCCAAGTCTAAATTAGGGTTCATGTGAAAGGTGGAAACCAGAGGTAACAAAATAGGAAGGGTGGCTCCGGCTTCAGCCATAACCCTCTCAACATATGGATGAAATATTCTTCCCTATCACTCTTCCCAACTTCTGTAAAGAGTAAGATATTAAGCAGTTATGTGTTAGCCTTCCCCATTTCTGACTGTGATGGGAGCTGGTCTCTAGGAGCAGCAGCAGCAAGGCCAGGCTGAACAAGTTTTACTGTGAGGAGGACAATACTGCTGGAGACGAACTGGGAGTGTGGGTCGGTTCCAGCTGTCCCCTTCTTATGAATTCCCAATCTGTGCTTGTTGCAATACGTCAAAGTGGTTAATGATTATCTGGGCTCTGCTATTTTAAGCCTACTGAGAAAGGATGAATAAAGGAAGTTATTGCCAGCGTGTGCTTCTGATGCTCCGTATACCTAGGGAGAAAATAATGACGTCAGAAGCAGCATCACTCCTGTTGCTGGTGTCAGTGTTTTGCCTGACCATTTTATCTGTCATTCAGCGGTGCTGGGAGCCCATCCACGCATTGCTACCAAAGCTGCAGCCGCTCGCCCACCAGCAGGCAGTCATGAGATGTGTTTCCCAGGCCTGCCCTTTTAACTATAAAATAATTATAGCAAATTTTCCCACCCAGTCTCCTTTGGAAATGGCAGGTCTGGGGATGATGGTGTCACCAGGCCAGAAAGTGACCTTCTGGGATCTTCCAGCTCCAGCTGTGCTCACTTACATCTGCTACCTGGGCTCTTTCGGAGCTGAGCTGGAAAGACCCACATTAGCAACATCCTGCTATGACAACTATTAAAGCAAACATTTTGAGAACCAGAGCAAGCCATACAGCAAACCAGGATGGCTGATGGTGATCTTAACACCTGCAGGTTTTTCTCAACTGTGTGTTTTTTCTGGTCAGGGGTACAAAGTAGCATTGGTCATTAGCATCACTCACAGGACCAGTGCCCCAGGCCAGAGAAGGGCACTGAGAAGAGGCTGAAAGTGTCACCTGCATGACAAGGACTACCATCTCTCTCTGGGTATGCACATGCAGCTACGGCTGCTCATGGGAGTAGCTGCATGCATGGATCTGATGGCTTGCAGATTGAGTTTGACTTGTTTGGCAAAGGAAACCAGGAATATTTAATTCCAGGTCTTCAGCTGAGTCTCCTAAACACACTTAAATCTCTACGTGGAATTTAAATGTAATGGGAAGTTTTATTATGGCAAATAAATGCCAAATGATTTCTATATTAGGAGCATAATTACAGAGGAATTAAGTCCAATGGCAAAGAGAAACCCACTGTTACAGAGCTGGTAAACATGGTAAAGCACGTATTAATGATCACTCTGTCTTCACACACACTACGGGAACTGTTCCTCCATCCTTTTAAACTAAATACATGTGTTATTATCAGCATCTCAAATGCTTCCTGTGAGTACCCTCCCATGCATGAGCCTGTGCAACAGTCTGAACCAACAACAGGCAACAAGGGACATGTAATAAGCACCTATGAATAGATACATGTATCCTGCATGAAATTCTCCAGCACTGGAGGAGATCGATGCAGAAGGTGGACCCAGTGAGGAGTGAGTGGGCTTTTAGTTCCTATGGTGTTGGGACAGCACAGAACATGGTTATGCACGGGGCTCTGTGGTGGGGGTGGCATCTGCCCGTGTGTCCTGGCAAAGCTGGGTGCTGATCCCAATCTCCATGTCAACAGCAATTTGCCAAGAGAATTGCCATGGGAGATGACCCTCTGACTGGGCAGCTCCCTAAAACCTGGTGAATCTATAGGAAACCCCGTGCGAGTGATTACAAAAAGAAACCAGGCAGACTCTGCAGCTCCCTTCTCACCCCCAGGTGCCACCAATGCTGCCATACAACCTTTGTGACCAGAAATGGCTCATCCTCAGTGCCTGGGAAGGTCATGGAACAGATCATCCTGACTGCCATTAAGTGACACATGAGGGACATCCAGGTGATCAGGCCCAGCCAGCATGGGTTCATGAGAGGCAGGTCCTGCTTGACAAACCCAATCTCCTATGACAAAGTGACACGCTGAGTGGATGAGGGAAAGGCTGTGGAGGTTGTTTATCTGGACTTTAGTAAGGCCTTTGATACAGTCTCCCACAGTATCTTCCTAGAGAAACTGGCTACCCATGGCTTGGATGGGAGTACTCTGCTGGGTTATAAACTGGCTGGAGGGCTGGAACCAGAGAGTGCTGGTGCATGGAGTTAAATCCAGTTGGTGGCCGGTCACAGGTGGTGTCCCCCTGGGTTCGGTATTGGGGCGAGTTCTCTTTAACATCTTTATCAATGATCTGGACAAGGGGATTGAGCACAGTCTCAGTAAGTTTGCAGATGACACCAAGTTGGGTGTGAGTGTCAACCTGCTTGAGAGTAGAAAGGCTTTTGCAGAGGGATGTGGACAGGCTGGATCGATGGGCCAAGGCCAATGGGATGAGGTTCAATAAGGCCAAGTGCTGGGTCCTGCACTTGTGTCACAGCAACTCCATGTAGTGCTATAGGCTTGGGGAAGAGAGGCTTGAGAGCTGCCTGGCAAAAAAGGACCTGGGGGTGTTGGTCGACTCTTGGCTGAACATGAGCCAGCAGCGTGCCCAGGTCGCCATGAAGGCCAACAGCATCTTGGTCTGTATCAGGAACAGAGTGGTGGGTAGGACTCGGGAGGTGACTGTTCCCCTCTACTTGGCACTGGTGAGGCCCCATCTTGAGCACTGTGTACAGTTTTGGGTCCCATGCCATAAAAAAGCCATTGAGGTGCTGGAGTGGGTTCAGAGAAGGACAACAAAGCTGGTGAGGGGTCTGGAAAGTAAGTCTTATGAGGAGAAGCTAGGGGAGATGGTGTTGTTCAGCCTAGAGAATAGAGGCTGAGGGGAGACCTTCTCACTCTCTACAACTACCTGAAAGGAGGTTGTAGAGAGGCAAGGGTTGGTCTCTTCTCCCAAGGAAGAAGTGATAGGACAAGAGAAAATGGCCTCAAGTTGAATACCTCAAGTTGAAGTATTCAAAAGATGCGTTGACATAATGCCTAGTGACATGGTTTAGTGAGGGGGGTTTTCTTTGTGGTTTTTTTTTTCTATTTTTATTTTATCAGAGTTAGGTTAATGGCTGGACTAGAAGATCTTAAAGGTGCCTTCCACCCTAGATGATTTCATGATTCTATGATTCTATCTCACAGTTCCCCTGCAAGACTGGGATCCTTTCAGCATGCAGAGGCAGTGCTGCCCCATGCCAGGCAGCCCCAGGGGGCAACAAGTAGGAAGAGAAACACAGAGCCGTAAAGGACCAAAAAAACCCTCAGCTCTGGACAATTTTTTCTGTTGCTTAGCTGTGGCTTTAAGCCTGTGGCTGACTGGCTGAAGTTTTCAGTGTGGGATCTTGGCTTGGCAGCTCCCTGGGGCAGGACCATATCCCTGAGGGGCTCTGGCACAGTAGAAATGTGGGTCCCTTTATGCAGCTCCTCATCCTCACAGCAGTAGAGCCAGGCATGGTAGCCTTGAGGCTCTGAAATGGGTGCGGGGGAAGGGGCAGGGAGGGGACAGATCTGCTTTTTTGTGGCTTTCTGCAATTTTTGATGGGTATTAGCTGTTCTGGCATCCTTGCGAATGGGGCACTTATCTCCAACAGGGCAATGACTAATCTAGCAAAAAAACACAAGCATCCCTCTTGCCTACAGGTTGGGTGTGAGCAGAAAGGCAGCTCAGCTTTAATTCTCCCAGCAAACCCACTACATATCCCTCCAGAGCTATCAGATGTATTTTGGGGGTGTTTGGAAACGTGGGTGCTGGGCAGGAGAGGGATATATCTCACATGGTCCTGAGCTGAGACCTAATGATTGTTCCAGAGCAAACAAAAAAGCCATTGCATCTGCAGAGCTCCTGATCCTCCAAAACCAGCACAAATTGCCTTTCCACCCACGGAGACTGCTGCTGCCGCACCTGCAAGGAGCGTCAAGGCTGCCACACTGCTCAGACTTTTTCTGCACCTCTCTGATGAAAATACAAAAGGCTGCAGCCACAGTTGTGGTGAAGGCAGGGTGGGACCTGCTCCATCGCCTCCTTCTGCAGGAAAACTCATCCCACCAATGCCACAAGTGACAAGGATTTCTGTCTGAGCAGCTGCTACCCACAGCCTCTGGCTTTACCAGGACCATCGGGAATGTTAAGTGATCTCTGCTCCTTCCTGTCTCTAGCACTTTATGCCTGTCACCCCCACTGGGGCAGAGGGATGGATGGACGGACAGTGCTGGGGGTGGCAGCTCAGAATGTGGGAATAGGATGGAGAAGGGGAAACTCCTGCAAGACTTTCTATTTTTCTGAGCCTTGTTGATCCCCACAGGGTTTCTGGGAACTTTTGTCACTGCAGAGCTAAGAGACCACCACCTCATCTGACCTGCTCACCAAAGCATCAGTGAAGCATGCTCATGTTTTAAGCCAAAAGATGTTTTTTTTTGTTAAAGGAGGCTTGGCTGTTTTGGAGGCAGACAGCAGGCAAAACCCACATGCCCCCAACCCCTGCAATGGTACAGGGATCTGGGGGAAAGGCATCTGGCCAGTCCCCATCCCAGAGCTTTGTCCTGATCAGCAGAGCACAGGAAAGCCCCAAAAGGCCCCTGAGTTACACCATGGCAATGGCCACCCGGCTCACCAAACTGCTCCTCTCTTCCTCAGCCACCTCTGAGCAGGACATTCAAAAGCAAGACCCCCACAGGGTTGCCCATGTGCCCCTGTGGGATCCCCACTGCTAATTAACAGTGATGGGTGCCAGGTCAAAAAAGCCCTAGAGCATCTTCTGTACTTCACCTTTCCCACAGGGTAAGCAATGGTGCAACGGACTGAACCAAGCAGTAGCAGGGACAGGTCTCCTCTGCACACTGATCAGCTCTCAGCCCCACCAGGGAGCAGAAAATGGATGGCTTTTTTCCCCCTTTTAATTGCTAAAGCCTTAAAGAGCTCCACAGGTCAGGAGGGCAGGTGAGAGACAAATGAAGATGGAGAATAAAAACTCATGAAGAAAAGAAAGGAGGAAGAAGATACTTGAGGAGTCCTCAGTGCAGAAACCCCAGTGCGTTAGAGAGTAGTGGCTCTACTTCCCTCTGACAGGAACCTTGGCTGGGTGACATCCTTGGAGCAGTCTGGAGTGGTGGCTTGGCTGCACTGCTCTGCCCTTGCTCCTTCACTGAATTTCGGGAGAAGGTGATTGAACACAGCTCTGTGGAGCTTAATGTGAGTTGTCAGGGAGCTGGGCCATGTTTGCGCAATGCCTTGGAAACAGAAAAGCAAAGTAGGAACATTGTGGGATATTTGGACATGGCCCTACCCCTTCCAATTAACAAATAAGAAAAATAGGACTTGATTTTTGGCTAGGGCTGTTTCAATATTCAGCTGAGAGTAAGATGCCCATGTGTTTGCCCGCAGGCAGGCACAATCCACCAGCTCTGGGCGCATCCCTGCCAGCACTGGTATAGGCCAAAGGGAGCTGGTACAGGTAAGATCAGGTGTCCCATGGTTTAACATGAATTTCCTTTAAGGGAAAGTAGTTTAAGGGAGGAGAAAGCAAACATTTTTTTGTGAGAAACAGAGACTCAGGGTATTTTTTGTGCAATGGGCTACAGAGGATTTTAACACCTTGGTTTCAGGCCAGTGAGAGGTGATGGGCAGAGCCCTACAATGGAAGATCCACTTGGCTATGTCCACTTGGGGACAGCATGGACATGCTAGGGACTAGTTCTCACCTAGGGCAGCCACTGCTGGGAGAGTGAGAGGGGAGGACAATCCCTAGGGTCCCTTGAACAGAGAGGGATGATGCTGAGCTCTTTCTCTCTCTGTGGGTCTTGCCAACAGATAGGTTTTTCTAGGGGGAAATTCTTCTGAACAGGAGTTGTGACCCATTAGTTGTCCTCAAAGCAACTATCACTGTGAGGGGCCTGTTGCTACCGCCACTGAACCCGAGAAGCCAGAACTGGTCCTTCCCTGTGCCCAGCAGACTGTGCCATTCTATATGATACAGCAGAGGGCTCCACTGACTTCAGAGAGGATAAAACACATGCCCTGACTCTGCAGATGTTTTTCTCCAGCAGTTCGTGACAGTGGTGTTCCTAGCTTTATTTCTCAGCAAACTGGAAACCCTCGGTTTGCTGAGTGCAGGCAGCGAGGTGGTGTCTCCCTGCTGTACCCAATCAGGCCCTCACAACTCTATGGCATGACCACCTTTTGGTCCCCTCCACATGGATGGGAGGAGCTTGCCCAGTTCCCAGGTGACAGGAGATTGGAGGTGAATTGTCCCCTGCTCTGTCCATTGACCAAGATTTGTACTTTTCCCCTTCACACCTCCACCATCTTGTCCTTTCACCATCAGCCATTTCTGGGACCAAATTCTATACAACCTAATTTCCTAAAATCAGAAAACACCCTTCCTAGGGGATGACAACCTATGCAATAGAAATGGCAACTGGAGGACCACTGTTTCAAAGGACCACGCCACTGCCTGCACAAACCACCATCAAAATAACACCTGCAAGTGGCCTAGCCATCCTGTCTTCCTGGCATGGGGAGGCAGACACACGGCTGTCCCAGCTGTACATGGATGTTTTCGCCAAGCCCAGCCGTGGCACAGCTACAACTCTGTGTGCCCTTGCTCCGAGAGCTGTCACATAGGCTCTTGGCCAGTCTCAGCTGTGCCACCAAAAATGCAAGTAGAAAAGGTTTGAGAAAGCAAGTCCCACCAGAACAAAGCCATACCTTGTCTGAAATGCCAAATAACAAAGGATTTTCAGGAATCGATAGCCCAAGGAGCAGAGAGCTTACAATATGTAGATCACATCGGGATTCATTTGCTTTTCTCTCCACAGAAAGATTTCCACAAGAAAAATTTTTCTTAGGTGTTCTAGAGCCCACTTCATCCTAATGTCATTGAACATGTTTTTGATTAGCTGATTTAAGTAATTCTTACTAAATGTTGCTCAGTTGCAAGGAATCAAAAAGCAAGCATCTCAAATATCACCTGCTGTGCCTCATCAGGTGTGATAATAGCACCGATTAAGTGAAGAGCCTTCAGTGCATAGAAATCACAGTGCTGCGCATGTGAAATCAAGATACCTGAATACCCCTGAGCACTTGGGTGTTCCATGAGCAGAGCGACTTCAGCTCCAGACCTGTCCTGAATACAGAGCAGAGTTGTCTCAGTGTCCCAGAGAAGTGCCCTACTCTGTAGCTCCTGGGCTTTCACCCAAAGAACTGAGCCTTTACACTTCTGTAGACTACATCCATTTTGTAAGCTAGAACAATCTAGCTTCTTCGAGAAAAGAAATCCACTGTTGTTTCACTCTGGTTCTTCTTAATTAAAAAAAACAGAAGTATTTCAGACAACACTTAGACTTATTCTGTGTAAGATACAAGAGCAAGCTCAGTTTTGCTCCCTAGGATGCTGGGGTAAATCTGATGCAACTCCATGAAGCCAAACAGTTCTTCAGCACAAATCAAGTGCCCTTAAGTTATGGCTTGTTGTACTAAATTTTCAACCAATTAAAGAGGTTTTCTATTAAATCAGTTGTTGTTGTTGTTGTTCAAATTGCTTTTTCCAGTGAAAAAGCCTCAACTAAATAGAATTCTTCTAAATATACTGCTTCATTTTTCATGGCAAAAAAAGATAGCAATTATTCCTTATTATCTCTAATCCTTGGGGACCTTCACCTTTCTACTTCTTCAGTCCTCATCAGATCCATCAATGCGTATTTTAAAAGTTCAAAGTATAAAGTTAATGCTTTCAGCATGCAAGTACCATATAATGCAATTCTTATCAGAGATGTGCTCATAATTCAGCAAATTGAACTTTGCAGCTACTTCCCTGGGAAGCTCTTCATAAAGATACTCAGCTAATGGGCATTTCAGAAAACATTATGCCATCAGCCACTGAGGAGCAGCCATGGTAAATCCACAGAAATGGATGCTGGTTTGACTCTCCAGATGATAGATTCCACTTTTAAAGACAGGGAAACAAACAGAGCAATAGACCTTTTTTAGGGTTTTTTTGTTTGTTTGTTTCTTTGATTTTTTTCCCGGAGAAAGCTGAAAAACCTTTCAACATAAGAGCTGAGAAAATCTTTATTCTGTAATATTTGCCTCATTTTCCTGCTTTCATCATGAAAGAGAAAATGGCCAGGTGCTGTTGGCAGCCTTACAGCAATGAGATGCTCCTGCCATAAGTGCAACAACTGCTCAAGAGCCGCTTCATACCGGTGCCATGAGCCCATCAGTGTAGGGGAGTGGAAAATGAAGGTACTGTAGGAATTGGGGGCTCCTGTTTGCCACAGGATCCTCAAGTGACATCCAGCCAGGACCAAGGGCAGCCAGATGGGGAACTGGGGGAGCTGCACGCATGCTCAATACATGGAAGCCAATAATAAGGTGCAGACAGAAATCTTTCCAGCCCTCAAAGGCAGCTGGAAGCAGAGATGGGGGGTTGGCAGGGCAGGCCACTACAGCAGGTCTGGATGGGGATGCTGTGCATTTGCTTTTCCTCCACCTCCCAGGCTGGTCAGGACTGGCAGGTCAGAGACGGAAACACTCCAAAGCTGTTTGTGTCTCCAAAACTGTTTGTGTTTCCTGCTGTGTGAGGTAGTGGTGGGATGGGGGCAGCCACTGGCCTTGGGCACAGCCATGGTGAAAGCAGAGGTGAAAGCAGAAGTGGGGTTGAAAGCAAAAGTGTTGGTGGGGCAGTGAAGTGGGAGACAGCACATCACACACAAGGTTGCCATGGTGGCCAGGGAGTGGGGATATAAAGTAATGAACACGGTTTGTTTACTTTGGTAACACTGCAGGACTAAGCTGTTTCATTAAGACGTGGCCTGATCCACTTTTCCCTTCTGCCTCCCAGACCCGAGGAGAAGAATATGCAATTACAAAGTTCACTCATGTAGAGCCCTTCAATTACTGGGAATCTGTGTTACGGCTTTTCCAAATGTTACGAGACTCGTGCAGTAGGACATGACATCTGAAGCAATTCATTTTTCATCTGCCGATTAGCAGAAATTAAAATGGTTCTCAGAACATCCCAATTTATATAAGATCAAGTTCTTTATTACTACAAAATGTCTTAGTGGGGAAGGCATTTCTTTTTAATGTCTCGGGCAACCCTGCAAGCAGAGATGCTGAAGAAAAATATATGAGGGAGCTGGTGGAGGGGGGGAATAGAGGTCCTCAGAGACCACGGGTGGTGGAGCTCCAGAACCCTGCCTTCCAATCCTGCCATAAGGTCACTTAAATGCTTGGCGGAGAGTCAAAACGCTTGCTGGCACAAATGTGCACTGGAGGCAGAGGCACGTCCTTTGGAAATGATGCAGTAAGAGAATGAGGCTGAACTGCCTTTACTGGCAGTGAGCTAAAGAACCAGCCGTCAATAAAAAGTGTTCCTTCGGCAGGTATCTGCTGAGCCGGCGGGTGGAGCGGCAGCAGAGCAGCTGCCGGCAGGATGCGCTCCAGCAGGGATGACGGATGCTGTGCAGGAACCTCAATGAGCCAAATCAACCACCACTGGTAATACCTCCGCCAACAGGATCTGGGGAAGAACCCATGGGGCTGGGGTGTCCAGAGGGCTGGCAGCTCAGGATCATGCTCAGGGGACTGAGAATTAGGTGGGAGAGCCAGCTGCAGCATGGAGCAGCCAGGGCAAGGGAGGGGACAAAAGCAGGGAGCCTCATATGGATATGGCCCTGTCAAGAGCGGTCACACGGCCCCTTCTCTTGCTTTCTACTTTCATGGCATCCTGGGTGCTGGAAAAGTAGGTGAAGTCCCCTGGGGAAAAGCTGGGATTAGGAGGTGGGCAAGCGCACTCTTACTGACTCTCAGCACCATCCTCCCCCCCGCCACGGGAGCATGGTCCAGAGCTCATAAACCTATAGGCCCACTTAGTTGAAGCACAGCAAAAATAAACCATGAGAAAGGAGAACAGGCAGCATAATCCCCAAATCCCTTTGCCTTGCGTGACAACTTTCCAGCTGAGAGCGGCTCAAGAAGATAGCACCGAAGGTACGGGTGGCACTGGCTGCACTGTCCCGGGGGGAAGCTGCACAACATTAATTCTGATTTTCCAATGCTGCTCTGGCCAAAGGCCTCCTGTATAAGACACTGCAAGAATCCATGTGTTTCAGCCTTTGCCTGAATATACCTCCCGGTGAAAAGCCTTGTTGTGTTTTCCTACCCAGCTGGGGAATCCAGCTTTCCCTTTCACAGGCAGAGTATAAAACAGAGAGGAGAAAAAGTAGAAGTAACTGTAAGAATAGACATCAGTACAGTGGGCTACAGAGGCCATTTTCTATTTTTTCCTTTCAGTCTTCCTTTTGCAGAAGAACAGTATCAGGTTTATTGTGCGTCTAAGAGTGAAATACATGCAGAGAGATGTGTGTATGTAAACAGTGCCAGGGCTCTGAGGTTTCGGCACTGTCAGCGTAAAGATATTAAGCATTACATAGGGTTGATTTATTATCTGACACTGCAATAACCTTTTGAAGATATACTGATTGGCAATTTGCATATTAACAAATACATCAACACTGAGGCAATGTCAGATGTTATACACGGCTATGTTCCACTCCAGAGGTGGCTGAATTTCCAACGGTGGCCAAACCATTTGTATCCTTCAGCACAAAAGATGCCCTATTCAAATATGAATTATTACCCTCTCTGTTGTTGGTCTTTATTGTGCTTTGTCAAATTGTTTCCCCTGCTCCCTCCCCATGGGATTTGCTGTATCAGCTACAGAACCTGTTTCTGCCACATGAGGTTCCTTCTACCACACTTGGATTAGGTTATTTAACTTGGTGAACTACAGACTGGGCTGTGATGGGATCTTCCAGCACTCTCCTTTAGTTAGGAGATATGATGCTTTCCTCTGAAACAAAACGTCTCCTCTGTAACAACTTACAGCTTCCCTTAGCAAACTGTGTCTCCACACAGGATAGGTCAAGTGCCTGTTCCCAGCTAGGCTTTTATTTTGCCTTGGTAATGAAACCAAGGGCACAAGCAACACAACTGGTGCTCAACCACTCCCGCTCTTGGGCAGTGCTGGGAACAAAAAGTTGCTTTGCACTTGGGGTTCATGGGCTTCAGTCACTTGAGCTGCACAGAGTTCTACCACTCTCTCCAGTGGTAGAGATTTTACGGCCTTTCTAATCTGCAGCCAGCTGTTAGGATGGAATTGTCCCTTACATCCACCCAGCTGCTCTACTCCACTTCCTGGTGCACCAAGCTAAGAGCAACATGGAAACATGATGCTCGGCCAGTTTGCTTCCTTGACACTGACCTGATGTCTTCTGGCAGGACTAGTGACTCTTTCACTATTGTTCAAGCTGCAAGCAGCTGGGATACAAGATGGTCACCAGCTGGGCCATCAGAGAGAGAAGAGGAAAGAGGGATGCTGTTCTCATTGCTTTGCCCTGGGTGTCATGGATGCAAAGGGGCTAGGGGTGGAATTCCCAAGAGCTGAGATGCAGCACTCCTGAGCTTTGACGTGCCAGAAAGATTTTAAGAGGGTCTTGAAAGTTCCTGGTTTTTTTTTTCTTGCCTTTGCAGAACTGGGACTGGTAGATGTCCTGGTTTGAGCGACACAGGACTAATTATATTCTAATGCCTAGGAAACTCTAGTGTTTGAATCTGTGAAAATATTTACTTTATAGCCAGCTACAGTATGTGGGTTTATTTTATATTGGTATTGGGATCAATACTGGTTATTTAGTATTATTAATGTTAATTACTTAGTCTTACTCTATTAAATCTGTTTATATTTCAACACTCAGTTTTCCTTGTTTTTTCCCGATTCCCTTCCCGGGTTGGGAGGGGTGATCAGGTGGTATAATATTTGTCTAAACAACAATAAACTGTTGTGGATTCCTCAAACCATAACAGTACAGATAAGTACAGAAATTATCCCTATTCACAGATGCATATTACCTGGAAGGAGACCCACTAATTGTTGAGATTTTTTTTGAGGGCAGGGTAGTGTGTAATCAGCTACTCATCTGCTCTTTGGTGCTGAACACTTAGAAGTTGTGTCTGCAGAGCCGAAGGCATTCAGGCAAGACTAAAGAAACTCATTACCGAGCCATCACCCTTCACGGTGATGCTCTGGGAATGGCAAATATCTGCAGCAGCTGCTGGCACTCCTTGTGGGCTGCAGTCCACTGGGAAGCACGGCTGTCTGGGGTTGGCATGGGCAGAGCAGGTCCTGGCCCTGGCTCTCACCCCTGCAGCCCCACCAATGGTGTGCTGTTGGGTTTGGGGAAATCTCCACGTCGAGATCCTTGCTCTATGTACCTGGGTAACGGCTTTTATTCATTGCACATGGCCAAATGGAGACTTCATTTATCTTAATTTTTCAGGGCCTTCAAGACCTTAAATAAACAAGGCTGTTGAAGCGCACATGATTAAACATGGCTGGACACCTGTCTGCATGGACACTGATCTTTGCTGGCGTGCTTTTGCTGCTCTGGCAGCTGGAGTGTGTCCCAGCCTCAAGCTCTGGGGCAGCCCATGTCTGGTCTGAAGGAAGGTGGTGTCCCTTGCAGCAGCCCTGTCCACCCACAGGGGTGTTTAAGTGGGTGTCCTTCAGTGCCTCCTGGCAGCATTATGTGAAAGCAAACTCAGCCTTTGAGACAAAAGAAATTATTCTAATATTGCACATCCACCCAGTCAAAGGGTTTCTTTCATTCAATACATTTACACACAAATCCTCAGTCTGGCTTTTGTGTCCTTGCTGAAAGGAATGGGTAGTGGGAGATTATTTTCTTAAACTCCATTTCCAAAATGAGTACCTCCAGCTGCCTGAAAGCCTCTATGAAGCACCGGTGCCCCACGAGGTCTCTGGCTCCAGAGATAACAGAGTGGGGTGGAGGTACCTTTGCAGAGACATGATGCCTGCATCCTTGGCTCCTGCCCAAGCCATGTCTGCCTTCATCTCTTGTATTCATGCATTTCCACAGGCAGTAAAGTCACTCAGAGGTTTGCGGGTTTTTTTGAGGGGTAGTGAGCAGGAAATGAAACTGGTGGTGCCTGCTGGCAATGGTAGGAGTTGGAGGACTTCTGATAGCCCCAGGGCCTGGTGGGTGGAAACACTCCTTCTGTGTGCTCCAGATCCTCCTCTTGTGCTAAGCCACCATCCCTGGGCTCCGCCAGCAGCCAGGGAAGCTGAGTGGGATCTCCAGGTAGGACCTGCGTCTGTGGCTTCACTGTCCAGGATCTCCAGCAATTTTGCCCTCCTGCTGCTGGGAGGAGAGCAACAAGTTTTGAATTTTAAATTTAATTAATTTTCTTTAATTTCTTTGGAGATGTTGGAGATAAAAGTCTGCCTGGTAACAGTGCTGATGAACATGAGCCCACAGGGAGGAGGAAGGCCTTGAAACGTGCTCTGCTGTACCGACACGTGTTTCAGGGCTGGCTATATTACAGACAGAGAGCAGGGTGCCCAGGTGTCTCCCAATTGCCTTGTTTTCTGGTTAGATTCACAGCTAACAAGACAAAAACCATAATAATCCAAGCCTGCGACCATTAGATCTGCCTGTCGGTACAGGGGGGAAGCTCACCTACCCCCTTTACCCAATTAGATTGCAAGGAGACGGAGGCAGAACCTGAGTGCGAGTTCCCCCAAGGTGAGCCAGGAACATGGGCAGGATTGTCACGGCGGGGATGATTTTACTTGCAGGGCCTGCAGGTACTGCAGCCATGCGAAGACGACGCTGGGGCTGGAGCGCAGGAAAGGGAAGGCAGCGGGGAAGCGGTCACCTCAGTGCAAATGTGCTGAAAGGGTGCGAGGTGTGAAACTGCAAAGGAAACAGAGATGCGGAGAGCTGTGGAGCAAGGAGTAAACACCGGCTGGCAGTGTGCGCCGGGCTCTGCTGGGTGCTGCCTGCACGCTGGACGCAGTCGATAGCCGTGCAGAAACAGCGAGGTGGCAGATTTGTTATTTAGCTTTCCCCGTGAGGCAGGGATAAGACACTGCTAGGGCTGGACGCATTAAAATCAAGGCCGCCTTGAGGCTGCCAGCAGATCCAGTCCTGCCTTGACCTGGGTGATGCTCTGCCCATCTGCTTCAGGCCTTGGAATTTTAGGCAGGGGCACCTCAGGGATGATCATCTGCTCATCGTCCTGGGGCACAAGCCCTTCAGGACAGGGCATTGCACTGTCCCAGCTTTGTACAGCCCATTGTTTTCCAAAAGCAAAGCCAGTATTTTCTTTGCACTAATTACAAAACAAGCTCAGATACGCAAGGGCAGCCTCTCAAACGTGACTGACTTGACTGCCATAACCTGTCCTTTCCTGTCTGTTCTTTCCACGACTTCACCGTGTAAAGACATGTTTTACACTAAACTAATGGCAGAATTTAGTTAGAAGAGGCCCAGCTAAAAAGCAAAATTACCAAACAGAAAATTGGTTCAGTTTTACCTCAAACCAGGACACCTACATATATTGATTTCTCCTTTTTCATCCCAGACCATCAGGAGTAGATGGCAAGAGACAGCTGCACACAATACATCATGTCCACCTGCATTGTTCTCTCAAGAGAAGCATCACAGGGTACAGCCATGAAAGATGACAAGGGCAACACCTGGGGACAGACACAGGGAGTGAGGGGCTACAAGGGAAATGGAGTTATCCATCATGTAGGTGTGCCTTAAAAGAAAAGGCATCGGTGTGGGTGTACCCTGGCTTTTTGCACTTTGATACTCAGATATGGAGTCTGCCACACATAGAAAAGCTTCCCTATTTCCAGTGAGCAGTGGAGAGAAGATCCCAAAGTGCCTTGGCATATGAAATAGCCTTTCTTTTTAAGTATTAATATTAAATTAAAAATAAAAGCTTCCTAGCTAAAGTAGAAGACATTTTCAAAAATCCAGCTTCCTAAAATACAGTCTGGGGAGAACCTGGGTCATCTCCTGCTTAGCAGGGACCATAGAGCAGCATTACCTACCTGCACCTCTCCAAAAGGTGTCCAGGATTTCTCCTTTAACTCCCTTACTAAAGACACTTGTGGAAAGCCATTAGCCTCATCTCCACAGCCCCACCCCTCGTTATCAGACACCTGAGCACCTCCTGTACACACTTTTAAAAGCAGAAAGAAAGGCTGATTAAAGGTTTGAGTGAGGCAGCAGGCTTTCATCTGGGGGACCTTGGGGTTCTTCCTGGACAGACAGCCTGCAGTGCCCCAGGAGGGGAGCCTCTATAGCTGAATTGCTTCCTAGAGCATCTGTGAGGAGATACTTTTTAAGCCTCTGTTAAAGCAGAGAGGTGGCTGGGCACAGGTTTATCATGGGTCATAGGCATCTGGGAAGTTTTTGCTGGCTTTCTAGTGCTGTTGGCACTTGGGTGGCTGTGCACATGGCCAGCTCTGCTGATCTAGCTGAAAACCAACCTGAGAACTGAAGTCTTTGGTGGGGCCAGAGAAGGCATAGATAGGAACCTGTACCTGGTGGAAGGAGGTTGTGCTCCCTTCTAGGCAACAATGTTACAGCCTTGATTTGGCTTCAGTGTGATGTGCTATGTTGCCCCGAGTCCTGCAAGGTTGGTTTCCCTGGTAGACCGACAGTGTTAATCTGCACCTCGCTCCCAGGAGGATTAACTCGCCAGTCTTGCAGTTCCATGGACAGCAGGTACCATTGATTTTTCTCAGCCTCCTTGGGGGCAGATTTGTTGGTCCTGGTCCATGATGCAGCCAGGTGCAAATGGGATCAGGAACTCTGAACTGATCTGGCTGGGATGCCTCTTGTGTCCACCTGTACTCTGCACGTTTCTGAGGTACAAAATGTCCCAAGAGCAGAATAATGGCTGAATGTGAGCAGGGAGATGGCATGAGCTTTTTAAACTGACACTAAACACATTTTATCTTTAAGCTTTTGTGATTCAGAAGCCTCTCGCAGTTCTCCAGTCTCTAGAGGAGACTTCCTGCTCCGCATAGTACAGGATTGGAAAATATGACATAGAAATAAAAAACTAGTAGGTTATGCCTGAACTACCTCACCCTTGCTGTGGTTTAGGTTCCAGAGTTTCTTCTCTCCCATGAATCTGAATAGAGACCTTCACTCAATGGGGAGGAAATATTTTTCACCAGAGAGCTATCTTGCTCTTTTCTGTTTTTGTTTTTTTTTTAACCTTCCCTGATCCTCAAGAGTTTGAGATGATCTTAAGGCTAAAAATCAATTTTCTGTCCATGAACCAATACTCCTCTCAACTTTAAGGCTCACAATAATGTGGCTGCTGACCCCTGGTTTTGGAGTTGCTCCTTCGCTCTCTCCGTTTGGGGCTTGCAGCCTTTCCTTCTTCTCTCTAACACCCCGCTACCTTGCAGCATTGCCCAACCTCACCTCTTTCTGTACAACCAGATTAATCCAGAATCTCTGTACCCAACCTGCACTTGACATAGGTTTTTTTCTGTGGGTTGGCTCAGCTTTTCAGTTGTATCAGCCCAGCTGATGAAATCCATTACTGCTCTCTGCAGATCTTGGTGTGGGCTCCACGGAGAATGTATCTCCTTGCTCTAACCCCAAGCTCATAGAAACATGCCATTGCAACCAGCAGTCTTTCGGGTAGGCATTCACTTCTCTTATATGATTTTGCTGTAATTCTGTGGTCCTGTGAGTTGTGAAGTGGTCGTTGGCAGCACTGACACAGCTACCTGTACCACTGTGACCCTGCGAGGAGCTATCACTCAGCTCTGACCTGTCATCTTGGGCTCTCTACAAATACAAGAAGCAGTCTCTCAGACCACCATAACCTTTCTTTAACAATCTTTTTTGCAGGTGTGACAGGATAAGATATTGTGAAACTGAAGACCAAGACTCTTGGGAACAATGACCAAATCTGTACCTCCAAGAACCCCACTTCCTCCACCTAATTCTGTGTTTTCCTTTACACTTTAAAAAAACTATCTTAGCCTGTATTACCTGAGACACAAGCACCGCCAGCAGCAGGCTGGAGATGCTGTCGAGTTCTCTGGGATGCTTCTCCTCAGGGCAAAGACTTTTTTTTTTTTTTTATATATTCTCCTGAATGGCTCGTTAGATCCTATTTAGGTGGAAACACTAGTTATTTCACTTGGGAGATATTCCAAGCTGTCTGCCAGGCAAGTGCTATCTACCTGGAACTATTTTGGAGGATGCTCCTCCACAATTCAACAGTAATTGTAGTAAGATCACCCAGGTGTATTAGCAAACTGGGAGCTTTGTTGAGTGATAATATTAAATGAGTAATAAGCTGTTTACCAATTTGAGGTTTACTTGTTCCCTCGTGTGTGTGTGTGTGTGTGTGTGTGTGTGTGTGTGTGTATGTGAGTTTGGAGCTGGTTGCTCTCAGTGATTGTGGCTGATTGCTTGTCCTGATTCAGATTCACATAACCCAGAGGGGGTTTAGCACAGGGGAATACCTGTGCTAGAAGTCAGCAAAAAAGGCCAGAGAGGGACTGGTAGCCCCACTGTGCACATGGCCTGCTGAAAGCCCCAAGATCAGGGAGGGAGAATGATTATTTAGCAAAGTTCAAGGAGAAGCAATGGGAGAAAGTGAACAAAGATCTCTCACATGATAATGGTCCCCCAGGATGATGCTCTCCTGGGCTGGGAAGGGTCTTCCCCTAATACTGACTTTGGCCCAACCCTCATGTATCCATGATGCATCCACTTTTTCTGTGGATGCCCTTTCCAGATTGCTTCTGAATTAGGAATAACATGTCTTTATCTTTGTAGCCAGACAAAAAAAGCCTAAAAGCATTCAAGGGAGGGTCTTCCAGAAATGGAGCACAGTTGGGTTTGGCTTTAGAGAAAGGGGTTTCTGTGGTGCAGAAATTTTTGTTGCTTTGCACAGTAGCTCGATTGTATCTCACAAGAACAGTGAGTCTCCAGCACAACCACAGAGAGAGCAGACCATGGGGAGCAGGTCTGGGCTCTGGGGAGAGAACCTTGTGCTGGTGGCCAGTCACACATCTTCCCTTACTAACTGTGGCAAAAGCCTTGACATTAAGAAATTGGAGTCTGCTTTGAACAGACAGATAGAAGATTGAAGAGATTGCTTCAGCAGCCAGCTCCAGCCTCCTGTTATTGTATGTCATATAAACTTGCTTGCAAACATGCTCTGCTCCATTATAAAATCAGTTCAATTTAATGCCCCAACTCCATCCTGAAAGCTCTTTCTTTCAAAATGTCCCTACTCGGTCACTTAGACACTTGCTTACAATTTTCACGCTAAATTCATTCCAGCTCTATCTATATTAAATATTTCTGTTGCATAGTAATTTTGAGAGCTTAAACAACTCTTTTTTCCTCCCCAGAGTTCCTCTCCCACCCTACATATTTTCAGGCATAAATCAGGACCCCTGTCCGCTGTTTCTTTTTCTTGGGCTCCCAAGCTCCTGCTCGTGAGATCACCTTGCTGTGGTTATGTGTGTAGCCTGGGTTGAAGGTCTCCCCTTTTAAGCATGGGTGGTCTGCTCCTCATGCCCAGCCCTTCCCACAGCCAGACATAGAAGTATCAATATTGCATGAGAGCTGTGAGGCAGACCCTGTTTTCCACCGTGTTGCAGGATCGCATTTGTCTTTTTCAGCCCAGAAGCAGTCTGGCCACTCAAAATCACTATATGTTCAGCACCAACATCAGGTCTGTGTTACAGATACACAGAAAAGGAGATTTCCTGGAGGAGCTGAGTTACTTCCTCTCTGCTCTAGGGGCAAAAGTGTCAGTCACAAGGAAAGATGCATCGTTCCGCTTCTGATGTGTGTAGGACTATACAGCAGCAGGTGTTGGAACGTAATTTGTACCAGAAGGCATCTATTGGAGCCTTATGAGAGCTGCCTGTTTGAGACTGAACCCTCACAAATTTATCAAATGTCTAAGAACTGTACATCAGGAACTGAGAGATTTTTATAATAGGATGCCACACCTTTGGCCTTCTTCCATGCTACATCAGCTTCGGGGCACAATCCATCTCATCTGGGACTAAACCCTGTGTTGTTCCCTCACACTCTGCTAGCTTTTGTGGCAGGGTAAGGATCTGAACTATGCCAAAGGGTCTTTAAATGACAGCAACCCCTGGCTACAAAAAGCCAAACTGTAGGGAGGAAAAGCATGAAGGGACACAACAGCAGATGACCTGAAGATTATTTTTTCTCTTTTTTTTTTTAGCAAAGCAGGAGCCCTCAGTGTCCTTCTGGTCTATGTTTCCCTCTGAGACCCAAGTCGCAGCGAGCACTTTCACGTGGTGATGCTCTGAGTGGTGGAGCTGGGTGGGGGATGATCGCTCTGCTGGCGGCAGTGCCAGGAGGACTTACACTTCTTTTTAATGGCAGAATTCCTTTGTTTCCTGCTCAGTGGTTCAAATGTTGCATTGTCCAAACAATTCATTACAAAAGGGAATTAAACAAACAGCTCTTTTAATTTTCCACAATAATTGTTTTATTCCTGGGAAACCTTTTTTTGCTGCACTGTAATTTAATGGGCAGAAGACAAATGTACCGATTAACTGTTTCTAAATTTACTTACTTGGTGCAATAAAAGGGAGCTTAACCTTGTAATAATGGGATTTGAATGACAGGTACTTTTGAGAGGCAGGTCAGGATATGAGGCCAAATAAGGGCCCATCCTGGGGATACCTGCTGCACTGTTTCTCTATGTCTCTCCAGCTGTTCTCCCACGCAGAGCAGTGCATTGAACTGAAGGCAGAGGTTCAGACCTCTAAAATACATTTGGTGCCATTCAGTACAAGGCCATCCTTCTCCCAGGTGTGCTGGCTGTGGCAATAGCAGTGTTGTACCATGACCTCAGGTTCACAGGATGCACAAGAGGGAAGTCTTGTGTGCGTTACTTTCTGCTGTGATCTTTTTTGAATGCTATGGCTACTTTCAGACCTCAACCTGCGTAGCCAAGGGGAGGGTGCAGGCCCAGATCTCAGAGTGCTTTCAGCCCCCCTTTGGTGCATCACCACCCTGAGCACATCAGCAATGATGCTCAACTAATGGTGCTGGAAAAGCAACATGGCAGTGAAGGTGTCTCCTAGCACTGTTCTTCCTCTGCTTTTTCAGAAGGGCACAATCCCCAAGCTGATGTTTGAAGCGCCTCATGGTTTAGATGAATTCATCCTTTCAGTGCAGCAGACGTCCTGTGAATGTGGCTGGTGGCTAGCTTGATGGCTGGCTAACAAAGATCTGCTAACTGCTTATTCTGCAGTGAGACACCTTCCATGTCACAACAAGGGTAAACTCTGGGTCACGGTGATGGCCGATTCAGCTGTGGTGTCTGGGTTGGATGAATCACCTGCTTGGCTTTGTACACTCATGGAGAGGGAGGCAAAATTCAAGGAGATGCCACTAAAACCAGTTCATTCAGGCCTGCACCCAACATCCCATATATCCTGGACCTTCTGGGACATATGGCAGAAAAAAGACAAATCAAAACCCCAACCAGCTTTTTAACACTTAATTCACAGACATTTTTATGCTTTTTTTTTAATCCATTCTACCATGGCTTGTGAGAGTATGAAGGCACTCTGGGGATGCAGGCAAAGATTTAAGACTTAATCCGTTCAATTTCAGACATTTTAAAAATATGAATGCACCACAAGAGTAACTGCCTCTCCCAGGTCTAAGAGATATTGGTAGTAAGTGAAAGGAAAGGTCAGAAAGGACAAAAGAAGCCTCAATCCTGCTCTCCAGCAAATTCAACAGCAAAATTCTTATTGACTCTGTTGAAATTGGGACCTTAAAGAAAGTGTCTCCTGCTGAAACACTCTGAGGATATTTTAGAACCTGATTAATAAATAATTGGACCATCTGCATCAGAGTCCATAAGTGAAGTGACACACAGAGGGTGTCTGTAAATGGAACAGCTTCAAATATGCAGAGTAAAATACACAGCAGAATGGATTTATTTTTTTTCTATAATAGACACAATTATTGCCAATTTGGGTCTCTATTGCAAGCACAATGAGATGCACTGCCTAAGATGGGCTGATTATTTCTCCAAAGAACCGAACAGAAAAATAGTAAAAGATTGCTCCTGCCCTGCAGGGGTGACCATCATATTAGTAAGACAGACCAGGGTCAGGAGCAATACCAAGGAAATGCTTCGCCTGAGGCCATGCAGTAGATCAGCTTCCCATTTCCTAGAACCCAGCTGGGCTCCTTTGCTTTCTTACAGAAGACTGTATTGCTGCTAAAGACACCAATATCTGCTGAATATCCTCCCATCACCACTGGGCACTGTCTACCCAGGGCCGCACAACTGTGTTGTAATTAGTATTCCTTTTGGGGATGTAACATGGTTGGGGTTAACATTTCACACCAGCAGATTTCATGAGAACGGTGTCAGACCAAAAATTCATTCAAAGAGTTCACTTCTGGACCGCTGAGTTTAATAACTCTTAATCCCTTTTTCAGGTGTTTTATACTTTTTCCTCCTGTAGCATCCCAAACAACGAGCTGTCCAGCTGATGCTGATGTGGGAGCACCCTCCTTTTGCTGCCTTTCAACATGTTATCTGATAAATAGGCACCCTTTGGTTCCTGGATTGGAAGAAGCAGTCAAAAATTAATTGTTCCCTGTTCTGGTTCTCCACTCCATTCTAGATTTTATAGACATCTACTCTGTAAACCCCACTATCATTCCTTTGCCAAGCCAAGATGAGCTAATTATTTAGCTTCTTCCTATCTAGAAACGTAGGAAAGGAAGGTGCTGTGTTTTGGGGAAAAAAAAATAATGATGTTTCGTTTGCATAACCTATCAATAGCAGCGACATCAGCCTTTTTTGCAACCTGAAATGGAGAGGAACATTGAGAAAGGCACTGACAGCAAGAGAAACACTTCAAGTGACAGACACTGAGGGTGCGATTTGTCACATCTTACGTGCAGCGCTCCCATGCAGACTTCTCCGTCTCAGGTTGTCTCCCTGGGCTCCTGGTTTAGGGGCTAGTCACCCTGGAGGTAAGTAAGGGCAGGGTTTATTTGGCTTACTTTGGGTGACATAATGCTCGCCCTACAGCCCACTGTCTCTAATGGAGGCTGAGGCAGATGTGGACACCTGTATTTAACGTGGCAACACCAATGTTAAGTAAGACTCTTGTGCTGTGAGCTATAGCAGTAACAATTAACAAGCCAAGACCGATGAGCTGGTCTTGACACTTCCTCACTGTTCCGTATCAATTATTAATCCATGGGGATACTCCTTGATTTCTAGACATTTCTGGAGGTGTATGGGGTGTGCCCACCTTCCCCTGCGCACCTGGAAGTTTCACTTCTCCAACCTTAGAGGCAGAAATTCTGCCTCCAGAAACCTGAGATGTGATATTTTTAGGCTTTTTTCCTCCACAATCAGGCTGATCAAATATTTTTGATCAGTTGACATCTTGTTTACACTAATTGTCTTTGAATATAATTAGCTTTTATAGGGACAACTTTCCTCATTTTTCCATTGTAGTTGAAACTACATTATATGTATATAGAAGGGGAGACAGACTTTCTGTTCCAGCTGACTTAAACATATCTTTACTGAAAATATGCCCTTTATATTTGGGAGAGAAAAAAGAAAATAATCTAAATCTCACTTCAGTTCTTTTGGTGTTCTCACAAGTAAAAGAAAACAGCGGCACTAAAATGAAACAGAAGCTAAATATATCAAATACACACCAAAGCCTAGGAAACAGACCTTGCTTGTGGCAGCAATGGGGTCTTTCTCCAGTGATAAAACTGCAAAGGAACAGAGCATCCCCTTGAAAAAAGGGAAGGTCCCACCTGAATGGTAGAACAGATACTGTCGTCAGGAACAGACAGCCCCTGACTTTATACACTTGCCAACACGAGACCCAAAGAGTGGGACAATGCCAGGACTACACCCACAAGTGGACAACTGCAGGGGTACCTGGAGAGAGAAACCACACAAAATGTGCAGCACCTCTCTGCAGGCACTGTTCTGTGACCAAGGCATGACTGTGATCGAGGATCTCAGCCAAGCAGGCAGTTATAAATGATGGGAACCAAAAAAAAATGGGAAAGGGTGGAGAAGCGAAAACACATAGCATTGGCATATGGATCACATCATTTCACTTTCCTCTGCTTTTCCTAATATGGTTGTGAGTGTCCAAGGAAACGAAGGTAAGAGCACAAGTGGAGTCTTCTGTCATAACCTGTCCCAAGACCCTTCACCTGATGGGATGGCAAGGCAACATTTGTGAAACACATGGCTGCCTTTTATGCTCCGTGGTCTTACAATCTTAACCCTAAAGGGTCAGAAGTCGTTTTTCATCGGCAACTGCCACCCCAAAACACCTGATCATCCCCTGCTGAAATTCCTGACTGTGAGTTGAGGTAAGGTCCGTCACAGCCTCTAGGGGAGAATTGGGATGGGAAGTGTGGACAGTAGCTCTGGCTTGCCACCTCTGGCAGGTTTGATAATGGTTTAATCCTTGTGTAATTCCTCCTCCCTGCACCCAGGCTTTCAATGAATGCAAAGCAGAAATGAAAGAATTGTCTCATTAAAATCTGGTCACAGAGCTGAAGATAATACCCCTGGCTTTGTCGTATACAAAGTCACATGAGCCCCGGCAAGGAAGGGAAATGATAGATGGAGTAAAATGTACCTCCTGTCCCTCAGACACCCCCTACTCCTTTGCGGTCCCATCAGCGGCTGCCGTCAGCACACAACATCTCCAGCAGTAATGAATGACTGACAGCGTTGCATGAATCCCTGCTGGAGAGCTGTCAGTCAGGGGCTCCCAGGAGGAAACGCAAGAGGAACCTGATTGAAGAAATAACCCCCGATGCAGATCTCCGGTGACTCCCCTCCCCACCCTCATCAGTGGATTCAGATGCATCCCTGAGGGCTGATGTCTCTGAGTCGTGCAAACGTGGCCACAGTTCCTTCTCTCCCTGCTCAGCACCCTTTTGGGCTTAGTCCTCTTAATCCCTTGCTGAAGGCTTGTTCCCTTGTTTCTGGCCTCTCCTTGAGCACAGCATGTGCTGGAGAACCACCTACCACTTCCTCCCCTTGCCCCAAAACTCCCATCTCCCCCAAAGCTCCCTGACTCCATCCCAGTCACACTAACACCTCGTGGTGAGCATGTCTTGGCATCTCGCTCCTTTGAAACCACCCCATTCAGGGCTCAGAACAAGAAACAAGGTTCAGCTCTCCTGCTGACAGGACCGCCCCACATGGGCATTTGCTGACTGGGATTTAGACCAGTGAGCTAGAAAGGAAAAAACACTTATTTTTCCTGTTCCCAGTCCCCTGAGCTCAGGGGATGCTGTGAATGCTCTAGGGTTTTGGGAAAGGAAGCAACATCTGATCACTGTGGGGATAAACTCCTGGAGAAGTCAGGCAGCACTTAATTTTCAGATCTGAAGAAAGGGAAGGAACACAATAGAAATCTAGATCTTAGAAAAACCTGTTCAAAGAGCCTCTGAAAAAGCTCTCTCCCCCAGGATTTGGCGCAAAAAAGGAAAAACCCACCCAGGAAAAAAAACACCTTTCAAATGCACTAAACTCTAGAAACGTGCCCTGGGCAGCATCGTTAGAAAAAGTGGGTGGAAGGTTGGAGCTGATGCGAATCAAGCCCAAAAGTTGGTGAGTTGAGGTCTGAAGCCCTCCTCAGAGGGCTACCCACGTTAAATCTGCTTGACTCTCAGGCTTCACCCTCTTGTAGGGATGGGAGCTGAAAGGAAAGTTTTGACCCACAACAAATGCCTCCCTGGAAGTAGCTGTGGGGGGTTGATTTAACAGGGGCTTGCAGGCAGGTGCAGATGTCCCCAGCCTGGCATCTGGCAGCTGCATCACAGCTGCCCATGGAGGTTTGCCCAGTACTGCCCTTGGGATGTTTTCTGCCCCGCTGTGTGTGAGGACGCCTTCTTCCATGTCACAGCTGAGTACAGGGATGGAGAGGTGATGCCCCCACGGCTGATGGGACTGCCTGTGGGGGTACAACCTGGTTGTCTACAAGATGCTCCAGAGATACCATCTCATGTTTCCACAATGAGCAGTTGCTTTCAAACAACCCACCTAGTGGTGCCGATTCAAAGCCAAGGAGCCCTTAGCACCCAATATTTGGGTACCAAGGGTGCAACCTTTTGGCACCAAGGGTGGGGAGCTCTGGGGAGCAGGTGACCCAAATTATTACTTTTTGCCCCAAATTTTCACATTCTAATTACAGTTTCAGGTTGACTCTGAGTGATTCACCAAGATCCCACAGGATGTCTGTGGCAAAATTTGGATTCTACACCCCCTTCCTCTTTCAGTGACCCCTAAATGACTTCTCTCTTTCTGTCCAACATTGATTTTTGGTACAGGCCAAGCAATAGATTTTCAGACAATTCCAGAGAAGAATAAATGTTAACATAGGCCAACCACCTCCAAAACTGGCCACTGCAGTGCTAGGAGCAAGGAAACTAATTTAAAATCAATTTCCTGAGTGCCATAAACTGGATTCAGTCTGTGAAAACATGACCAGGATGAAGGGAATGCAAATGAGATCATTAGTCCTTACACAAAGCAAGGGTTGCACAATGCTCCAGATGCCAGAGCCAAAATGTTGCAGACCTCAAGTCAGGGGTTGGCTTTCCACCTTGGCAGCTTTTCATCGTCCCCTTCATTGTCCTTGTCAGCTGGACGACCCAGAAAGTCACTCACAGCAGCACCCCCCGGGGCACAAAATGTCCCACAAAAGTGCCCAGCCACGAGTGACTTAGACTGCAGCACCTCTGCGGTCAACTGGCGAAAAGAGAACGCGCGCTTGGTGGAAAGTATGGTGTACCCTGACTGTAAATACTATGTGAATTATTAATTTGCTGTTTACTAATTTCAATATTTTTCTGTTCAGTTATTCTCTATAGATAGCGCAAAGGACTGCTCTGATTTTTAAATAATACTCAAATAATTTTTTGTATGTATTTACAGGAAGAATTCTTGCACATATTTTTCCTTGAATAGATTTTGAATTATTTGTTGCATGTTTTATTAAAGCATCTGTTCAATAATTAAGGAGGGTATATAATTATATGTAAGGCCACTGAATGACTCGTATTGCAGTATTTATTAACCATATTGAAAATATAACCCCTCTCATATGAGTTGCTTTTCAGGATTACTTCATAGGACTTTATAGGGAGGGGGAGCCCCTGTCTCCAATTTACTGCTGGGGAAACTGAGGCTCAGGAAGGGCCAGTGCCTCAGGGGACTAAATATGGGCTTAAGAGTGAAACCCAGGACTCAAGACCCAGTGCAGAGCTCCAGCCATCAAACACTGCAGCCACCTGGTGTAGGTCACAATCCACTATAATACCCCCAAGCCACACACAACTTCTGTGAACAAAGCAATAATCTCCCTGGCAGAAGCAGTGTGGTTCACTAAAAACCTTATTGCTCTTGCCAGCATTCAGCAGACAATTATTGACCTTAGCATTCAAAGAGACAGGTCCCATATCCTCTGCCCAGATGACATTTAAACACAAATAGCCTTAAAAGTTATCGGGGAAAACTTGCTGACTCAGGAAAAAGGAGTGCTTCATGTTCAGGCTGAACCCAATGGCACACGCTGTGATGTAATTTATTGTTCGTAACACACAACTCATTTAAGGCCCTGCAAGCTGTGAAACATTTAAATCAGCGAGAGGGTGACTTTGAATGCTGTTACTGAAACACTGTGGAAAAGCCTTCAGCTAAAAGGAGAGGGAGTTTGCAGCTGTTCTGCTCATTGCTGGCCATCAGAAAAACTAGCTCAAAAGGGAGTGGATTTCTGCTTAAATGCAGAAATTTTAGCCCAGTTTTTCACTTATTTATTAATCATTTGGAGCAGTAACCCCCAGAAACAGAGTGGGGCTGGACAGGGGTGTAAATCTATCTGAAAAAAATCTAAGCCTGTCATAACTGATCTTGTCCAAGGCACTATTTGCTCCTATCTCTTGCTTTTCATCAAGCACAGGCCCAGCTCCTCAGACGAGAGCTATGAATTAGATTTCCATCAGCACCGTGTAAACATGACATAAGAGGTCTGGGTTGAAATGGTGCAGGAGCAACAACTGCATGGAGCTAGAACCAGTTCAGGAGCTCGGAGAGTCTAGGCTGGCAGCAGAGATTTTACAGACCAGCCTGGCAGGAGGGTGGGCACATCATGAGATGGAGGAGGTTTGCTTTCCAGCTGTCCTTGACAATTGGGAATTACCCTGCCCCATGCTGAGCTGCTCATTTGTTTGTTGTTTTTGTTTGGTTGGTTTGGTTTGGTTTTCCTGTGAGGATTTCATGTTGCATGAGCACTGTTCTGTCCTTGCTGGGAATTCCAGAGTTAACATCTACAAAAATCTCTCCTAAATTGGATTTGAGTAAATCTAGTCTGCCCTCTGCCCTTGGCATCCCCCAGATATCGCAGTGCCTTTGTGCAGACCTTTACACAAAGATCCTGGTAACTGCTGATTACTATCTATCAGGTGAAGGGCACATTTTTTGCTCCTTGCTACAATGGGTGTCTCCCCCAGAAATTAAAAGAAATGGATTTTGTGGCTCCTTCCCTGCCAACAGAACCTGTTCTCCCACAGCGACAATCTCAGTTTTCTTTATGGTGGCAGTTTCGAGCCCTCTTGCATCCACACTTTCTCATGCATGATCTACTTCCTAGAGCACTGCTGGGTCATTTCATAGCCCTGTCACCAGGAAAGTATTTCCAAGGGGCTCATGACCCCACTGGCTACGGAGACCCCTAATTTGGGAACTACTGATCCAGAGGTCACAGATCTGGTGTACTGGACAACATAGAGACTGGTTTCAAGTGGAGGCCTGGTGATCCCAAGGCTGATCTTTATGGGAAACTTAACCCCGCTTCTTTCCTGGAAAAGCGAGACCATTTTGGACTATACCTGTGAGGGAACAATTTGTGGGAAAGCTTCACTTCTTTCTGGCAGACAAAGAAAATTGGCAGGTCCTGCCCAAATGTGCTTGCTTACACAATGCTGACACTAAAGCAGGTCTAAATCACCACAATGCTGAGGAGCACAGAGACTTGGTTCAGTCAGCCCAGCTGGATCCAAACCTGCCACTGCAGAACACAGAACCACAGAATGATATGGGATTGGAAGGGACCTCTGGAGATCATTTAGTCCAACCCCNGCCCTAACCATCTTTGTAGCCCTTTGCTGTACCCTCTCCAGCAGTTCCCTGTCCTTCTTGAACTGCGGGGCCTAGAACTGGACACACCTCACCAGGGCAGAATAGAGGGAGGGGACAACCTCCCATAAAGCCAGCCCCAGGACTGCAAACTAACAGGTAAAACGCAGCTTCTGTTGTTAATGGCAGGAGATAAAGCTTGTAGAAGCAGTGGTCAGAGCACCTTTCTGAGGCTTCTCAGTTTATTTACCCAGCCGGTGCTTCCCACCCTAGCCAGGCTGGGGACAATGCTCAAGATGCACCATTTACCCAAGTAATGACACAGAGCATGGGTCATCTCCTGCTGGCTGGGAAGCAGCTGAACCCATAGCCATGGGTACACAGGAGAATGTTTCAGGTGCCAGCCATGTGCAGGGGCCCAAGAGGAGTTCATGTTGGAACCACCCTCAGAGAGGTTCCCTAACACAGAAAGCTTCCAAAAATTCATCCCAGCTTGGCATTGATGTCCCTGTGCTGGGAACCCCCCAAAAATTACATGTTGCAGATGAAACTAAGTGGCAGTGTCCAATTACTGACATCTCTTGGCTCATGATTATAATCTTACTGATTAACGACACCAAACACACCCCAAAGACCCTCTCTTTGAGACATGGACCATGGAGCCATCATGCCCTGTTGAGAGAGTAGTGACAGAGGCCGGCAGGTGTCTGAGGCACTGGCCCTCGCCCTGCACAAGGAGCCCTTCTGGTTCACCACTCTGCCGCTCCCCCTTACGTAGAGCTCCTTGCATATCATTCAAACTTACTCCACCAGATGGACAAACCTAAGGTCATCAGTGTAGAGAAAAAGGCAGAGCACATACCTCCACTGAGCCATAGTGATCAAAATGTGGTTTCTCACATCCTCTCTGATTTCCTCCTCCCCTCTCCTCAGCAAGAAGCTCAGCAAAGCCATGGTTATCACCACTCGGGGGCAATACTGCTGTGGTTACCAGGACATATCTTGGAGCTCTACAGCTTTGACAGCAAAGATGACGTTTGGTGTGGATGTGGTTTCAATTCCCCACCTGGGACCGCTCAGGTTTCCTCTGGGAGCTGATATAACAACTCCTCCCCCAAAATGATGCCACTCCCAAGCACTGCTGCTCATTTCTTCCCCATCCCAAGGAGACTGCGGTGTGCTGGATAAGTCACTCCAACTCGCAAAGCTGTGCCTTCCCTGTCAGTTGGGAGTGTTTATAATTACAATTCCCATTATTGTAAATTGTGCACGCAGTCCTGTAAAACATGACACTTTAATCCTATTAATTGCTGTGCTTCCAATTCTTGCCAGCAATTTACCCTCCCCCACCCCCACACATCCAACACCCCAAAAAGAAGTTATTCAGTCAATTCTGTTGTGTGACACCACAGCCACAAGGGAGCCCAGGCTTCTGCAGCTGGGTCTGGGGCTCTCAATCAGCTGTCCCTGAGCCATGGTTCACACGGGGTTGTAGGGTCCTTCTCCCAGCTGCTGGCAAGGTCTGCTCTTCCCATGGGATTAGCACCACCAAGGCTCTGGCAATAAACAAGCTCATGGATGCCAGCTGCTGCTTCTCCTCCTCTCCAGTCCCACACAGCCTCAGCTTTTCCCAGAGGGTGTTTGAGCTTAATTAGTTCAACCCCTGAACTTAGACCCCTTTCTGGTCCCCAGGGTTTAGCTCTGTTCATGGTTGACTCTCACTCCAGACCCCAGACTACTAGGAAGGAGTTTGCTATCTTGCCAGAAAAATGGAGGGTTTGGCACCCCCAAAATGACATAAAACCTCTCTGTGTGCACTTTGCAAGCATAGGTGGATTAGTCCCTATTTCCTGCCTAGATTTCAGCTTTCTTTCTAGGAAGAAGTCCCTGTCCTTCAGCCTGCCCGTTTCCTGAACAATTCCAGCGTCCTGCCTTATTTGAGCTGTTGTGTCTTTGGTACCAGCCACCTTCTTCCCTCCCACCACAAGTCCTGTCAGCAGCAGGAACCCAAGTCTTGTCCTTGAAAACCACTTTGGAGCCCTTTAAGTGGAAAATAATGTAGCAGATGCAAAAGCTCTATGTGTAGCAAAGACTGAGTGAGTTTTAAAGACTAATTTTTCTGTCTGGAGCATACGTATGGACCCCATAGGGTTTTGCAAATGACAGTGAGGCTCTGATCATGTCATGATGTGGCAAGACAAAGAAACCATACCCAATCAGAAATGGAAGCAAAGAGACATGGTGAGGAGCCAGGAAGTGGTTGGGGGTTCTGCTCGCCATTGTCTTCTCCTACACATGGAACATCTCACCAGGTTCACAGGGGAGGAAAGGGAACACCAGGACCTCAGCTCCGCTTTGAGTTCTTCTTCACCCGAACAAGAAAGAGCAGATGGAGCACACAAAAGCACAACATGGAGATCTTCCCCAGAGCCAGGCGCTAGCACAAGAGCCCCAAGAACTGCATCTGACTCTTTCTAATTCCTCACCAAGTGGACTTTCATCATATTCATAATTAGGGATAATAATTTAAAGAGATAGTTGAATAACCAAATCTGCTAATCCTTTAGTGGAGCCTCTTTCCTTTAATCTCTCTCTCTGGTTCACTAATACATAAAAATGCAGCCAGGCACCCACTGCCATCATTAGAGGGAAACTTTACCCTTCTCCTCTCAGCCTTGGAGCCATGCTGGGGATGAATGGCGGGGGGGGCACAAAGGCAGCACTCTGACCGCTTGAGACACGGGAACTTTGAAAACCATCAGCCTGGGCTTGTTTCAAGACCGATGTCACAACAGAGGCCGGTTGTCATGGTAACAGGTTATCAGCTATCATTAACCATCCATGAAAAGGGTATCACAAGGAGAGATAGCAACTGGGGTGAGAGGAGGATGGACACACAGCAGGAAATGGGGTGTCAAAGGGTGGCTTTGCCCCTGGATGATGGGGAAGGCAGGGAAAGACCTGTCCTCCATGTAGAAGAGGGTGCAAAAATCCACCACTCTCCTTCAGTTCCTATGCAGTTGCCAACAGGTGGCAGATCAAGATAGCTTTTGAGCACAGGAGAGAGGAGATGCAGATGTGCAGGCTCCTGATTTCCCCTACCATGGAGGTCGGGGCAAGGAGGTACCCATAGTGCCTTTTCCCTGAACAAGGCTGGAGAACTGTAAGGGAAGAAAAATTGCCAAATAAGCCAAAGAAGGAGGAGATGTGAGGCAATGAAAAGCCTCAAATCCTTCCTGCCCAAGTAGCGCCGAGCCTTCCGTTTGGAGGGAAATTTAAGCCTACAGCTTGGTGGTTGGGAACTGGGGCTCTGAGGAGAATGAAGACCCTGCATAGGGTAATTCTGACTTCTCCAAGCCTCCTGCTCCATCTGACCAGATGAAAATCCTCTCCTTTGCTATCACTTCTACTGGCACAATGTGCCACCTTGCTTTTCCTGTGACAAAGCTTGGTTTGTCAGCAATGTGTTGTTTCTGCACATCTCCAGCCGTTTTGTTAGTGCCCTGGTCAATGTGCTCCCACAGTGGCCAGTGGGGAGCTCTGCTGTCAGGACCAGCAATACCAGTGCTTGCATCTGCCAGGCGAGAGCTGATGTACTTGCTGGGCTGGGAGCAGTCACAAGTGGGAAACCATTGTTAATTAATCAGATATGCCGCGTAACAGCATTAATCACAATCAATATATTAGATAGGGATGATGAAGATGCTGCACAATCTCTGTCAGATAGCGAATACACCCACTGGTCCCAGCACAGCCACACACAGTCCTCAGGATGCCCATGCTCTTCACCTGATGCTTCTGGGTTGGTGACAGCAGCGAGCTATCCTTTTGCCTCTGCTTCTGGGATCCTGCCAATCTCTTCTCCCCTGCCTGCTCCTGGGTTCACCCTTCCAGTTTGCCTCCCTCTTCCCTGAGCCCTGCCTGCATTTCTTGTTTTTCTCCAGTGACGTAATTTGTAGAGCTGCTCTGAGAGGCACCTGTCTCATCCACACACGCCTCCATCTCCAGGGCTGGTGAAGGCTCTGGGAAAGTCTGGGAATGAGACCTCGATGTGCTGATGTGTAGGTGGGCAGTGAGGGCTGTGCTGCTCCTCATGGAGGCCCTCTGCTCCACCAGAAAAGCACGTTAGCCTTCACCAGAGCCAACTGACAGTAGAGACTTCCTAAAAATGTAACACGTTCACACCATTCTTCTCAATTGCTCTTCCCAGGTTTTCCTGAGGAGCAAACTCCATCTTTTCTTCTCATGGTGTCCCTCATCCCAGGAGCAAGAATTTTGTGCTGGAAAGGCATTGGCACTCGGCTAAAGGGTCCTTCCAGAAAAACGCTCCTCCCTTCCCACACACGCAGCCACAACCCCCCTGCGCAAGCTGGAAGGGTAATGCATTTTCTCTGGCAGCTGCCACCACAGAAGTAAGAGGCATCTTGGAGATAACAAGACTGCATTTCAAACAGGAACAGTTTTCATGGCAGGCACAGTGAATAAATGTAAGACATCTACTCTTGCTTCAAGTTCTGCTGTCCCTAATGCACATGGAAAAGAAACCCCAGAACCCCAGACATACCAAAAACTTTGACAGAGATAATGACCAGACAAGATTTAAAAACAGAAAGTCATGCCTTAATCTTGGGTTAAAAAAACAGAAAACTAAATGCATTCCATTAAAAGCAGGTGAGAGGATATAAAAAATGCTTTTGGAGCCTAAATAATAATGAAAATAAAAAAATGTAAAAACTCAACAAATTGGCAGAAAAGCCTAGTGAGTCATTTAATGCTCTGCATGCAGCCGGCAGGAGCTGGGTAATGTCTGCCTCTCTGCAGCACGGGCTCGGAGCAGGTCGCTCAGGGAGGGTGTGTTCAAACACACTTTTTCAGCTGGGAAGAGCTAAAGGCCCTTTCCCAGCCCCACTTGAAGGGCTGTGTTTGGGCTGAAGAAGAGGCTTCCTGCCTGTGCTGGTGCCATGATGAAGTGGGCTGGGATCCAGTTTCTGATGATGAAAAAAGCAGCCTGGGCAGCAGGTCTGCCGTGCCCCCTGGGAAGGCAGTGCCAGCAGAGCAGGAGCAGGCATGGAGACCCCCAGCAGGGTCTGTGTGACTGCATGTGAAGTTTTCTTTGGGACTGATGAAGGCCAGTGACCTGTGAGTGAAGAAGAAATGCAAAGTGGTCGCTCTGGGAGGGACCAGCAAGCGTGGCCTGACTCTCCTTTGCTCAGCTGCCCTCCTGCCCTTTTTTTGGACTCTGATTTGTGGGTCTGCAAGGTGCCTGCAGATACTTCTAGATGGAGGGGTCTGCCACATTGTGTAGGGCAACAGCAGATGGCTTCCCATAGAGACCAGCCACCTCAATGAGTGTCTCAGCTTGTACTTTCCATGTTTTCATGAGGTCTCCAGAAAGCTGAAGCTACCTAATTAACAGGGAGCCTGCAATCTCTCAGCTGAGAAATGCAGTCTTTGTAAGTCCTTTGAACACAGACAGAAAGACAGCGGAATCAAAGGCCCTCACAGTCCAACATGTGCCCTTGGGCATGCCCAAATGTGAATGCTGAGGGTATCACAACCAGAGAGAGTACAAAGTGGGTCTTCTTTTGACATAACTTCCCAGGCTGTGCTGTTGAGAGCTCAGTCAACCACGAGACTCTCCAAAATTACTGGAAAGGCACCATTTACGTAACACAAAGCACTGTGGCTATGGAGAAGCAACACTATCTTTACTTAGTGGAGGACAAAATGGAGTTGGGAAAGTCTACAGCAGGACATACTTCCTGCTGTAGGTCCTCACATATCTGATATTCAGCAAGGTCATCACATATCTGATGTTCAGCAAGGAGGAGACAAAGATAATGGTGAGAGCTGGGAGAGCTTGAGGGGTAGTGTCATCTGCTGCCTACCCCTCTGTCAAGCCTGGGAAGGGAGCTTGACTCCTAAGTGCATTCCCTGTGAGTGTTTGGGGTTTTTTTCTAGCAGAGAGTATTCAGGTACTGGAGAGGTTGCACTTCCTTGTACAGATGGCTGAGGTACAACGAGACCATCACTAGAGGCTACCTCTGAAGAGCCTGCACTAGCTACATGTAATTAGCTACAGCTAATGCCCAATCCAGTTGCCTTCTGATCAGATGGGGTTGTCCTCAGATAGCCATGTCTTGACAGACCACCAGTTAGACAGTGAACAGAAATTTAAATACTGACCTGAAGGATTTGCTTCTTATCTTTCTTCACTCTACAAAGCCATGGGAGCTGAGACAAAGCCAAGACAAGATCTTGGTGCCTGTGCTTGATGTGCCCTTGTTTATAAGAGCAGGAACTGGACCAGAGTAAATCTCAGCTCCTCCCTATGCCTCCTGAAAGTAGACCTGGCTACTTATCTGGGATGAAGAGTGTGCGAGGAGATACAGACCTTTCCCAAATTTAACACTCTGCAATAAAAGGAAGATTTAATCTCATTAAGATCTAGGATAACATTTCTTTAACTACATGTAGATTACAAAGATGAAGTGTCTGATTTATAGCTCTAGTTTTTGATCAGGGAGAAGAAACCAGAGATGATGAAATAGTCATAAGTTTGAAGTTATTTTTATTTTTACTAGTAGATGAGTATCATATGACTGTAACAAACAAATCCAGCTGGCATTAACCAGATGTATGTACAGAATTGTAGATCTAATGTTGGAATCTCAAATCCTCCTCTTCCAGGTAAAATTTCATGCCACCTTCCCCCTACCTGTAGCCACCTTGCTATTTTTGGCAAATGGGTGCTGGATGTGTGAACAGTAGGGTTACAGACTTTGGGACATAAAGTGGTGGGTGATTTATGTGAGACTTTTCTGAACTGACTGTAGTGATAAGGGAGATTTTGCACTTGGGTAGATGAAGTCACATGACTCCAAGGCAAGCCTCAATGCCAAATAAAGGACTCGGGCTTTTCTTACAGGTAGGTTTTCTCTTCTTGTTATTCCTACTGAGAGGCTGTTTCTGAATCTTCCTCATTTGGGAGTCAGTGCTGACCACTAGCATACATTACTCTGTCACACTGTGGACTCCCACCCTGCCATGGTGGGAGCCAGAACAGGCAAAGACTGGAGGAGAGACCTGCAGCATCTCTCCTCCAGACTCTGCTTTCTTAGGCTAAATACATGGCTGATGTCTTCCTCTCATCTAATGGGGTCTCCATGCCTGTGGCTCTTCCAGAAATCCTGCTCTGCCCAGGCCTCCGTAAGAGGGCTTGCCAATGCCATGGTCACTATTTTCCTTCCTCTGCAGGAAACACCTGGCCTGCTAGGTCCAGAAGTTCCACTTCCAGCTGCAACACTGGAAGTCCAGATTGTTATTCCCTCTAGCCCTATACCATTTCATGTCATGTCTATTACCCAGAGTAATCCAAAGCAGAGACTCTCATTCTCCTCTCAATGGCCAATGCCCCTGAACCTCATGTTATCAGCAGATTTTATTAGCGCATTCCTGTAATAGCCCACCAAGCCATTCTGTCCTTCAATCAAGCTTTCCCTGCCCCTCAGGAAACGGGATAAGCAAAATCCACTATGCCAGCAGCCATGGCCAGGGCTGTGCTAGCAATACAGGGACTGCAGTTCTGGTGCTTATTCTGGAAGTGTCAAGACATGGAGAAAGCTGGAGACACTGCAGCTCTCTCTCTGTTACACATAATTTTATTTTATTTTCCTTTTTTCTTTATCTTTTATTTTTAATTCTTGTGTTTTGCCAGCCTTCTCATATTCTTTGTTTTTAAGGTGCAAAAATGAACATGAATCCATACATGTATGTACTGTGAACATCCATGATTGCTGCATGGAAGAGAATCTCTGCACAGATTTCCTCAGTGCTGAACAGTCCCTTCTGTAGTGGGTTTAGTGTTCCCAGATACCCTGAGGTTTGAAGTTATCACCCATGACCTTAAGGGCACATGGCTAGATGACGTAACCTGTGTGTTTTATGGAAGTCCAGGGGGACACAGAAGGGACATTGTAACCACCAGAGTGGCACTGACTTCTGAGGATCAGCGCTCTGATCCACTCTTCCTGCCCAGATAGCTAATAATCTCCTTGCTTACTAAGAAATTTAGTCAGTGTTAAACCACATGTTTGACTGACTGTGGTAAACGCATTTAGTTGGGATTTATGACCAAACAGGCAGGCAGCTCCTTAAACTCTTTCTTATCATTCATAAGGATTAATTATTTTTAGCCCCTACATTGTAACTGAGTGTATCTGCTACCTAAGACCTTTCCTGCTGTACTAAGAGGACAGAAAGGGAACAGGGTCCCTGTTACCTACATAGTATTTGCACAACTCCACAATTCACATGTGCCCTTGTACCTGCTAAGCTTCATGCACTCAGCATGAAATCACACAACTACTTCCCTACAATTTAGTAACTCTAAGGAGAGATCTAGGCAGACTGCAGGTCCAGTGATTTCCTCAGCCTGGCATGTTGCCCAGACGGTTATTTGGATGCCCTTTCATCAGGACAATCTTGTTTTGAAGCCCTTTCCAAAAGCATCATGAGAACTTTTGTGCCCACCAGTGGGAACAGGCACTGCCATTGTGACTGAAAGCAAGCTTCTTGAGATAAACACAAGCCCTAACATTACACTGGTTACCAGAGGCAGGTGAGAAATACCTCTTTAACTTAGTAATACTGCTCCAGGCAGTTTGTTGGGACTGGAAGGGTCCCCAAACAGCAGGCAGACCCATTGTGGTGACCCTGGGTTAACTTCCAACAGTTACTCTTCTTTCTAGCCCCTCTGAAAATTTGAGTTGTTTTCTGCTTAGTCTTCCCTTCTGTGTCATCTTGACGTCTGAGTCTTGAAGACTCTTCAGTCCTTGGCACAGTTTGGTGAACTGGACATCCCTTTCCTGACTCTTCACAAACCAGAGACAAGAGGACATGAAAGGCTTTGGGGACCCGACAGAAGACTATCTGAGTGCATTAAGCTAAATCAACTAGTAAGGGATGCATGTTTCACTGACATCACAAACAGCATGCAGGACTGGATATCTTTCAGCCCCCAGCTCAGAGGCCTATCCCACCCACTGCTCCCGGGTGGCATCAATGACAGCGTGTTCTTAGACTGCCAGGATGAGAAACGGTGCACTTGCACTCTAGGAATGTGGCTTGACCAGAAACCCAAAGGCAGAAGTCCTCTTCAAGACTTGGCATGTCTGGTCAGATAGGACACATCCTGGCTTTAGAGAAGCTCTGTTATTCAGGACCCTGGTCCCAGTGTTAGCAAGGTAGGAACTCATGAAAGTATCAACGGGATGAGTTACACAAAGCTGCTCAAACTTACAAACTTCCAGTAAGTTTCAGGCTGAGCTTTGGATCAATTCTTATTCCTCCTAGATTGCTTCACTCATCCCTCCCTCCATCACACCACAAAAATGCTGAGCAGATTCTTACCACATACTTTCTAATAAAGCCCTTTAGCAAAGCAGAGTTGACAGCATCTTACCATTTTTTCTTCTTCTTTTTTAAAACTAGTTCCACAGCCTCTGCCAAATGCAAAGATGCCAAGTATGATGAGGCTGTGGATGGCACCATTCATTTGTGTCAATCCTCCTCATGCTAGATGAGCAGACAGGACATATGGGCCTATCCTTAAGAAAGCGTACACAAGAAATAAACAGGAGATTTCGGCAAATCGTTAAACTTCTAAGTGCAAGATTAACACTAGGACTGTCAGATGGAGAGAGGAGCCACTATACGTTGGGAAAGTTAAGAAACATTCTTTTACCTTCAATTCCTGTAAAGGAGATATGGTGGAGAGGAGAGGTCTCCAAGACCATACTGTACTATACTTCATCTCCATGGACCAGAGCTTGGCAAATCAGCATCTCAGACAGAGTGTGTTTAGCCTGTCAAATGCAGCCTGCACTTTACCCTCAAGTCTTGAGGTTAGTCTGGTCATCTGGACCATCTGGAGTGTACCCTGACTCCCCACTACCCTTCTACAAATTCAGAGGTGAAAAGCAAAACTGTGAGTCCATGTTTGGGAAAACCTGCCTCTCTGGTGATTGGAGAGAGAAGCTTAATCTGCTTAGCTTAATGAAGAGAAGGTGAAGACGTGACATGACTGCAATCTCTTAAGTACTACCACTGGGAGAAGGCTTTTAACAGTGGAGGGCTTTCTAATCTGGTAGACGGGCAGGATGAGAGATCCAGTGGATGGAAGATCAAGGCGGGCAGATACAGTCTAGAAATAAAGTGCTTTTTTTTTTAAACAGTGAAAGCAATTAGCCATTAAAGAACCTACAGACAGATGCACTAGGTCCCACAGCTCCTGAAGTCTTAAACGAAAACCATTTATGTTTGAAATGACAGGTGTCACTGTGTCTGAAATGAGGGGAACCTGCTAGAATTTCATGCCACAGAGAAACTAGGATAGCTGTTTTATAAAAGACCCACTTAGAAAAATCCATGTATTTACCTTTGCTTCTTAAAGGCTCCTGAATGTCTGTTTAATAGCTGTTGCCTTCCAGCCATGAGTTGTGCATCATGCAGTTACACACATTCTCCACAGGAGAACGTTAATCAGGTTTTTAATCACTTCCACACACTCCTCCTCTCCTGCTTCAGTCTTCAAGGGCCCTACGGTAACCATGGCCTCTGTTCCACACCTGTACATGGCCAGAATAACCTGCCTCTTCTTGCACCCCACTCTCATGCTCTCTTCTCGCACTGTTTTCTCCCTATGTCTCTTGGGCACAGACATTCCCTGCCTCTCCCCTGGATCTGCTCAGAGGCTGCAGATGTGTCTCAACCCAGCCAGAACATCTAGATCCCAGTTTGGAACATGTTTCTCCCTGTCTTCATGCTTGCTGGGGTGTAGGGAACATCTCTGTGCTGCTCAGGCTCACACTGAGTCCCAGATGCCTCTCCAGGCCCCACCTGTCCTGGCTGCTACACTCTGAATAACTGAAAAAGTTCCCGTAAGTGAAATGATCTTGCTGGCATCTGCCCAGTGACCAAAGGACTACATCAATGCTGTCAAGAGAATCAAGGACTTTCTCTCCTAGTTACTGCAGTTGTGGCAAGACCATGTCCCATGGCCATCTTTCATTCTCATTGGCGCTCTGAGCACCTGTGAGATACCTTCTTGTCCAAACCCTTGGAGGCACCTTGGCAGTCTAGCCCTGAAGCCCTTCCCCATGTCATGATGTGCTTGTGCAATAAAGTGTGCAGAAACACATGCACCAGTTCCTACCCTGCTCCAACTTTCCCAGGCACCACCACCAGTCTGTCCAGTTCTCTAGCTCAAAGTCCAGGACATCCATGGGATCTTAGCACGGAGACATGCAGAACAGTGCTCAGTCACAGCTGAAGTATCAACCTTTGGTCAGAACTGCAGTCTTTTGAATTGCCCCAGCATGTGCTTTGTCCAGCATATGTCAGGTACATCCCATCATTTCAGCAGCCTCCTGCACTGCTGAATTTCATTCTTCCATCTCTCCTGCACAGTCAGGGCTAACTCATCTCTGCCCTCTCATCACTGCCATCTCTTTAGTGTCATACCTCCCCTCATCATGACTTTCCACATCAGAGTCCCACCATATTTTGCTCTTCCCCTTTTTAGTATGGTTTGTAGTGGGAATGGGGCTGATGAGACCACATTGCTGGTAACATGTGGATCTGTGTATGCCACTCAATAACTCATTTTTTAAGTCGTTGGTCACTTTCAGACAATTTTGGCAAAGATTGAAGGCCTCCATGATAATAAATTTGCTTATGTTTCTTGAAAGTAGAGGAATGCATAGAGGAAAGAAATCTTATTAAAAACCACCAATGTAGAAAAAATCAATGGACTGAATTATATTCCTTACTAGACTCTGAAGTGGACTATTCACACAAGATGAAGAGAACACAAAGTGTCAGAAATGCCCTGGTATCCTGGAAATTGTTTCAGTTCACATGGTTAAGCACCACAGAATTTGACTCCAAGGCACAGAGGAAAGCAGTCTTGATCAGCCTTGATCCACTCTTTTCATCAAGACCTGCACGGAAGAGTTTTCCCCCTGGAAACCACAGAGCTAGAACTAGTGCCAGCACTGGAGACAATGTTAGCTGAGGTTGCTTGGATCCTCCCATTTTGAAGACATCTAACTAGCAGGAAGAGCACATTTTCCAGGCTCCTCTGGAGTTCTCTGTCTGCCTGCAAAGCAGCTACATCACCCTGGGAGACTCGGTGGCATGCTGAGGAACGGAGAAAGCAAAGACTTCTCAAAAAGAGAAACTGGGAAGTTTCCCTCTGCAGGGATCCTGTAGGTATTTGGAGGTTTCACTCCACAAGGGAAGGAAACCCAGGGACTGGGGACTCCTGACTTGTGCAAAGCTGCCTCAGCAGGCCAGTACTCGCAGGGCAGAGCTGGAGAGCTGAGGAATGGTTACAGACGGTACAGCCACTACGACTTACAAGTCATCCCAACAGAGTCATTCCTCTGACACCAGATTAGGTGTGACTGGACCATGCCCTCAGCCTGACCGGGATGTGGGGAGCACACAGCGCTCCAAGACACACAGCTCCCACCATGTGCAAACATGCTCTGCAGGCTTTGAACAGTCACTGGGGTCCTGTTCCTTCATAATGACCTGGCATTACGTGTGGCTATGAAATGGATCCTGGCCACACTCTGGCCTTGATTGAGGCCAGTCCTTGGATTCCTCCTTGGATTTATCCAGATGCTTAGTAATTCCCTTATCTAGGCTGCTTCTGGGAGGGTGCTTTCTGTGCTGTCATCCTTCCCCAGGGCTGCCCGAGGGGTTTTCAGCCATAACCTAATCTATGCAAAGCTGGGACACGCCACACAGAAAAGCAGGTCCAAAGACTTGGCATGTGACTTCCTCGAAGGAGGAGAGGAAACTAAGCAGGTGCAAAGACAAACTGTAAGCACTGGGCAATACTGCATGAACCTCATTTCTCCTGCCTCCAGCCCTCAGCAGGCAGACCTGTCCCTGGATGCCAACACTGCCATCCTGTGCTTGAGCAGCCCCCACTTGGATACTGCAACGCCCTCGTGTCCCTGTCCTTCAGATGAGCTCTCCCTGGGGACCATCAAATCTGCTTGTGCTGATGCTGACACCTATTTAACAGGGTGGCCCGGGCACTGCTGGGATATAAATACACCGGGGACTGCATCGGCAGCCAAAGCTGCTGTGTGGGAGGGGCTGGTGTGTGAGGCTGCATCGATGTGCATTTCGCTGGCACACACACACTTGCTCTGCCCATGCACGGAGCAGCAGAGCTCCGGGCCTGCTGTGGGAACCAGAAACCACCCAGCTGCCTTTAGCTCTGCTGAAAAACCTACATTCCCTCCTTTGGAGGACGGCCACTATCTCCAAATGCAGCCAGAGCTTTTGTCTCAGCCTGCAGAGGCAATAGCTATACCTGGGAGAGGCACTGGCAATACAACCCTGTACGTGGAGCCAACAGAAAGAGACCCAGAGCCACTGCAGCAGCACGAAAACGGTGCTGCTTGATCCCAGGGCCTTTGAACTCCGTTGTCAATCTCCACTTTGCACCCTCCTGCTCGGAGAACGAGCATCAAAAGGTGGCGATTGCTACGTGGGCAAAGGAGGAGGACCGGCTGGTAAGCAGGGAGCACTGAGGCTCCCGGCAGCAGGGAGAGAGGTGTGCTGGGGAAATAAACAAGAATGACTTTCAAAGGGAAACTGACAGGGCATTGTGCATGACTCTCCAGTTCTTCCTACTTACCCAGGCTCCCTGTTCACTCCGTGACACTTACAGCAGCCTCCTGGAAACACGTTTTTGCTGTGAAAAAGTGCTGCCGCCTTTCATGTTTTCCGGGGCCATCGCAGCTGCAGTGGGAACAGGAGGGGAGGAGAACCACAACCACCTCACGTTGCTGGGTCTGTGTCCAGTGCTGCGGGCAGGAGGAGTGGGCACAGGGCACAGGGAGCCATCTTTCAGCTTCCCTGATGAAACTTCAACTGGCTTTATTTCCCATTACACTGTTACTCTGAAGAGCCAGGCTGCACACACGTATTTGCTGCTGCAGGGTTACTCCTCCAAAAGAGGTTGCTACATACATACTTTTATTTTAATGAAAAAAAACAAGCAGTATGGAAATATTTGTTCTGAAAACCGGGGAGATGCAGAAGGCATGAGGATGACATGAACCACTGTTAGTCATCCCCAGCTGCCTCTGGGTTAGGGGACCCAAGTGCTGGGCTATGTTTGTTTTTGCAGACCAGGAGGAAGGTCTTTAGGGTGGGATGGTCCACCTGTGTCCCAGCTATGGTTCTTTAAGACACTTCAGCGTAAACAGCTGCAAAAAGAACCCACTGTCATCAAAAAACAGGTATGAATGGCCTTGTGGGCATCCATGCTCATTTGAAGATAATAGTTTGAATAAAGCCCCAGGACACAATGAAGAGTCACTTAATGCCAAGGAGATGATGATGTATTGGACAATGAGGCTCATTAAAGTGAAGGGCTGGCAAGCTAGAGAGAATGAAAACCTGCATTTCCTAAAGCTGAACTTCCTAAAAAGACCCATATCTAAAGGCAGCATGCTCCTTTGACAGCCCTTACAGGCTGGGATGTAAAGTAGAGGATGGGGATGAGTCATTATAACCTTTTTTTCCCCTTAGCAGATAAGGAAACTGAGGCACAGGCAGCCAATTAAATGGAGATAATCAGTGCATTTCTGAGAGCTAATGTGGAGACACCCAAACTTCTCTTCCAGGCCATAAACATCTGTAGTTAATGACAAAATGTTAATTACTGGCAATCAGCTAATGAGGGTAAAAGCTGAACTAATTTTCTGCTGCCTGAAACGCTACTCTAGACCGTGTTTTGCCCATCAGCTGAACTGCTATTTAAAAAGAGGATGAAAAGGAGAAGAAGAAAAAAAAAGGGGTTTTGGCACCTCACTCTGCCTCCCCTGCCAGACCAGATTAGTGTGGGGGGAAATTCTCTGCTGCAGACAAGCCCTAGTTCATCTCCTCGTGTCAGGCAGTGAACCAGCTCGGAGCTGAATACAGGCTCCAGGGCCCTGCTGCCCAGTCCTGCCTCCCACTGAGACCAGTGCAAATGACTTCTTTCAAGGGTGGAAATCCTGCTTCTTCCTTATGTTTAGAAGAGACTCTGAGCATCTCTGTTCTCCACAGAGGGACAGGGACAATTTGCTGCCCCTCTTTTTGCCCATCTAGGGGCTCAGCCCCACCCAGCTATGGCATGGGGCAGGGTTAAATCACCCCCCTCTTGCATTTCGATATGGCAGCTGGAGATGACACTCCTGGAGCAGTAAGCCAGGACGTATTACTGCTGTGCATGAGTAACCAGCAGCCATTCTGGAGGAGGCTGTGCGCTACCGATGGGCAGAATGATTCATCTGTATGTCACGGACATGGTGGCGATAGCCCTGTAACAAAAGGCAGAGCTATGGCGTAATTTGTCATTGTGGGGACTATCAGCCATGGACTGATCAGCCTGGGTGGTCACATCTCCGATGCATACAATAAAACCTCTCCATGGCACCAAGAAGGGAAAGAGACCAAGCTGGAGTCACTGAGGATCTTGCCGTTGTGTGGACCCTAAATCAGGGTATTGTACAAAGCTGTTCTGGGGTTATGGAGATGTTTAATAAAGTTGGTGAGCTAAGGGGTTGGAGATTAGCTGTCAGCATTGCCTAGGGCACAGGAAAAACAGCTTTGACTGGCATTGTGCTTCACCCTGCCCTGGCATAGCAGGCTCTCAGCAGCTCCATGCTCTGGGAACAGAAATGCCAGGCTGAATCTCACACAGGATGAGCAGCTAAATGTCCCTTATTCTCTGACCCAGTTGCCAAGGGGCAGCTACCTCTGAAAATTGCTACCTCCAAAATTCATGTTTAAATCTGGTATTTCAGATCAGTCCCAAGTCCTTGCTCGCAGCTTACATCCCCAGAGACTGGTCTGCAGTCCTTTTCCTATGGTCACATCAAACCAGGTTTCTCAGGCAGCACATCCAGGATGCTCTCCTAGGACACCTTCTCTGCACCCTTGAGGAGCCCAGCCTGGCACCCAAGTGCTGCCGCACCTCCAAACTTCATGGGTGCCCTCAGGCACTAATGCCAACAGAGGGTTTTTTCCTGCCTGGCTACCAGCTGAAGAAAATCCCTCCTGCTTAAGCCAATTCTCAGCTTTTTGATATATCTCCCCCCTTTGCAGACTCGTCTCCCCACCGCCGCAACGCTGACTGTCAATCAACTGCTACTGCTGGCCCAATTAATTCCGTCTCCCTTTTAATCTCCGTGCTCCCTCCCGCAGCCCCGGTTCCCCGTGTGCAGGGAGCGCTATCACATTTCATGCTCTAAAGGGCTTAACACCCCTCTACACACACATACAGCCGCACTCCGGCAGGGTGGCCAGCAGGGTGGTTTGAAACTGACTGAAGGAATGGGAAATAAGCGGGTTTCTTCCTACACGAAGCCTCCCTAAATCAGACTTAGGGGGTGACAGGACAAAGCAAACATGAGCTGCTTCTGTGCAGCACGTCATGCAGCTGCCATAACTCACATAAGCCTCTTGCCTGGACCAAGGCTGTGTCCACCCCACAGCCTCTATGGGGGAGAGTTACCTGAGCTCTGCATTTTCTCACTCGGGCCATTTTTAACTTGTTTCCCGAGCCAGCAGCTGCTGCAGTGTCCCCAGAGTCCCTTCCCGGATTAAAGGGAGCTGGGTGGAGAAGTGGCTGGGGGCCACGAAGCAGAGGGCAGCCAACTGCGTTTAGTGTTCAGCTCTGCAGAGGGTGTCCCTCACCTTGGCACTATGGCTGGGGGTCCGGTTGTGTACGCTGAGCCAGAGCAGCAGGGATACATCCCACCACATGGCATTTCCAGGGATGGCTGTGCCAGCTCTGAGCTTGGGAAGCTACAGTGAGCCCAGGGAGGGGTCTGCGAGGAGCAAGTCCCTGCAGCTGGCTCAGCTGCTCAGTACGAGGTTTCCGCTTCATCTGCGACAAACTTGGTGGCTTTGGGGAGGCACAGTGTGGAATGAATGGTAGAAAATGCATTTAATAAAAATGTGGAGCTGTTTTCCACATGGCTTCATCCAAGGCTATCCAGGTGCTGTGTGTTCTTTAATACATTAAACATCCTAGTACTTAACAGTAGCTGGCTACTCTCATTTGTACCTCATATATTGGGGAGAAAATGCACAAGCAGGACAAAGGGAACAGCCAGAAACTGCAGGGAAGTGGGATATGCCAGGACACTGTCTCCAACAACCAAACCTATCCTATAGAGGAACTCCAGAAGCTGGAAAATGCCCCTTTACTCTGATAGGTAGCTACTGGCATTTTGCCAACCAAGCCAACAAGGACACAGGGTGGAAGAGCTGAGAGGCAGGAACAGGGCTGGGGCAGCCTGTGCTGGGGATGGAGAGCAGGGCAAGGGGGTGGCAGAGCTGCCTGTCAAGGTGTCCTGTTCCTTGTTGCTTCAAGTCCCGAGTCAAATTCAGACTAACCCACCACACAGATGATGCGTTGCAGAGACATCACCCATGTGCTGCAGAGGGAGAGCCCTGGCCAGGGCCAGGCAAGCAGCGGGCAGCAAGGAAGGAATGGGAAAAATAATCTTTGACACATGAAAATGGCTCTGGGCCACTGCAGTGAAATCACAGGTGTTTTCTTCCACCCTGTGAATATGTGCAGAGCTCACCAGGTGAGTGGGTGATATGTTCCCCTGCACCCAGCACTCCCTTGTGGGAGGCCTAAAGTTTGCTACAAAGCCTGGGACAGGGAGCCAGCCCTGACATCAAAACCCAATTACTCTCCACCTTCTGCAAGACTCTTCCAGATAGCGCTAAATCTCCCCAAAATTTGGCACATTTATTTCCCAGCAATGCCATCGTCCTCTGGGCTGACGCCATGGAAAAATATTCCTGGACTACTGCTGCCAATGGCTCCCCAGGTGACTGTAATGGGAAAATCCTACAGGTCACTTTAGCTTATGATCTTCAGGCTACGTTTTACAAATATGCTCTCTGCATTTCAGCTCAGCCAGAGCAACCGAGCTGCGTGACTGGCGTGCAGGGGTTGCTGCACCTCTCGCTTCTCCTGCATTAGCACAACATGGCTGGTGCGCCCGACACTGCAAGATCAAGTCGATAACTACTATTGTTATTATCTTCATTAATCAATAATAATATCCTTATTTCCTCTTGTGGGGCTTCCCAGCACATCCTTTCTTGTTTATCCTCTGTCTTACTTATGTCCCGAGCTTGCAATTAGATCTGGGTGAGTGGCTGCCGGCACTGACCCGGCTGCCCAAACACAGCCCCACTCTGGCAGACAAGTCCCTTTCAGGGCAGGGACAATTTGACCAGCTTCAGTCAGCCTGCCCATGAGGAAGGAGCTTCGTGGAGCCGGGGCCAAAGCCATCAGCTCCTGTAGGCATCTCTGTCTGAGCTGAAAGGGCTGTAAGTACCTAACATGCCTCCAGGGAGACACAGAGACATCTGCTGCAGCTGTAAAAATATATAAACTGAGGCAAGGTTAATAGTGGCTATCTCGGGCATATGGGTGTGTGTCTCCTTCTATCATACTGTCTGAGGGCTGCGCAATTGTCGATGTCTTTGCCTTGACAGTCTCCCCAGAGAGAAGGGACAACACAGTGTCCCCAGCGTCCAGGTGGGAGCTTGTGTGTGGGCAGAGACTTGCTGAAGGACACACTGGGGGGTCTTCAGCAAAGCAGGGATTTACACCACAGGCTTCCAAATGCCAGGTGAGAGGTTCCATCTCAGCCCCAACCTTCCTTTAACGAGCCTGTATGCCCCTCCATGGCTTTGCATTCACCCTCTTTCGAACAAAACCTGTTGGTCCGACCCTACCTAGCAGCATCCCCTTCAAAAACCACGGCAAATTCCTAAGCTAAGCCATGTCTTTTGAGCAGTGAGAAGCGACCTCGCCATGAGAGAGCTCTTGCTCTCAGAGAGAACAAAACTCGTTCTGCCTAATTGCTCCTGGCAGCGTGCTCTGCCGTAAGGAAGGTGGGACCGCGGTGGCAGTGGAAGGCAGCGCTACTCCTTTGCAGTGAGCCTCAAAATCCATCCTTTTGTGCTAAAAGCACAATGCAAGGCTGGGCTCCCTCCTTCAAGTCGCTTGTGCTGCGCAGAGCATCGCCTGCTCTGACCCAAAATCCTCCCTGTGCACACACACACACACAGAGCTCTGAGCACCTGGCGGAAGCTTGTTTCACTGTATTTTTAATTTGATGAAAAAGCTTAAAATGCGTCATGAATGAGAATTTACACTGTGGAAAGGCTTTTCCTTTTTTTTTCTCGTTTTGTTTCACGCACTCAGCAAGCTTTGCAACAGTTAATTTTGCCTTCCAGCTCCCGGGAGGGAGAGAGGGAGGGAGGGAAGGATGGATGGAGGAATGGAGGGAGGTGTTACTATTTGCGGTTTGCAAATAGGGTGGTGAGGTGGATGGCTGAGAAATGAAGTCTGTGGCCTGACGGTGCGTCTCGAAAGCATTAACACACTTTCTTCCTTCTCACCCGCCGGCACAGTGACATTTCACACTTCTGCTTGGGTCTGGTTCTCTGGAGACCTCATAGCCTGTTCCCTAATGACTCCCCTTTCACAGCAGCTGGAGTAAGATGCATGATTTTCCATGCCACAGTCAGGAAAATGGCTCCTCTGAAAACCCACAATTTGGTACCAACCCCCCTCCCCCCACCCCATCTGGGAAAGCTGCCCCTTGTCCAGGGACACGACAGGCTGGTTGTGGCACCTGATCCCAACTCAGAGTGTAGGAGAATGGGAGGGAAGTTTTAAAATGGGGAATTAATAGCAATTTAAAGGAATGTAAGTCAACTATTTCACAGTTTTGGATGTTGAAGGCCTGACTTCGGTTAAATAAAGGACTTTGTGGACAAAAAACCAAATGTGTTTTCAGTAGCCTGAACTTGCAGGAAGGCTAGATCGTCTGGGATTTCCTGGCCATCCTTAGCACAAGGATGCTCAGGGTCTGTCACCAGCAAAAGCAGGTGGGGAAGAAACTCTGTCTGCTGTTGCTGGGTATGTGCAGGAAATAGGGGGGTAGCTTGTGATGGCCAGATCTGGCAGGGTGAGCCTGTGTTGCCTTTCCAGAGCCATCCTCTTTGCCCAGCTCCTCCTCTGGGACAGGCTGCGCTGTGGCATTGCTTTCTCCCTTGGCAAAACAGGACAAGATTTAAAACCTTTCACCTGCTCCCTTGAGGGAGGAAATAAGCAGCATTTCAAAGCATGCTTCAGGTGACCACACTCAAGCCTTTTGGTAGCTGAACTCACAGACAGAAACCAGCATCCCTGGGCAAACAGGGAAAGTATTTTCCCTTGAAAGAAGGTGCTGCAGTAAGGCAGGGATATATCTCTTTTTTTAATTTATTTTCTGTGAACGTCACAAATGAACTCCATTAAGCAGTGACTGAGCAGAAGGCACTGAAAACAAACACCACATTAAGCATGCGCACTCTATGGGGAGAGGTTTTACCTTCCTTCTCCTCCCACACTCCTGCCAGGGAGGAAGGTGAAGGGAAGGCACATGGAAGGACCATTTCTGGAGGCTGGGCTGGGAGAGCTGCTGGGGAACGTAAGATGGGGATGGGGATGTGCCAGAGGGGAAAGAGCCCTGTGGAAGGATAGTCACAACTGTGATGAGTTGGCAGTGCTGAGCATGGAAGGGCTCTGGGAATCAGGGGTACAAGAGGGGTGCTTCTAATTGTGGCTCTGAGGTGATAGTAATTGGGGATGGAGGAGTGGGATGCCTTCACAAGATGGACTGAGAGAATATAGTGATGGTAAAGGACTTGAAGAACTGTGGAACAGGGGTCTGATGTCACACTGGAAGGACCTGGGATAGCTTGCAGTAAACCAGGTTCTCATTCCTGGCTGCTTTTCCCTCCTTGCTCCCTAATGGAGAAAGGGCAGCAGCAGTGCTGAGATGGACATAGGCACACAGTATGTCCAGGTGCTCCAGGGTCCCATAAATGAGACAGGCTTCGAGGAAATTATTTCCCTCTTTGCTGCGAGGGAGAGTATTTGGTGAGAGAGGCACCAAACCCAGCCTCGTACTCACCAGAGGGTGGTCTCACCATAAGAGCTTAAGCGGACCTTGGAGTACAGATCCGTCACTGTTTCCACTCTGCTGCTATCCCCAAGGAGGATAAAAGGGAGCTTCTCTCCACGTCTGAGCACCAGGTCTGAGGGAGGATGAGGGAAAAGGCAGAAGAGCCGTGCTTGGAAACAGGGAGAAAAGTGAGCAGTGGGGATTCAGCTGGGGGCCACAGGGTGGAGAGAAGGATGATATAGGAGATTAGGGGTTACGCAGGGGATAGAGCAGGGACCATGGTAGAGCTACAGGTAAGGTAGGCAGTGGGTATACAGCAGGACTATCCAGCCCTTTCCAGCTCCAGTTTTCACTGGTTCTACATTAATTTGACGTTAAAAGTGCAGCAGGTGAAGGATGGTAGTTGTAACCCCTCCAACATGAGCGGGAAGCTGGGTGCAGGCACCTCCTGGGCACCAGTGATGCACTGACTGCTCTGCCACCAGTTCAAGAGCCCATAGCTTTATTGTGCTCATTAGGGCAAGCTCTCATGCTGGGCCAGCTCAGGCGTTTAAAGGTCAATAAGACAGAAGTCAGGACACCACTGAGATGAGTGCAGGCACATTCACATCTGAAGGCAGGTGGGTGGGTGGGCACACATCTCTGCGTATGTAAAAGTCTTACATCCCACCCCTGCTCCAGAACAAGCAGTCTAAATCCTATGAGCAGTGACATTGCAACCACTTCTCAGTCCCTGCGCCCTGTGTTTTGAGTAGGGTCACAGAATTTAAGTTGGTAAAGGTCTCTGGATTTCTTTAGTCCAGCCTCCTGCTCACACCAGGGCTAGCTTCAAGGTTGCTGAACCTTGAAGATCTCTGAGGCTTGAGATCCTACCCCATCTCTGGGCCCTTGTCTCAGGGCTGCACTGCTCTCGCTGTGAAAGTTTGTTTCTGTATATCCAATAAGCATTTCCCTTGCTGCACCTTGTGCCACTGCCTCTTGTCCTTTGCTGTGCCCCGCTGGCTCTGTGTTCTCTATCATCTGACTTTAGTGAGCAGATGGCAGCAGATTTCCTCTTCCATCTTCTCACTGCCAGGCTGAAAAAGTCCAACTCCCTCCACCTCTTCTCACCCATCCTGGGCTCCTGTTCCCTGACCTTTTTAGCAGCCCCCACTGGACAGGCTCTGGATTGTCAATATCTCTCTTGTAGTGGAAAATCTTCAGGCACTAAGAAATCAGTCTCTGAAATTACAGCCTGCAACCACCTCACACAGCCCTAGTATAGCCCTTCTTCCCAGGCTGGCCAGAAGATACTGCGTCCCTGATCTGGGAAAAACTGCAAAGTATATGAGAACAAATATGACATAACTCCATGTCTAAAAGTGTTGCTGGTTGGTTGTTTTTTTTTTCTTTTACAGAGGTATAAAAGGCTCCCTCCTGGGACAGATATTCAGATGTCAGGCCAAGCAGGGAGCTTGTTTTCTTGAAGAGCTCAGCCCAAAGTATGCTTTTTCTCACTGGGCTGAATTTAGAATAATGCCCTTGCCATTGCTGTGGTGTATATTCAAATGCCTTATACTTCATTGTTGCTAGAAGGGAGCTGCTAAATTTTTAGTATTGGGATGTAATTCCATGCATAGTTTATGCCTAAATCTGTGCTGCCATCTCCCCCTTTCCTTTGCCCTCCTGGGTGTGCTGCCCTGCCCCTCTGATGGTGCTGCTCTGGTGACTGGGTGGTCAGGTCAAGGGACCAACTGGAAGCTAATCAAAACTTTAAAAAGCTGATTCTTGAGAATCAAGTCCCTGGCTGCAACAGTCACTGGTGCTACAGCTGGGAAAGGGCAGAAATACAGAGCTGAGACTGCTGCTCACTGCAGCAGCATGAACTTAGATTGGCTCAGTTTGCTCATGAACACACACCACAGAGAGAGTGGAAAGTCAGCCTTACACTGAGGAAAGGTCTGTAGATTAGACTTTGCCTCCTTTCATCTTCTTTTTTCCCCTTGGGAACGCCCCTCCTGCTCCTGGCTCAATTGCTCAGCAGAGAAAGACTGTGCAGGGAGGGCACACAGTTTCTGAACCGACTTCAGCCTGACTTTGCTCACCACGGACGTCTTGCCTTCCAGCGTTGCATGTCTTGTCCCACGCAGCTTTCTCCAGAGCAATTCATTTGTGCCAGCCCAGCCCTGCAACCCCCACTCCTCATCCAGCCCAGCCTTGTCACCTCTCCAAAGCCCCCAGCAAGGTGTCAGTCTTCATTAGCAGGGGAGCGTGGGGCTTTTGCTGATACAATTTCCCAAGTAGTCTGGCTGAATACACAGCTCCCGCAGAGCAAAGGCACTCCAGGACTTCCCTCAGTGTCCCTTGGTGGCCTTGGTCAGGCATCCCCTATCTCAGCTGGGGTAAGGGCTCCCTGAGGTCTGATCTACCAAGGTTTTCCTCTTAGGACAGCAGCACTGAAATATCTATGTCCATCCTATGATCCAGTCCAGCTCTCTCTCTAGAGGGGATCTCTGACCTTTCAAGGAGATCTAACTCTTCTTTATTATAAATATTCAAATATGTCAGTGTCAGAGGGAGATGCATCCCTCTTAATCCTTCCCAACAGTATTAACTAGACAAATCAGGAAGAAATTAATTAAGCAAAAGAAAAACCAGGCTGAACACCTGGGAAAATGTCTTGACACTGAATAGCTTTATGATAATCTCTTAGGGACTTGAGGGAGGCTGTGCTACTCCTGGCATTTGAAAACAAGTGTGGAAAAGCAAGAGAGGTAGAAGTGGGAGTGATGTGTCAGTGCTGGGTGGTACAAACTAGCAACAGAACAACAGGCCTTCAATATCTGTGACATACTGGAAAAAGGATAGATTCAGCCAGTTCAGATTTTGAAAAATCCCAATAATGTAAATTCCTTAAATACGAGCCAAGCCTATGAATAAGATAAATCTCTTAGTCACTTTGCCAGTGATATCCTTCTAATCTCATCCTTCCTCAACGATGCTGCTCAGAGAGTAAAACACTTTGCATAAATGGGTTTGCTGCTCAGAGCATCACTTGTGCCTCCCGCTCCAGCCCCAGGATTAGAGAAGTCCCCTGGATTATGGCTGTTACTATTTTGAGGCCAGGGCGAACCAGTTAAGCAAGGACTCAAGGGAACTTCCAAGCAATTGCAAGAGAGAGAAAGAGAAGGAGAGGCAAACAGGAGGCCACCACTGTCTCAGGGAAAAACATGTCCCACACTGGTCTTGAACTGTACTTAAAGTGCTTTACAAACAGAAATGCCCCACACCCAAGGAATTATCAGCACACCACAGGAAGGTAACAGTAACTGAAAGGCCAAAACAACTTAAAAATAAATGACATTGAACTAGTGCTGCCATATACTGCCATATACTGCCCAGATACTGAGCGCCTTGCTCCATGGCAGACATCTCTGGCTGCTAAGTGGGCCCAGCACCTTGAAATTCAGAGCCAAGGTCTGCTGAGCTGCCCTTCCCAAAACAGAGATTGGGAATTACCTGTGTGAGGTTTAAAAGTGAGCAAGGAACCAGAGACAGGCCCCCTGAGGTCTGATACCCCAGAAGCATGGTGGAGCTGCTTACCCCCAAATAAGGAGAGAGAGACTCAATACCACCAGCTCACATTTCAGGCAGACTTCAGGTCGCTTTATGGAAATGAAAAGATAATTCTGGATGCCAGTAAGAGGAAAACCATGCCTGTTCATCCAAATTACACCTAAGACCACTAACAACCGTTTGCCTTTTGCTTACTGTTCCCTCATAGCACAGGCACACACAAGGGCTGTTCTCAGTACTACTTAGTAGCATATAATAAATAATAAAGGATGTAATCCCTTAATATGTAAGAGCTTTCCTTATAATCCACGCACGTGTAAACCTCAATAAATATTTCATACATTTTTATCGCACCAAAATGAAATAGTCTTAACGCCTCTGACAGACACACGGACTTTCACAAGTGCTTGTCGCGTTTACTACACCAGTCCCCAAGAATTGCTCCCTCTCACTGTTCCTCTGTGCAGACCCTCTCTGCCAATACCCTTCCCTCCCCACAGGAGAGTTTCCAGCAGCAGCTCCAGCTGGATACTGGAAAAGGGAAAATGTTGACTCCACATAAGCTGGAGGAGTTTTGCTGTTAGCAGCATCAGCCTGGACTTCCAGTGTTTTGCCAGGAGAATGGTGTCCTACACGTGCAGCTTCTGCCTAGCTCTGCCGAGTGAGTAGCTTTTCTGGTTAATTGAAATAGAGTATCTCTTGCACAACTTTTGAACTCTATTTCTATGAGGGATATGTGGGGCTGCGGGCTGTCCATCATATCCTGCATGTCCCCCGTGCCAAGACTGCAGTTTTCTATTTGACTGTAAATCATCTGTTTTAATTAGGTGTAAGACAATTATTATTGGTTTTTAGTGAGTCATTTTTCTCTCAGTAATTACCAGTTGTCAGTTCTACTCAGCCCAGCGCTGGTGTAACCCAGTGACTTCAAGGCTGTGTTTAAAATACCTTTTCTCCCACACAGCAGTGCATCACAAACAGTATCACTTTCCCTGCCTTGTCCACTGGAGCTGGTTTACACTGTGATTATCTTGAAAACCTTCAGTGACGAGGAACGCTTGCTGTCTGAGCACAGAAGGGACTGCCCAACAGGAGAAGAACTTGGCCAGGAAAAGGCAGCTCACCTCCTCAACCCTATTTCATTGCTATATGCTTCAAATCCTGGCTGGGTCTGTCTCGCTATAAAAATGGCAGGCTGTCTCTAACACTTATTTTTGCTCGCCGCTTCAGTGTAGCCTTACTTGGCAACTTCTCCCATCTGTTTACTACTTTGCATTTCCAAATTGCTGTTAACTTGTAATAAAGTGAGCACTCCAGGTTCACAGAGCACCTAGATCTGAAATCTTTCAGGTGTTTCTCTAGCTGAGCAAGGATCCCTTGCAGCTTTCCTCGGCAGAAGGGAAGACATCTAGTCTTGCTTCATGGCCGCATGAAAGGGCCCTGTGCATCACTACAGGTGAATCCTGGCCCAGACGGACTATATCTAGATGTAGCAGCTATATGCACACCGAGTATCTATGTTCTTGTATAATCAATGGAGGTCTAGTCAATGCTGACAGCAGAGCCCCGGCAGTGAGTCAGCTGAGCAACTGTAGGTGTCTAGCTCTCCAGCTCCACTGACTGTATTGACTAGGGGCACGATTACCTGCCTTGAGATGTTTTCCGCTGAGAAATCATTGTGTAGGCATGAGTCAAGCTCTTGATTTTTCACTGCCTAGACACCCAGTCCACATGCAGACACCTACGCTGCAATGCTTGCATTGAGGTGTCTGCAATCTGGAGCTGCGTCCTGCTTCGGGGATGTGCCCAGGATCATGGCTTGTTTACAAAGCTCGGAGGAAAAGCTGAGATCCTTGGGCTGCTGCTCATCCTCCTTTATCCACTTGAACTGGAAGAGGTACCTCCTCTAGTCAAGCTCTTACCATGGGGGAACTATTCTTAGAGCTAGCAAGCAACCCTCCACCTGAGTTAGAGTCTGTTTTGTTATCCGGTGACCGAGCCGCCACCCTGACCCTAAAACCTGGGGTTTGCTAATAGTGGTGTCTAGGATAACTCTCATCCAAGAAGACTATGTTTGCTGCTCAGTTCCCCATACCCTTATGCCTACTTTTTCTTTTCCTAGCAGAAAGGTAAACCTTAGCTCTTCAAAAAGCAGAGGTGTCCCTTTCTGGGCACTCATGAGGGCAGGCCACATGGTTTTCCTCCATATCACGGTGTGCTATTTGTTTCGAGATCTTCTCATATAGGTTAAATACTGCTCTGATTGGGAAGATTTCTTTATCATTTGGATTGTCCAGCAAGGGCTTGCTACTGTTTCACAGCTGCACCCTGACACCTCAGTGTTAGGAAGTGTTTAAGCCTAAACAAGCCAAGATTCTTAACCATCATTGCGTCTTGGACCTTCCTAGGTCAGGCTGCTTTCATGGTCTGGTGAACCTCATAGCTGGCCAGCCAGATGGAAAGATCTTTTTCAGTGGGTGGGCACAGAGCACTGGTATGGGGACTGAAATAAACAAAAGGCCACTCGGGCCTGATCTGTGGGCCACCGTGATTCAGCCCAGCCATGAGACACTGCAAATCGGCACGCCGCTACTGGAAATGCCAAGCACATGCTACTGGGAGAAACAGCCAAAGCGCTCATCTATGAGTAACAAATATACCAGTAACAGCGAAGAGTAGTCACCTTCCAAAGGATCGCTTTCCATAGAGGAACAGCCTTGGCTGGGGGAGCTCCTGGTTGGTGTGTGGTGTCTCCAGCCCTGCAGTGAGCTCAGCAGAGAGCTCCCGGAGACTGCTTTGCAGCTGAAACTGCTGCATCTGCTCAACAGCCCAGATGTGCACCTCAGCACCAAGCTGTCTCCTGCGGGAAACGCTGACCCACAAGTGACCACTTAATCTCCTCCTCTATCCAATTTGGCTCAGCCATGTGGCATCTGGCTCCCACCGCACTGCCGCATATAAACACGCAGAAAATCCCTGCCTAATAGTGAGCACTGGGTACACCACAGCTGCTGCTGCTTGGAACTCTCATCAGTCCTTAAAAGACAGAGGGGTCAGGGAGTGAGTTAGCAGGACCCCAGCTCCTTGACCTCCATGGTCCTCCAACCATCTCATGAAAGCCCTGCAGCCCAGGAATGGAGCAATGCACTGAAGATACCTATCTCCAATGTGGCTGTGCACATTTCAGGAGGGAATAAAAACAGCTCAAGGCAATGTAGACACAGTGATTTAAAAGGAAACAGATTCAAGAGAGACATGTGAGTGTAGCTGTGCCCTAGTGGCTTTGCCATACACATTTAGAGGTAGATAGATACCTGGCAAAAATCCTTCCATCCACCCTGACAGAACATAAATTTTGGAAAGGGCTATTATTCATCCTGTAGCCCATTCGTTACACCTGAGGGTGTGTCAGAGGATTACCAGACACTGTCAACCAGGAGGACTTGTGGGTTTTCTCTCACCCCTGGGAACCAAATAGCAGAGAGCAGTCAGAGAAAGGGGACTCAAGGGCTGCACATTTGTCCCAGATGTGGTTAAGGCAGGTTGAATTGCAGGAACCCAGATGGGTCTCCTGATCTCCATGTGTTCCGACAGCCTCTTTTTGACTCATCAGCATCTCCAGCAAACAAAGTGCCTTAGAGGCATTGACTTAGGGATAGAGATCTTGGCCAGTGCTGATGGCTGGTAAGCATATGAAAATGCAAAACAGCTGTCAGTGGAAGTGATTTTTGAACTCCCAGGTTGTTTCATTTCCAGCTGAGCAAATTTTCTCTTATTTTACAGGATACGGAGAGAACATACTCTCTAGTGCCTAAGCACCACTCCTCGTCTCTGCAATACAACAGAACAAATAGCCTAATCAGGCCAAAATGCAGAGCATGCTGAAAAACTGGGAACATTCAGGATGTAGTTAGAGAAGGTGAAAACTTCCCCTGTAGCCTGGGAGGGCTGGTATTGCTACTCTGATCACAGCGCTTAGGGGCAGAGGATTACTTGGTGAGAAACGACAGAGAGTTACGTTCCCCCACTGGAGGTACAGCACTTGGAGAGGAATGAAGTTATAAATCCTGTGGAAGGAGATACACAAGTGGGGAAAGGCAGAACTGGGACTGATGTAAAGAAACAAGGAGTCAGATGAATGTCATTGGGCTCTTTTGGCCGTGGTGGTATCACCTGCAGAAACAAACGAGCAAGGCTCCATCAGGTGCAACACAACCTTGTGCTGATCAGAAAAGCAGAGCACGTGTTTTCCATCCTCTTCTCTCCCAAGACCATCTCCCTGCACCTTCTGTTTCATCAGAGAAACCCGATCTCACTGGTCTCCTCACATCCATTACAAGGAAAAATAACTGGATCCAACCCAAACAGAAAACAGAGCCATGCTATGGTAGCAAACCTCCTGCCAGCTTCAGAGGAGATTGAGACATTTGCCCAGTATGTTTCTGATCCTCCTAAACCCACCCGGAGCAGTCCTGAACACACACGCAGCAGCTCGGTTACAGGCGCACACGCATTTGTATGCCTTGCGTTTGCAAATACTCTCTGATGCGGAGCCTCTCGGACTGCTCCGTGGAAATCCGTAAGCCCGTAGCTGCCTCTGCATCCCCCTTGGCTTACCACCACAATAACAGCTTCTGAAGAGTCCCAGCAGCTTAGCTCTTTTTCCTACTGACAGATGCACCTTAGCTGCCTCTGATCAAAGTTCTTTCTCTAAGTGGCACAGAATTATTTCTGATATTCTCCCCACCATGCAGGCTCACTTAACTGATCTACAATCGAGTCCCCCCCCCCAGTCACCTGGCTTTCCATTCCAGCTGGGTTTGCTATAGCAATCGAGTGACATGCAGGGCTCTGCACATTTGGGAAAGAGGTGCTGCCATCAGCCAACTACCAAAGGTGCTGGTTCAGGCTTTCAGGCCATCCGAGGCAGCCCTGTATCAACCTCCTCCATGCCAGTGCTGAAGGGCAAATGCCATCATCTGGCTGACCATGACCGCCCTGTTGTGAAGTGCCCTTGGAAGAGGCCACCTGAAGTAACAAGTCCTGGGGTGTGATCAGTGGAGGAGACTCCAAAACTTTCACCATGCTGTTCCCTGGCTTTCCTAATACAGTTTTCTGAAATACTCAGTATTGCATTCAGACTCACTAGGCTCAGCCTCTGCTGGCAGATGGGCCTTTTTCTTGCCTTTTTTTTTTTAAGCAGAATGGAGAACAAAAGTAAAATCAAAACCAGAAGTTCTCAGAGCACTGGAGCCAGAGTATAGGTTTCCCCAATTTGTATTTGAGAGTAAGGTGGCTTCTTTAATGTCTGATGGGGATGGACCTCTTATGACAGTTCTCCTCCATGGCATCACAAACACACTGTGGGAGTTATGCCCCACTTGTCCACATATTTTCATGCAGCTCTTAAAGACTTAAGAAATCTGCAGCCTTTATTTATCAAAGTTGGCTGAATTAACCAAAGAAGTTTAAATGTCACCAGGTGTGTTTCATGGATTTATAAACAGAACTTACATGGACATTTACTGTTGCTTAGGAAAGCAAGCTAGAAAGACAGAAAAGAATATTTTTCATTTTTATTATAATGTATCTTGGGACAGGTTTTGAACAGCTTTCCAGACAAATTAATTGAAGGCAGTAAGCAAGATCTTCCAGAAAGCAGCAATGGTAACAGAATGCTTTTGTTTGTTATAGAGAGACTAATGGCTGTTTTGGTAGTCATTAGACAATGTATAATAAATTTCTGCTATATTGCATATTTTTAAAGATTCCTAATTTTTCACAATCTACTTTTGCAAAGTTAAAAACCTTAGTTACAGATCTCTTTTTCCTTATCCTTCTGTTCAATTTAAACAGAAACAGTTCTTGCTCAATCAAGCCAACCAGTATTTCTATAAGACTCAGATTTGACAAAGTACCACCTCTTAGAGATTTAGTGATTATCGGATCAAGAAGTGTCATGGCTATGACAAACAGAAATTTCTGAGCCCTTGCTATTATTAGCAACATTTGTTCTCATTCTCCCATCTATGGCTGGGTGGTTGTTTTCCATTGGTATTTGTCTGACCACCATTACAAAAAATCTCAACCCCTGTCCGAATCCACCCAGGGAGCTAGAGCAGACATTTAATCAGACATTTTGCACAGCTCCTCCTAAAACCACTGTAAAGGCTAAAGGGAGACCTTATTGCTGTCTTCAGCCACCTCATGGAAAGGTATAGCAAAGAGAGACAGACTCCTCTTGAAGGTGCATGGTCACATGACAAAAGGCAACAGACACAATTTGGGACGAAAGAAATTCTGATTAGAAATCAGAAAAAAAAACACATTTTCACCATGAGGGAGATCAAATATTGGACCAGGGGTCCAGACAGGTGAGTGAAATAGCCATACTTGGCGAAATCCAGCTCTCAGATGGACAAGACCCAGAGCAATCTGATCTGGCTGGATCTGCTTGAGTAGGATGTTGGACAAGATGACATCCTGAGGGCCCTACATCCTAAATCCAAAGTGTGTGATTTTGTTTGACCTGAGCTGTAACACTCAGAATTATCACCTTGACCTAACTTTTGCATCACATGCCTGAGCATACCTCTAAAGATAAGAAACTCTTGTCTGGCAACTCCAAGAAGAAGGTGAGAGAAGAAATCTTTTGAATAGCTGCAGGATGAGAATGCCAGGGGCTCTCCTGCAGATTTCTGCATGTCTGCAAGAAGGGCAAGAAATAACTCCATAAGGACTGGAAAAAAGTATGGCAGCTGGGCCAAGTCACAGCAGCTTAGCATGCTGGATTTTACATAGGAGTCCTCACTGCAGGCTACGGGCCTATAGAAATGTTTCTCGTACAAAAGATGTATCCATCCTATCTATGAAAAAAGTTTTCCAAATGTGGGTTAAATGTAGGCGACAGCACTTCTGCACTCCTATGTCAGAGAAGGCTATGAACTGGTTTTTCCTAACTACCTGAATCCCATGCGTGTTTTCCCAGGCTGAAAGTTTCTTGCTTTTAATCTGATATGGAATAAAACAGTCTTCAAACACAGAACTTTTTCCATAAGGGAAATTTTCCCTGCCAGCCAGCCCAAGGGTTTTTGAAGCTGTTTTTTACGAATGCACCGCAGTACACAAGTCCTTTCTGTGACAGAGAAGAAAAAATTCATATGCAAAGACAGTTTCGGTTCTCTGTTCCCCCAGATTTTCTCTTTGGGCACTGCAACAATTTCCCATTGTTGGAGATTTTAAAACCAAGATGGGATATTTCTTCTCCAGGCCTTGCACAGCTATTAACCATCAAGCAGGAGTTTCATTGAGGGAACTTCTTTCACTGCTATTATAGACAGGTTCAGACTAAACTAGCCCAATAACCCCCTCTGGCTCTAAATCTTGTAAGAATTCACCTCTCACAGAATCACAGAATATCAGGGATTGGAAGGGACCTTTCTTCAATGTTAAGGAAATGCTGGGGGTTTATGTCCTAAAATGTGAACTCTTTAGGGCAAGAAAAGCCTTTGCTTCACTTTTTGGTGCATTGCCTGACATACCGACATCCTCTAAAGGTTACCATAGTATTAAAATAAAGAATGGTCTAGGGGCCAGAAGCACCTAGAACTTTACTTTTGCCTCTCGTACAAACCCTCTCTTTAATTACTTAACAGCTATTTCTCTCTCAGATAGTATTTTATTATTACCTACTTTCCTTGAATGCTCATCTGATCCGTCTTAATGTTCTTCTAATACCACTTGGAACGGGATAATAGTCTGCTTGTGCTTCTCCAGCACCTTTAATCCTGACAGGTCCTACTGCACTTAACAAGGAGTAAAGGAAACAGAAAGTGCTTCATTCATCAGACAGGGCAAGGTCATGCAGGGTATCAGACAGGCTGAGAAGAAGACCTGACACAACTAACAGTGGAGGTGCAGGTATAGCCCATGGCCCTGTACTTGCAGAAAGTAGAAACCATCCTTTAAAATTTAGTTCATTGCCTGAATGAAATTGCCAGGGCAGGTGCTGATGTGGTGTGAGTGAAGTGTCCACAGGATTCCTGCATGTCAGTGCTCTATGTTATGTCTTCACCAGATCCATCCACGGGGCTTTCTTGACTCTCCCAGAGCCTGGGAATTGGAGTAAAAAAACTATACAGGATCTACCTGGGTAAGGACAGGGAACACTGATGGGAGGCAAGAGGCACACGGAAGTTCTCAGGGAAACCACTTCTTCCATCAAAATACCAGTAAAAGAAGTAATCTTCACACCTTGGTTTTGACTCAACTGAAGCCAGACAATGCCTGTGCTAGGAAGGTAGAGAAGAAGGGATCACAGATATGAAGGCAAGAAATGAGGATCTGAGCAAGTGTCTGTGCTACCCAAAAGAAAGCAAATTAAGATCTGGGCACAACATGAATACACAGCTGGGAAGTGAAAGGAGAGACGCTCACACTGAGGGTAGGGTTAATGCCCCGAGTGACAGTGCTAGCAAAAGAGGAAGGCAGAAAAATGATGGACATGGAGGAAAACGCTGGATACAACAAAACTGAGCAGATCCCAGAGCATTCAATAACACATGTCCGGGAGACAGAATGAGATATGGGGTTGGACTGAAGGAAATCAAGCCTGCAGAGCCAGCCTTAAAGGCTGACATAATGAGGGAAGTGGATAAGCTGGAGAAAGATGGGAAGCACAAGGAGAAAGGAGATTTGTGGGACCCCATTAGGGAATAGCGGAGGAAACATGAGTCACCCCATTAATGATAAATTGATTGGAGGAGCAGTAAAGAAATGGGTGGTGGGAGCAACATTTCAGGCAGGACTGGATGAAGGTCAGCACCTGTCAGGAAAGGTCCTATTTAGCCTTACTGAAAGTGGCTTTAATTTGGGGCAGAGAGCAGATACCTGAAGTGAAGTATTGAGGATCCATTCTCTCCTCCTCCACGTGGCTATAACGGAGCAGTGACAGGACTGGCCCTAGCCTTAAGTCTCATCTCTGGCAGCCAAGGGATCCCTAATGAAACAAACAGCTGCTCCTCCAGCCTTTTCCTCCCAACTCTCCTCAGGAGTCAAGGCAGCTCAAGTCATTAATGAGATGGAAGTTTCAACAGAATTAATGCTTACTTGCATCTGCAGGCCCACCCAAAAGGGGCTGCAACTGTGGAGGAGAGGAATGGGGAAAAAAAAGGATGCAATTCAGTCCGGCCAAGTACAGCTCCTCCACCAAGACAGCCATGCCAACTGCACAGAGCCAGGATGGAGGAGGACTAGCCAGGAAGCAGTTCTGAAGGACAGGGAGATTATATGGGATCATAACTTGAGTAACTATCAATAATCTTCTGCTGTTCCATAACTAAATAACTAAAAAAATGAAAAAGGGAAACATCACCCTGGAATGGAAGGCATCTGCTACCTGTTAAACAGGATTCAAATCCCTTCTGCACTGCTCAGCACTGACAAGGACTCAGCTGCAGAATTGTTTCCAACTTTGGACTGTGCATTTAAAGCAAAATATGGACCATTTGGTGGGACTCCAGAAGATAACACCAAGGATGATTAAAGGTCTAGAAAACATCTCATAAGAGCAAAGGCAGAATTGGGATTGTTTGGCCTAGAGAAGAACAGGGATTGTCATGGCATCAGTTGTCACCTGAACTTGTAAAGTCTTCAGAGGATGAATTTTCATTATATTTACATGCAACTATTCAATAATACATTCAATTACTGGTTGTAAAAAAGGAAATGGTACAAATAATCTGCTGTCTGTGACTCCATGGTTCAATGTATGGCTGACAGTCCTATTCTCCAATTATAATGGAAGCTCCCTACAAACTGCTACCTTCTCCTCCATGGAGTTTACACAATTTTCCTTAAGCACATCCTGGTTTCTCCAACAAACACAAGGCACTAGATGTAAGAAAGAATAAAACAACACGTAAAACATAGGGGTTTTTTTCTCCCGTTCTGGACCATCCCTTCCCTCACGATCACCCAGGGAACTGCGTTAAACTCATGTGACTGTTGTGAGTGATGCCACCAGGGTCCAATCTGCAAACAGAGGGTACTTGTGCAAGATGGTACATAAGGCCATAGGAGAACCTGTGCAGAGTAGAGCCAGACAGGATGGGTGGGACTAAAATCAGATGTGTCAATTGACTTTGGCCAAGACAAAGAGAAGGAAGAAAAGCACCAATGAGCATAAAGAAGAAGAAATGACACAATGGAAGAAAAGATGTGTAAGGATTTCAAGATCTGGGCCCTATCACTGGAACCAGTCTGTCCACCAGATGCTTTATCTCATCTCTTTTCACAAGAGGGGCATGGGGACAGCCCATTTATTATCTATATAGGTTTCCAGGTCTTGCTGTTTTTTTCCTCACCGGAAGAAAGTCATCACTCTCCACTGCCAGCAATGTAATCTGTTCTACTGTAACCAGTGATAAATCAGAAAAGGATAAAAGGTTGGTTGCAAAAAGACGGGGGAAGCAAAGAAAGTCTTCAGCATCAAGCAATTCGTTTTAGGCAAGTAACCCTGATTAACAAAGGAAAAGGAGAAAGATAAAAAGTTATCAAGCTATTCTGTATTATTTGACTGGTTTCCCATGGAAACCATATCATGTTGGGGCTCTTTTGTGTCTAACGGGATACATGTGTCTGTTGAAGCTTTTGCTCCAGATGAAGCTCTGTTCTGCATGGACTTTACAATGTCAAGCACAGCCAATGCTATAATTTCTTCCACAACATGGCGTTTTGAGGTTTCCTCTTCTTCATCCAGCTATTTAATGAAACTTGAAGGAATTTAATGCTTTTCAGATCTCCACTGTCTGCCAAATCTGGCTGAAATCAGCCAATATGTGTAGAGGAGGGCTGATGAGCATAAATTCTAACAGCTAACACCATCACATGGCTTTATTCCTTTAGCAATCAGCTAATAAAAAGGATGGGGTGGCCACAGATATGGACCAATAACAATTTCACATTAACAATTATATATAACCTGGTCAAGTGGGAGGTGTCCCTGTCCACAGCAGGAAGGTTGGAACTCAATGATCTCTAAGGTCCCTTCCAACTCTAACCATTTTATGATTCTACAATTCTGTAGTCTATCTAATTATCTTACTCTAGGCCTAGGAGTGATGAGAACATGTGCAGCAGACACACAGGATACAGAGTATTGCTAATTTTTGACACTTCCATATTTCTGACTTCTGGACTGGGTCAACCTTGAATGGAAAAATACCAGTGTGAGCAAAAGGCTGCCACAGAGGAGGCCCTCGCTGGGAATGAATTTTTGCTTGAACGACATCCTGAATGCAATTCAGTTTTGTACAAACAGAGCCCTTCCAGGAGCAAGTGTTGCCTTTGTGGAAATAACAGTGACTCTACAAATGCAAACAATGGAGCTACATGCTTTTGCATTGCTTGTTCTGTCACTAACTGACATCAGCCACTGTTAATCATGGTCTGAAATGTATATTTAAGAAACAGTGACACAAACACAGACAAGTTCCTTCATGAAGCCTTTTATATGGCAAAAAGTGAAAGAAAAGAAAAACTGCTTCTCGGGCTAGCTAGTGGCACTGAAATAAATGGGTCAGGCATCAGAGTTTCAGAGGCACAAAAGGTGAAAACCCTGTCTCCTGGAGCAATTAAAAGTCAATGGGATTAGTGGCCTTCACTATTATTTATAGAAACCCCGCTGTGCGCACAACATTATTGAAATACAGGGGTCAAGTCCCTGCTACTAGATGCCTACCCTTTTGCTGCTGAAGTTAATGGGAACTTTGCCAATCAACTCTGTGGCAACAGAGCCTAAATCTAAAATAGATGACATCCTGGGCTCCATTCAGCTGATGGCTCAAGCAAAGCTTTTGCCAAAGCCAAAATTGTTCTGCCTGCATAGTATAGATTTGATGCTGGGATAGGTCAAGCAGGAGAGTTAGCTATAGAGATGTTAAGATTCAAAGATGGGAAGGCAGAGAGGTAGACTGTATGTCAGAGGAAGCATCTTCCCTTCCTTTCTGTCATAAATTACAACATACAGATTGAAATCTAAAGGCCTGCATCCCAGCATCTCTTAGTCTTCAGCTTTAGAAGGACTGGCTGTTTTCCAATGAACATCAAGCAAAATAATCCTGAGGGAACAAACCTATGAAAAGGACATGGATGGGAAGCCTAAACCATTGTTACGTGGTTCAGCATGTTTGAAAACAGTGTCCTAATGGTCTAGTTGGTTTGGGCAGACCCCACTAAGCACCAGCATTCCCCTTCCCGAGTTTCCCTGGCTTTGGAGGTGCTTGTGATGCTAGTTGTGCAGTTGTTTCTTCTTCCTCTCATTCGTTATCACACTTGTGCCCTGAATTCTGCCACAGGCTACCTCTTTTCTTCGTCTCACTCTTGAAAAGAAGTACCTGATTCTGCTCTACTTTATGACATTATAAATCAGAAATGAAGCATCCCAGAGACTTTCTCCACTCCTCTGTGCTGCTGAGAGACCAATCTGTAGAGTGGCAATATTTCCTGACTTGCTTCATGCCTTCTCTGCAGACACTACCAGGCAGGAAGCTAATGACAGCTTTCGCCTGTTTCTGTAACAGGAATGGGACTGAGATTCTGACTTGTATTTCAAGCCACGCATGCTAATGACCTGACATCTGACGGTACTAACCATTGACTGATCCTACAGAGGGCCCCCAAGAATGGTGTGTTAATCCAGAGGGCCTAATTCAGGGCTACCTTAGCTCTAGGCAAGTCCTGAGCATGGCAGGTGCCTACATGCTGAAGACATTAAATTACCTGTGCATGAAATCCAGGCCTGCCCCGAAGTGGGAGATCTCATTGGCCATGCACATGGGGCTGGTGAGCTGTGGGGCTGGACACCAGCCCCAGAGCTCTGCTCCTCTTCAGGGTTACCCTGATCGCAAGACTGGCTTCAGACTTGACGCATGATTTTTACTCTCAGAAGTGTTATCATTAATTGTGACGACTAGATATTCTTAATGACCATATGGCTTTACAATCCTTTCTTAAACTTAGTCAAGTTCTTTGTCCTGCTAACTCCCTGCAACATGGAGCTCTACAGCCTAATGACATACCACATGGAAACGCATGTCCTAACATCCATTATAGATTGTTTTCCCTTCCTATTTCCTTGAAGGTCTTCTTTTCTCATAACAATGAGTTGGTGTCCCTAGAGTCTGGAGGGGACTTCAGTGGGAAGAATAGTCTATTTTCAAACATTTCTATTGAGTACAGAGCTACATCCAAGTTAGCAGCCTGCAGGCAAAAGAGTCCACAGTCTGTTCTCTCTGATCCTCCTTAGCCAACCAATCCTATCTGCACTGACTTTTCAAATCTCCATCTTCACAGTACTTTTCCCCAGAACAGAGAAATAGAGAAATGCAGACAGAAACTGACAGGTAAGAAAAGGTGTACGCACACTCTAACTGACAATCTAACAAGCAATCCTTGAGACACACTGATTTCCAAATGATCTCAGTTTCATTTAAGGTGGCTTTTCTATTTGTTTTCAGCACAGCTAGCACCAACTCTAAACCCCACCGTACTGCCAACTCCTTGTGACATGGGCAAACAGTTTATCTACTGATGTGAAGGGACTTTTCACCCATGTCTTTTCCTGCTCCTCTCCATGACTTGCTTTCAACTTGGATCCATACCAAGCACTATGAAACATTTGTGAGAGAGGAGCTTGTCTCAGTTTCTTTCTCTTGCAGAATGTTGTCAGAGATCCAGGAAAGCAGACAAAATTCTGCACACACAGAGCATTAACCAAAACAGAAGAAAAATACTCCAGCATCCTTCTTTCTTGCTTTCTCCCCAGAGCTTTGCCATTCAATCCAGGGTCTCAGAACTAGCTGACACAATGCTGCAGGACACTCACTCAGTGAAACCTTTGAAAATGCCGAGCAAGCCCCGAAAGGCAATGCCAGCCCATCAGCTTTCACGATGTTAAGCCCTCACTTTCAATAAAAGCAGTGACCTCTTTCAACTGTCAGACCTGAGCAGAGCTTGTTCTTCATGCCCTCACATTGGGAGCCCGGATGCTGGGATCACCTGGCCACCAGGTCCACTCTTTCTCATCTGCATCACTGGTTTATCTCAAGTAATGTGCAAGGAGCAGAACAGTTTCACAATAATAAGCTTTACTCCTTCCTACGGTCCTCAGCACATTTCTAAATGAAAGAACCAGCTTACCCATAAGAGCCACAAACAAACATGAGGAGCTTAAAATACAAGCAGTTTGGTAGCACGAAGTATCATGGGTGTTGGGCAATCATAAATTTAAAGTGAAAATCCCTACTGATTCTGTTTTGCATTAGATATTAAATAAAACCTGCTTGCGAAGCCAGATTAGTAAGAAACCTTTTCTGGCTGTTGTATTTTTTTTTTTAAATCAGACCAGAATTAAAACATCTTTTGGAGACTCACTGTCATTTCATCTGGGTAAATAAGCTTAGAGCACCTAACAGTCAATTTATAATGAAGGCTTTTGTTCTTGGTGCTGTGATGCAGCCCTGAAAATTTGCCCACAGCTGCAGCAGTTTCAGATGTTTTTGACAGGCAAATAAAACACTGGTTATATCTGTCATTGTTATTAATCTGCACAGTAAAGAACTAGCAATTATATTTTGTTTCCAAGTGGATAAATTTTCATGATGATCTTGGCAGGGGTAAGTATAGCATAATGTGCATCTATGACTTTTATAGTTGTGAGGTTGCAAACCATGAAGGGTCCTCACCCAGCTGTTGAGTTAGAAAACAAACAAGAAATAAAAGATAAACCAGGAATAACCACCATAATAAAAAAGAACAAGGAATTTGGGATTTAGCCCTGTTGGAATTTTATTGACAAAAGGGCCAAATAAAGCAAACTGCAGGTCTTGACATCAGCTGCACTGATTCAGCTCTCGGTGATCCTGAACTCTACTTCTGGGAAGCTGTGTCAGGATCTGGCCGTGCTTTAAAACCCCACAATTTGGGCCTCCATAATGAGTTGTGGTTCCCAGCTGCTGCAGGGCAAAGGGTTTCAGACACTCCTCAAGGCATGCTGGTGAAGAAGAAAATTATTTGCAGAATAAGGTACTGCTCAAGGACGAGTGGCAGAATCCAGCTGTAAGTGTCTTATTATACCGGTCAGAAACTGTGAGAAGCAAAAAAGAGAAATCCTGTTGAAAACTCTATTAGATGCCAGTCACGTCTACTCAGCTTCTCACTCAGGTAGGCTGGCAGATGGTCAGCAAATAGTCTCACTTTTACAATGCAACCTACACAGGTTTTCAGTGTGAAAATTAGCATCCAATTATTTTGAAGCATTAATGTTCTCCAAGGAAGTGAGTTCCCTCTATTTTAATTCTGCTTAGGCTCTATTTGCTCAGACACATGAGCCAATCCTGCAGGCGCTGTGTCTCGTGCACAGGCAGAATGGCAAGCCAGGGAAGAGTACTAGGAATGTGGAATAATGCAAATACCCAGGGAGGGAGTTGCATGGCTTCCAACTTTTAAAAGAGATGGGGAGGAGACAGTCAAGTGAGGAAGGCATAAAGCATCTCCAAAAAAAGAACGATTTCCCTCACCTCCATCTAAAAGCCTATGGTGAAAATAGTGTCTCACAGCTATCAGTCAGCTGCATAAACCGTGAGAGAAGGGTACAGACCATTGAGCACTGACCTGTATCTATGGGACACATGGTATGACACATCCAGCAGGACTGTCAAGAGTCAGATGAGTTAGTGACAGGCTTTGCTTCTCCCAGAGAAGAACAGGAACCTATTCTCCACCTTCCTGGACAGACACAAGGGAAGGCATTATCACTGCATTACAGATGTGGGGACTATCCTTGGGACAGGCAGGATGCATGACAGAGAGTGGCAACATTGAGATGAGCAGTGGTTTTCCTTAGCAGAGCACATAAGTCCATAAAGGGGAAAGAAGACATGGAGCAAAACCTGTTTTGCTCAATAGTTCAGCATGCCAGGATCTGTGCCTAAAATGGAAATGGGCATTGGTGAAGTCAAACTTCACAACACTTTCCTGTGCAAGGATCCCTTATTATCACAGGTAACAGGACTATCCTGAGTAACAAGGGTCACCTGCACATCTGGGCTTGAACCCACAAAAGCCTTCCTTGGCTGCCTGCAGCTGTGCCATGTTAGATACAAATGCTGCTCTGTGTATTACTGTAAAGAAAGTTGTCAGCCTGAAAATACATGAATTGCTTTTAATTTTCATTAAACAGGGAGAATAACACCCCAGGGTGGCACCTTATGTTCTACTGAGGTTGCATTTGTTCCATTCTCCTGTGTAATGGAGGGAAACTTCACTGGTCCAACCTTAAAACTGTACCAAGGAGCATCTCAAGACTGCAGCTTCAGCAGGTAGAATTGTAACCAGCAGGATTGCTCCTCCAGCTAGTGCAACTGGGAACACAGAAGCAATGGCAAACCTGCAGAGCTCCTACTAGCCGTCCCCTGGGAACCACTGATGAGGTGGGGCTGCCTCCCACCACGTGTTTGTGCCGACTGAAGTTGTATTTTTAAAAGCAAACAGTATATTAAACACGCCCTTTGCATCACTTCTGGGATCATTGCAACTGAGTACCCAGGAGGCAACACAAAAGCCCTCCACGCCAAGATGCTCTCTGTTTCAGGAAGGAGTCCGTGAGTCCCTGCCATGCCATGGCTGCACCGGACAAGGCTGCTGGGCAGCAGAGAGGGACAGACCAGACCCCCGCCCCACATTTCCCGAGGAAACACTGCCAAGGTGCAACACCCTGGATCCCAGGACAGAGACCCTCTGGGTTTAGAGTCCTGCTCCAGGCAACAGGGAGATCCCCTGCCAGCAGCAGGCCCCAGTTCCTGCAGGCTGGAGCATCGCTCTCATCGGTCTGTGGTTGTCCCCCCGCCCCAGCTTCCCCCCGCCCTCGGCGGGCTCACCTGCTCGGGCCCCTGGAAGCAGATCCTGCAGAGCGGGGTGCGGATGCCGCTGTCGACGCTGCTGCCCAGCGAGTAGCGGTCCTCGGCCTTGCCCTTGCCGAAGTCATCCGAGGAGGTGCTGCTGGGCAGGGAGGCGGGCGGCTCCCCGGCGGGGCTGCCCCACTCCTCGGCGGCCGGGCTGCCCGCTCCGCCGNTTCAGGTCATTGAAGAGCATGCGGCAGCGGCACTTGAGGAGGCCTTGGTTTCGCAACATCTGTCTCGGACGGAGGAGCCCGCAGCAGCAGTAGCAGAAAATGACCGCGCCGGGTGGTATTAACATGTGCCTTTCCTTGGCAGGCGGGGACGGGGTGGGAAAGAAAAGGGCAGGAGCCGGGCGCCCCGCGGCCGGGGGGGCTCCGCTGCGGCCTCAGTGTCTGGGGAAGAGAAGGGGGATGTGTGTGTGTGGGGGGGTGTGCTGCGCTGGCCGGTGGGGAAAGGACAAAAGCAGAACCGGAGGGCGAGGGGGTGATATCCCCGGCAGCCCGCTGAGATCCGCCGAGGATGACAATTAAAAACAAAAATAATAATAATAATAAAAAAAATTCCACAAAAAAAGCCCCCACCCCGACTCTTTGCTCTTGGGGGATTCTCTCTCTCACACACACACCCCTCCACAAGTTTGTTTAGAAATCAGCGGGAGGAGGAAATGGATCTCCCACGCCCGAGGGTCCGGGGCCGCGGGCGGCGGGCTCGGCAGAAAGCCCCCGCTTGGCTCTCGCAACTCCTAAGCCTGTAAAAAAGAAGGGTCCACGTCTCCGGTGGGTGTGGGGAGGAGGGAGAATATGGTTGTCTCCACAGTATTTGGCATCTCAAGTAATTTTCCTTTTTCTTCTGTTTTTGTTTTTAAATAGTATTATTTTTTTTTTTCAATTAAAAAATAAACCCCGATTGCATGAGACCCGGTGTGCACCCAGACAAAATAGCAGCCGGTCTGGATATCAAAATGCAAAACTGGTAGCTGCTGTTATTATCAAAATTGCCTCTTTGAGAAAAAAGACCTTCACATTGTTTGTGGGAAAACACCCTACGTTTCCAACACTGTACTCCCAGGTGGCTTCAGATTTTACCGTTGCCTTTAAAAGATTTCATTGTAAATATTAAAAGTCCTGAAAGAAATAATTAGCATTCAATGAGCTTAATCCCAGGTGTACTGAGACAAATATATTTATATATATATAATATATATATAATATATCATATATATTTTATATATCTTTATATATTCTGACCTTCTCTATTACAGCAGCTGTCTGGACCACACCAAAAAAAAAAAATCTGAGCGAAATTGGTGAGGGAAGGCGGCTGTATTATTCCCTAAACTGTTACCATCCTGGACCAAAAAAAAAACCCCGTCGAAATCGTATCTATTCTTCGCATGTAATTGACCGGGGAAACGTGGATCTTACATGGTCACGTTTCCTTTCCTCCTTTCACAAAACAGGAACGTCATCAAACGCATTGGCAGCTTGTACAGACCATTGTGGATGGCGAGGCGGCCAGGGCTCTATCGGCAATTGCAGGGACCTCCTTTTGATGCATCGGACGAGGCTCCTTCTTTCTCTCCACCACCGTCCCCACCTTCATTTTCCTCCCCTTCTGTCCTCCTCCTCCTCTGACTGTTGTTCTCTCTCACAGGCATTGACATTCAACCATCGCAAGTCTGTCGCACTCTCGCTGGCAGGGGGAAAAAAAAATAATTAAAAAAAAAAAAAAAATCGGAGCAGATAATTCTCTTCCTCCTAAAAGGCTCGGATGGAGCACAATGCGCCAGACACACGGGGCAGCATGGCTTATTTTTCGTGCGGCTCCTACCGCTTTGGCAACATCGAGCTGGTTGGTGTGTGCGTGTGTGCTTTTCTCCCTCAGCAGCAGCCTCCTCTCCGCTCTCCCATCCGGCTTGCCGTGATGATGTTGCTGTTGCTATCTCCCTCGGATGCAATGGGGAAGGCAGATTGTTTGCAGTGGAAGAGGGGATTTGCAGGAAGGGAGGGGTGTAACGTGGCCGCGCTCTGCTCCCTNGAAGGTAGCGAAACCTCTGCGCTCCGGCGTGTTTCCAGGCTGGTTTTCACCTCCCAGCCTTATTCCTATTGAAATAAGGAAACTTTGAGGGGCGGGTGGCAGCGACCGAGCGTTCGGTGATTTCTCGGCCCATGGTGCCTGCTTTACAGGTTCCCAGCAGGAAGCCAAATCCCACTAACAAACTTTTCCCTAGCAGATTAATTAGTTGCAGAGGATTTCATGGTTTAATAGCTATGATAATCAATATTTTTTCATTTAGCTCCAGCAGCGTTTGCTCACTGATAGATTTGTTTTGTTTCAGTGGCACATATTTCAGTAGAAATATGGGTTCCTTGTGGCCCAATGAAGGGTAAATATGACTGAATGCTATTGCTTAATTAGAGATTTGCTGAAAGTAACCAATGGCAGCCAAAGCTGATAGTTTTTACTCCCTTCACCCTATTTGAAAATTTCGAGTAGCAGCTGCTGGAGTCCGTTGGTTTTTCTCTGCAAACATCAGCACAGGTGGCTTTCTCTACATTGTCCTGCTATATGTGTCCATGCAGTCCCATCCAGCCCCTGAATGCAGGGGGAAAATTAGCTCCCCACTGGGACTTTGTCCTTGCCATGCCAGCTGGAACAGCTGACAAAGGTTTGATGTGGACTGAAAGTATTAATGAAACAGATTATCTGAAGGCTTCTAGTCTATTCAATGTCAGTGCAATGTCTCAGCACAGGAACCAGTGAACAGCCACCAGATGGGACACACCTTTCAGTGACACAGAGCATGCCCTGGGTGTGACCTCACATCGATGCCACTGAAATTTCAGGCTCCTTAATTTGGTTTCTCCATAGGGTTTCCTCAACCTCCTGCTTCAGTAAGATGTAGCATGCACGACTGCCCAGGCTGGGTTCTGTAGCTGGTCTGTGCATGGGGTCTTCATTTACAGTGACCCAAGATTTTTAGATGACAGAGAACCTAATGTCACTCAAAAGTTGTGCTGGGCCCTAGACAATTTGAAATTGTTTCCCTTCGAATGAGACGTGACACGCATAAATCACTGTGCTGTGATCAGCAGAGGAATCTATGTTGCTACCTAATTAAAAAGGGAGCAAAACTGATTATTCGCTACAGGAAAATGAAACCAGCACATGCAATTAATTTCCAGCAAATAAGTTACACATTGGGATGCTCTAAAGCTAAATCATTCATCACTGCAGCCTGCCATTTCTCAGAAACCTGGGCAGATTTGCCAGTGTGGCTCTCTACAACATATATCAGGCTTCTCAGAGTTTCACATGTGTCTAATGGGGTCATTAGAGAAATAATAATGGAAAGAGCATTTAGGGACTTCCTGAGCATGAGACAGGCTGGCTAGAGGCTGAGGTTCTGTGCCCATGCTCCAGGATGGCTTTCCACCACCCCCTGCTTTTTATTGCCCTCATCTTATTGTCTTGATGTCACCAACATTTTCAGGATGGTTCCATCAATAGCAGAATTTGAGAAAAATATATTGTTGTCATCCTGTGCTTGTGTAAAGCATCTTTCATCCTTCCCTCCTGCCCATGCCTAGTTTTACAGAAAGGATATGCTCAGGGTAGAGGAGGTCTTTGTATTATACCCTGGGTTTTAATGTATGGGCTGTGTGCCCAGAGAGTTGAATGGCTGATAAATGTGACAAAATAAATAAAGCAAATAATAAATCGGAGGTGCTCCATATGCTTCCCAGAGGGGAGTGGTGATTATTCCTCCTTTGGTGTAAATAGGACAGTGGCCAATGTTTTCACACTTGGATGATGCATTCGGGTCCCTTGGTATGGATAGAGGTGCCTTGCTTAAAATGCTCACACTGCAAAGAGCTCCCGCTTTGGTGAGATACCAGAGAGAGTAGGGGGCTGTCAGGAGGCCAATGCAGCCTTCCTAACTTTGCTCCACAGAAAGCAAATGATGAGCAACACCTTCTCTTTTTGAAGAAACACCTGTTTCTGGGAGTTATGACACTGTGTCTCTTGAGCCCACTAATGATCATGAGAGAGGAAACTTACGGGCAGCATCAGCTCTGGCACATACTACCCTTGCCCTCCTCGGGTACCAAAAGAGGGGGAAAAAAAAAACNGCGGGGTGAGGTGGGGGGAGAATCAAAGGGAGAAACGGGGCCCTCCCCGAGCTTTGATGCCCCGGGCTGCCGGCTGCCTGCAAGAGCCCACGCCGGGGAGGAAGGNGCACCGGAGATACTGACTGGGAGATCAGAAGGCGAGATGCCCACACATCTCAGCACAGACCTGCATGCCTGTTTGTTAGAGATCCCACATCAGGATGGACTGAGGTATCAGACTGCAGGTCAGTCTCATGGCAGATACTATAACTGGTCTTCTAGAGTGGAGCGTGGGCCTATTGGTCCCTAGCTACCACCTGAGCAAAGAGGAAAAAAGTATTGCGGGTTATCTGCGTCTTCTTCACTTCTCGGTGCAAGCCATCCCTCAGCACAGAGCGGGTGAAGGAAGCAAGAAAGAGGGTGGCTGGAGCTGCAGTGACGCTTGAGCAGCCTGTGGGGTGCTCTGATATAAAATCGTATCAGAAATCTTTCTTTTTTTTTCAATATTGTTAGTCCAGAGATTTTTTAAATGGCAGAGACAGTAAGAAGGCAAATGCAAGCAGGAAAACTCTGCGTGGACTGCAACCGAGCAGCTTGAACACAACACACCAGTCATTGTGCACCAGTATGTGAGAGACAGACAATATAAATGCTGATGTGGACAGCCAGGATTAGAGAGCCAGAAAGCTGCCAGAGAAACATCCCTTTGTGTTTTCCATTTCTCAGGAAGTAAACAGCTACCTAATCCCGTTTTCATGCCCACCTACTCGGTCAATAGCTGCACTGTGCCTCCTGCTCCACTTACAGCTCCTTAATGGTGCAGGGAAGCTTTGATTGCTGTGGTGTGGGCTCCATCCCTCTGGCAAACCATTACTTAAATCCAATCCATCGAAGGTTCCTACTGCTCTCTCAGTGATGGGGAGCTGCTCATCAGCTGAGTACCCTCTGATTGCTTGTCACAGCCAGACTTCCTGGTTCTTTCTCCCGGATGGAGATATTAAATAAATCTCAAGTGATGTAATTACCATAACTCAGTTGGTGAAGCTTGTGGGCAGACACAGTTGGGGGCTGAAGGGAGCTCTATCGCATTTTCTTTGGTCTTTCTTTCTTTCTGGGCAGTTGCAAATGTGCCGATGCAAAGGAGGATGCTGCTGGGAAGCCGGGCTCAGCAAGTGGAGGTTATGCATCCCACAAGCATCCAGAAATAATCCATGCATTGATTGGAATGATCTTCTCAAGGAGTTCAGAAGTAATTTCCACAGTGCTGTGCCTTGGTATCTCTGCTGCTGCAAAAAGCATGTTACTCTGCATGCAGGGACTCCCTGTGCTATTGCTTTCTCCCCAAGCAGGGACTGAGTTTCCACTCACTCTCTTCCTGCGAGGATCACGCTCTGCCTCTGAGCTGATGCACAGCAATTTTTTCTGCTTCCATGGCAGCTTGTTCTCTGCTAAGGGAAGAGACAGAATTGTTCTTTTTTTGAAAAACCAGGCAGGTCCCACAATGTGAACCCAAACAGAGAAGTACGATGGCACATATTTTTCTATGGGTTTAGGAAGAAATCAAGGTCTTCGTTTTACTGAGATTTTTCTACAAGCAGTCTCGAGGCCAATCAACGTGCAGGGGAATGTGAGAGGTGATATAATTGCTGATGAGGATAGCTCCCACCTTTCCTGCTTTAGGATTTGNGAGAACTGGTTCCTCTTGACTGGTTGCACCTGAGATACTGACTGGGAGATCAGAAGGCGAGATGCCCACACATCTCAGCACAGACCTGCATGCCTGTTTGTTAGAGATCCCACATCAGGATGGACTGAAGTATCAGACTGCAGGTCAGTCTCATGGCAGATACTATAACTGGTCTTCTAGAGTGGAGCGTGGGCCTATTGNCAACCCATGGATCCATCAGCTGCAAGTGGAGAACTGGTTCCTCTTGACTGGTTGCACCTGAGATACTGACTGGGAGATCAGAAGGCGAGATGCCCACACATCTCAGCACAGACCTGCATGCCTGTTTGTTAGAGATCCCACATCAGGATGGACTGAGGTATCAGACTGCAGGTCAGTCTCATGGCAGATACTATAACTGGTCTTCTAGAGCGGAGCGTGGGCCTATTGGTCCCTAGCTGCCACCTGAGCAAAGAGGAAAAAAGTACTGCTGGTTATCTGCGTCTTCTTCACTTCTCGGTGCAAGCCATCCCTCAGCACAGAGCGGGTGAAGGAAGCAAGAAAGAGGGTGGCTGGAGCTGCAGTGACGCTTGAGCAGCCTGTGGGGTGCTCTGATATAAAATCGTATCAGAAATCTTTCTTTTTTTTTCAATATTGTTAGTCCAGAGATTTTTTAAATGGCAGAGACAGTAAGAAGGCAAATGCAAGCAGGAAAACTCTGCGTGGACTGCAACCGAGCAGCTTGAACACAACACACCAGTCATTGTGCACCAGTATGTGAGAGACAGACAATATAAATGCTGATGTGGACAGCCAGGATTAGAGAGCCAGAAAGCTGCCAGAGAAACATCCCTTTGTGTTTTCCATTTCTCAGGAAGTAAACAGCTACCTAATCCCGTTTTCATGCCCACCTACTCGGTCAATAGCTGCACTGTGCCTCCTGCTCCACTTACAGCTCCTTAATGGTGCAGGGAAGCTTTGATTGCTGTGGTGTGGGCTCCATCCCTCTGGCAAACCATTACTTAAATCCAATCCATCGAAGGTTCCTACTGCTCTCTCAGTGATGGGGAGCTGCTCATCAGCTGAGTACCCTCTGATTGCTTGTCACAGCCAGACTTCCTGGTTCTTTCTCCCGGATGGAGATATTAAATAAATCTCAAGTGATGTAATTACCATAACTCAGTTGGTGAAGCTTGTGGGCAGACACAGTTGGGGGCTGAAGGGAGCTCTATCGCATTTTCTTTGGTCTTTCTTTCTTTCTGGGCAGTTGCAAATGTGCCGATGCAAAGGAGGATGCTGCTGGGAAGCCGGGCTCAGCAAGTGGAGGTTATGCATCCCACAAGCATCCAGAAATAATCCATGCATTGATTGGAATGATCTTCTCAAGGAGTTCAGAAGTAATTTCCACAGTGCTGTGCCTTGGTATCTCTGCTGCTGCAAAAAGCATGTTACTCTGCATGCAGGGACTCCCTGTGCTATTGCTTTCTCCCCAAGCAGGGACTGAGTTTCCACTCACTCTCTTCCTGCGAGGATCACGCTCTGCCTCTGAGCTGATGCACAGCAATTTTTTCTGCTTCCATGGCAGCTTGTTCTCTGCTAAGGGAAGAGACAGAATTGTTCTTTTTTTGAAAAACCAGGCAGGTCCCACAATGTGAACCCAAACAGAGAAGTACGATGGCACATATTTTTCTATGGGTTTAGGAAGAAATCAAGGTCTTCGTTTTACTGAGATTTTTCTACAAGCAGTCTCGAGGCCAATCAACGTGCAGGGGAATGTGAGAGGTGATATAATTGCTGATGAGGATAGCTCCCACCTTTCCTGCTTTAGGATTTGGATTTCATATTAAAATTTGCAAAGCCACAGAACTCCTCTTCCGGACTAGAGAGCCCCAAACATAGAGCTTTCCTGGTAACAAGTCCTACACTAACTCCTACAAACGGAATTCCTTGTCCCCTTGGGTGACTAGTCAGAACTGTGACTTGAATAGAGCAGCTGCAATAGATGGTGCATTTCAGGATATCTTCAGAAGGCATTTAGCCAAATGATGAGTGGTTTTAACTATCCAGGAATGCAGTAACTGTAATGAAATCCCAAACTTAAAAGAACACAGAATTTAGACATCAAAAAAAAAAAAAAGAGAGAGAAAGTATGTAATCACAGGTCCCTTGGATATTTCCACTACTCTCCTGAGTCAAGACAAATTTATTTCAAGTCTCTAATTGCATTCTCAGATGTATGTTATTTTAGTGACGTGTAACAGTCCTAGGACTAGTTCTCCCTTGTCTGACATGGGATCTAGAGAGAAAACAATGTTATTAAACAAGCTCGTTAGAGGACGATCCTGAGAGATATGCCATGCTCTCCAAATCAAGGTGAACTGAGAAGATCTAGCATGTCATCAGGCATTTGCTTGGCTACCAGGATTCATGATCAGACAGAGTAACACTGAGGATATTCCTCTTACCATGATTATACTGTGGCACAACACTGCCATACTCAGCTTAAGACAACAGAAGCAACTCTATGGGAAGACTGAATGCCTGTCCTCAGGAGGACCCACCTGTGGCACAAAGGGGTCATGTGTGGAGACACTGTGCCAGGATGTCCGGGAAATAAATCCTGTGAATCCTGCACTGAGCTGAGATCCCTCTTGAACTACAACTCTGCCCCTGTGTAATGAACAGCTTGAACATTTCAGACTGTTTCCCCAAATTCTCACAAATCCGTATCTTAGGATTTAACATCTTAGGCTGCCCAGGTAACTTTCTTGGCTACAGCAGCTTGTTTCTGGATCAGCTGGCAAATATACACATGCTGCATAAGGACAATGCAGGCAGTGAAGCCACTTACTAGCCAGATAATCTTCTTAGTTTCATCAGTAGTAGATGAATTTCCATGCTGGCAGAGGCCAAGGACCAGACATGAGGAGAAGACCAGGTTAAGTATCTCCTAAGTGATCCTCATTGCATATACTGGGTCTTGAGAAGGGAGGGGACACTGGAGGTCAGAGAAAGGCACACAGTGAAGAACATTGTAGGAGAACATCCCAGTTTTACCCTGTGCTAAAGAGGCACCCACTGCGTACACCAGCTCCACATCATTTTCACAGCAGGAGCAGTCAGTAGGTTTCCAGATCTGCCTGGAAATGCCAGGCACAAAACACTGGGAAAACCCACAGCCTGTTAAGTTGCTGTGTTGCCTCTCTCCCTTGCCCTGAATGTGCTCCAATGCACATCAGAAACCCAGGAAAGCTCCCAACTGTCGCTAATAAGTGTGTGAAGATTTCACTGGCAGGTACCACTCTCCCTGGTGACTTTTCCCCACACCTTTGCACAAAGGACAAGTGCAGTATCTGTCGATGAAAGTACCGAGGGCTCCATCAGGAAGAAATAAGGCAGAGATAAGAGACTAAGCACAGATTTAAAGGCAGGACTGTCAGAGACGGAGTGCTGCTGGTGATGAAAGCAGAAAGGAATGGAAGAGCAGTGAGTGGGGAAAGTTAATGGATTTACACCATTGGAAACAGAAGTTGATTTTTGACCCTTGCACCTCTAAGGAGGGTCCCCCAACAGTGTATCAGTGTATCCTGAAAGAGAAGTTTTGGCCTTGCATTTGGCCCAGATGCAGCATTTAAATTGAGCATGGTATCGACACACTCTCCCAGGGCCTCAGGAGCATGTGAAGTGAGAGACTAAGTCCAAGCGATGGCCTAGATCTACCACTTCCTAAAAGACTTCATGTTAATTAAAGGGAGATTTCAAAACCATATACATTTTCCTGGCGAGATAATTAATTGATTTAGAAGTTTATGTAGTTAAAGGAGTTTGTAATTACATTTTAGGCGGTGGGGGGGAGCATTTTAGGGATGAATGCTGCCAGGTGCTGAACACCTCCAGGCTGAACCCTCCCTTGCTGATGAGCTGGAAATCCCCGCTGGTCCTTGAGGTCACGCAGCTCTTAATGACTTAGCCCCACTAGACTCTGACTTCAGTCTCAGCCCACAGAAGAAAACCCTCAAAAGCTCTTGCTTCTGAGCTAGTGTCTGCATGCAGACATCAATTCTCTGCTGTTGAAGGGGCTTTTCCTTCCAAACAGGTTTTAGCTCTCTCTGTGGATAGTTTTTTAACCTTCAGGATAGATGCAGGTAACTGTGGTGATGGGCTTGCTCTGCTACCAGCCCTCGGCACTAAGGTGGTTTCTCTGGATCTTCCTCCCAGAAAAACATTTGGTCACATTCAAGAAGGGGGGGAAAACACAAGCCATTAACCCCAGGAAACACTTTCCTGTGATACCCCCAAACTCACTGTCCTGTAAGGGCACGAATAAATTCCTGGCCATGAAAAAACTTATGCTAGGTAGGAAGAGCTACAAGCCCTTTGAGTTGCACAGGGAAACCAAGGCACAGGCAGGCAAAATCCCTCATCCAAGTCAGCAGCGAAGCACTACATGGGGACCTATTTTACCTCATAGCAAGACTCTCTTCTGAGAGCAATTTGCACATCCTTGTGCGATGTGCAAATAAGCACACACACAATATATATCTTCCCCCCCCCCCCCCCCCTTT
>VZTM01004353.1:147476-205102 GCA_013400555.1 Jacana jacana
CAAATTAATTCCCCCCCCCCCCCCCCTCTCTTTACGACTGAATAATCACACAATCTTTGTTCCATGGAAGTTTGACTGCTGCTGTTTATTGCCCCCTGGAAATGGGATGACAACAGCCCACGGCTCCTTCGCAGCAACTCACAAAGGTCTCCCGAGTGGAGAATTACGCCCGTTGGAGGCAATAAACAGCAGGAACGGTAGAGTGACTAAGCACCAAAGATTCTGCATTTGTGTAGAAACTAGCAGTGAGATGGAGGAAAGGATGCCCTGGAGGATGGATATTGCCTTAGGCAAAAAATTTCCAGCATGTTCTGAAAAGGAAGGTTTCCATGCAGATGACACAGGCCAAATTTGAACCTCATCCCACCCCTGAACCTGCCTGTAGAGCAAGGTTCCCATGCCAGGTCTAGAGGCCAGAAGAGTCAGCAGGATGGTACTCTGGCTCCTCCCCATGTACCCATGGAGGAGCTTGGATGGGTATTCAAGTCCACCATGGCCCCACTGGAGAAGCTGGTGGTCTGCAAGAGGTAGTGGGATCCCCAAAGGGTCAATGCTTGGTCCAGTCTTGTTCAACATATTAATCAATGACCTGGACAAGCGTATCCTCAGCATGTTTGCAGATGATACCAAATTAGGAAGGCTGTCTGACACTCCAAAAGGCTGTGCCGCCATCCAGCGTGACCTGGACAGGCAGGAGAGCTGGGCAGAGAAAAACCTAGTGAGGTTCAACAAGAGCAAGTGTAGGGTCCTGCACCTGGGGAGGAAGAATTCCAGACACCGATATAGGTTAGGGGTGGACCTGCTGGAAAGCACTTCTGAGGAGAAGGATCTGGGGGTCCTGGTAGATAGTAAATTACCCATGAGCCACCAATGTGTCCTTGTTGCCATGAGGGCCAATGGAATCCTGGGCTTCACAGGGAAGAGTGAGGCCAGTAGATCAAGGGAGGCCATTCTCCCCCTGTACTCTGCACTGGTGAGGCCAAAACTGAAATAGTGCATCCAGTTCTGGGCTCCCAAGTTCAAGAGAGACAGGGAACTACTGGAGAGAGTCCAGTGTAGGGCAACAAAGACGATTAAGGGCCTGGAGCATCTCCCTTACAAGGAAAGACTGAGAGAGCTGGGACTTTTTAGCCTGGAGAAGAGAAGGCTGAGGAGAGACCTTATCAATGCTTATAAGTATCTGGAGGGTGGGTTGAAGGGGGATAGAGCTGGACTCTTTTCAGTGGTTCCCAGTGACAGGACGAGGGGCAATGGGCACAAGCTGGAACACCAGAAGTTTCATTCAAATATGAGGAAAAACTTTCCAGTGAGTGACAGAACACTGGAAAAGGCTGCCCAGGGAAGTTGTGGAGTCCCTTCTCTGGAGACCTTCAAGACCCACCTGGATGTACTCTGGGTGATCCTGCTTTGGCAAGTGAGTTGGACTAGATGGTCTCTAGAGCTCCCTTCCAACTCTGACAAATCTGTGATTCTGTGATTGTTTCCCCTGCTCCCAACCATCACCCTACCCTGGCACACTGGTCATATCATGGCTCTCTGCCCAGGCTTCCTGCACAGGAGATGTGTGGGGCAAGGAGGGCTTCGCCCAGTGCAGGACCAGCTTTTTCCACCTACAGGGCATGGTGTTGCAGTACCCGTGGTAACTCTGTGAACGGGCCTGGGTCTGATGAAACTGAGAAGAAGGCCACAAGCTGGCAGGACTGCAAGAATGACTGTTCTTATGCATATTATGATGTTGAAGAGCTGCTGCTGACATATGCTAAATGAAGTCCATGGCTGGAGTTCTGGTCATCCAGACAAAAGGCAGAGTGGGCAGACAGATGATCTCTTCCTTGGGACATTGCTTTTTCAGTTATGTGCTGGTGCTACTCAGAGGGGAAGAGCTTCCTCTGGGCACATACAAGCTTACTGAAAAATTGAAAAACTGCAGGAAAATTTGCTCAGAGTACCCTGAGATGTATTGTCCTTCTACCCTCCCTGATGTGGTTTGGGTGCATGGTATCAGGAGAGCTTGCAGAGGGAGATAGTGCCTCTTCTGTCTGAAGTCATAATGAGTTGGGGCTCTGCTGCTGAGATCACTCCTGCCTGGGTCTGATGCCCTTTGGGGAGCCCTCATTTAGGCAGATAAAGATCAAAACCATGAGGAATCTCAGCACAGGAAACTGCCCTCCTGGTCTCTTTTCTCTGAGGCAGAGCTGCTCCTGTGGTGGCATTGGCAATGTATGCTTCCACAAAATTGCTGTCCTGACAAAATCCTGATGTACACAGGGACAAAAATTAATTTCCTTTTGTTCTCTTTCCTGACCACCCCCTTCCTGCATTTTTCTTTTGATTAATTTTTATGTTCAGTGGTATAAATTTTCCGGGTCACTGCTAAGTCTCTTGGTTGTGTGATCTTTACATACCAGAAGTCACATGCAGAGAGAAGAGAGGAGACCAAGTGTAAATGAATCCATCCTACTGACACTTTTATTTATCGATTTTCTTTCCCCATCTGCCACTGCTCACCTCCCTGTGTGTGTGTGAGGGATGGGGAAAGCGGATGGGATACTGGTAGAGCCACTGAAGTTCTCTCTACTCACAACAGTAGCTCTCCACTTGCTTGCTACTGCCCTGCTGCCCATCCCTCCTCTGGTCACTTCACGGTGCCTCCAACACTTTGCTCCTGTTCTGCTTTGTGCAAAAAAACCCAAAGAGACTAATGTGTCAAATAAAAATAATGAAGGGTTTTTTAGTGCTGATGCAAGATGTCAGGGTGACAGTCAGGAAGCTGGAGCCATCTGCCAAGCCCAGGCTAAGCACGGGTGGCAAAGTTGCCCTGCTGCTGGGCATGTCGAGGGCTCCCAAGTGAAAAACACCAGCATCCGCAGCTTGAGCTGAGCTCTGTGGCTGAAAGCAGAGACAGATGCACATCGTCTGTGGATCAGGCAGGGAGGGGGACTCATAACACACACTGACTATTAATATTTCATGCTTTTGACATCCAGCAACCACACTGAGAGGAGAGACAGGAATTTGTTCTTCTAGGTTTGCATTTAACCATGCCCTTCCCACTGAGTGTGCAAGCCAAGGCTAATCATGGCACATGGTAGAGTTCTTTGCTCACTAGGCCTGGGCCGAGACACAGATTTTTTCATTTAGTCTGTAGCAGCTATAACAATTTCTGCTCTACGTGACCCAAGATGGTTCTGAACCATCAACTACAAGCAAAGCAAGGTCCAGTGGCTGTTAAGTCTCTCACCTATTAAATCATTTGGATAATCTTCATGTAGAGTGTTTAACTTTCCAGCAATCCTGTTTTCTCTTCTAGGAACTAACCCTCAAGAACTCATGACCCACCAGGCATTTGCAAAAAAGTGGCATGAATTCAAAATGCAGTTCTTTTATAGCAGTGGTGTTATCACACAGTGAGCATGTTCCTGGAAAGAGCACTGCTTAGGAGTTGTCAATACCTTAATCTGATTTATACAAGCTGTGTTCTCTCTGTCTCTCTCTCTTTTCCCTCAAATAAACACTAATAAGTTCTCAACTTGGACAAATCCCAGGTAGTGGGATCAGTACCTGGCAACGTATCAGCTTTGCTGAAATCGGGGATGAAGCAGGGACAGCTGAAAATGTTCCTCCCCTTTGTTTTCAATTCTGCTTGCAAATAGCTTGCTGCCTGTCTGAAATACAACTGCCCTATAGGAATACACTTTGTTTCTTATATCACTGTGTGCCAATTAAGTAATTAGAAAGTCTGGAAAATCTATTTAAAAAGTTGGTTGCATCCACAGGGAACACTAATATCACATGGTGTCATGACCATGAATAAAACCTGACAGCATGTGCAAATTCAGAGGGAACTACCTGTTCTGCTGTGAAGAGATCAAGTTCAGGCTGCATCAAATTATTTTCAAGACCTGGTCTTTAACTTGTCTGTGGACTGGAAAATATTTGCAGGGCGTACAGGGGTTAGTCTTTGTCCTCCAGGACTCAGTTGTCACTTTACAACCTTATGATGTATTAGACATCAGTAGACATGAATGTCACTGCTTTCAGCCCCAAATTCTGTCAGCATGAGGTTGTGCCGTGATGCAGTCACAGGCAGCAGCTTGATTTGATCTATGCATTGCTTCACAATTCACTCCAGGAGGGCTTAAGGTCCAATTCTGCAAATGAGAGAAGTCATCCCCACCACTGCTTACACATCTAAGCCCCTCACATCTGGCAAGTAGCATTCTCAGAGGAAGGAGGCACCACTCATCCTGGGAAAACTGGATGGAAATGATGGCCATTTCCAAACTTTACTTGACCTCAGAGACAATGCTTGATTTCTCTGTGTTACAATGAATCCAGATGGACAACAGGGAAAAAAACAAGAGACTTGCTGAAAACCCAGCTGCTGCTACTGAGCTTGCATTTTCCAGGTCAATAATTTCAAAATTTTCTCCATCAACAGAGAAAAGGAAAAAAACTCACCCTTCCACATTTACTCTTAAATCTAGCTCCTGCAGGATAACTTTAAAAGGAAATTGTTGCCTTTTAAGACAGGAGACCCACTCCCAGGCCATACTTCTGCACTGCCTTTTGATTCATGACTGCCCCGTAGCAATGCGCAAATGTACACCATCCCCCTAGATGGTGTTAGTGAGGGTCTAAATAGCAAAGGTGGGTTTTGTAGCATGGATACCTGTTTTCTAGGACCTGGATCAAGAATCATAAGCTCATTTCACACACATCAGTGAACAGCTGCCAGAGAAGAACAGCTTTCAGCCCTTATCAACCTGAACTACATGAAGGCCAAGAAGTTACTGATAGGAAACTCTCAATTCATCAACAACTCCTGAAGCATTCCTGTCCTCAGCAATGGCAGCACAATCTCAGATGAATACATTAATTCATGAATCCAGAAAATGACTGTATCAGCAAAGATATATACTTGCATATGCACAAATATGTGTACATGTATAAGCCCAATGTGTGTACTGTCTGTGTACATGTACACGCTCCCCTGACAGACTATCCAATCTGACCACTCTTGCACTTTTCTCCTTTCCTAATAAACATCTATGGAGCAACCACCGAATCTGAAAGGTGGAAAATGTCAAAAAGACCATCAAGAATAACCGTTTTTACAACATAGAATCATAGAATCATTCAGGTTGGAAGAGACCCGTGGGACCATTGAGTCCGACCATCAGCCCTACTCTACAAAGTTCTCCCCTACACCATAGCCCCCAACACCACATCCAGTCTACTCTTAAACACAGTCAGGGAGGGTGACTCCACCACCTCCCTGGGCAGCTGATTCCACTCACTGACCACTCTTTCTGTGAAAATTTATTTCCCAATGTTCAGCCTAAACCTACCCTGCTGCAGCTTGAAGCCATTCCCTCTTCTGCTATTGTAGAAAAATTACCTGAGAAAAGAGACCAGCACCAACCTCTCTACCATGTCCTTTCAAGTAGCTGTAGAGAGTGATGAGGTCTCTCCTCAGCCTTCTCTTCCTCAAACTAAACACTCCCAGCTCCTTCATCGCTCTTCATAAGATTTATGCTCCAGGCCCTTCACCAGTTTCATTGCCTGCCTCTGTACTCACTCCAGCACCTCGATATCTCTCTTGTGTTGAGGTGCCCAGAACTGGACACAATACTCGTGGTGTGGCCTCACCAGTGCTGAGTACAGGGGGACAATCACCTCCCTACTTCTGCTGGTCACACTATTTCTAATACAAACCAGGATGNGCCACCAGCTGGATTTAACTCCATTGAGCACAACTCTGGGACTGTCAATCCAGCCAGTGCTCGATCCAGCAGATCGTACACTCATCCAGGCCATGAGCAGCCAGTTTTTCCATGAGAATTCTGTGGGGGACAGTGTCAAATATGACCAGCAAGTAAAACATATTGCCTCAAGGTATCACCCAGGATCAAACTGTGCATTTTATAGTGAAGAGCTATATGATAGTCCCATGATCTATCGCCTAAACCATGGATCTGCTCCATGGTACACACAAAAGAGAGGATTCAGTGGACAACAATGCTGAATGGCCTGAGTAGTTCCTTTGTTTTGTATAATGGAACTAAATCTCATAATCTGTTATTGTTTCAACTCTTGTGTTTTGTATTCCTTTTTACTGGCCAGAAATGTTCAAAACAACACTAGTTTCTCCAGTCCCAGATATTACAACTGAGCTTAGACAGCCCTTAAAGCATGACATGACCCAACTTTCCGAGGACTCTTCATCAACCTTTGTCAGGGTGAGGTAAGACCCGTGCTCCTGATGTTACACAAAATTGGTTACACAAAATAGGTTTCCTAGATCAAATGTGATATTGTAATTGAACTTGGACATATTCCACTTCATGACAAACATTAGAACTGTTGTACAGTGTATAATATGTACACATGCTTATAGCCCTACTTGGGAAAGGACAACTCTTTCTAGTCACCTGTAAAGAACCTTGCATGCCTGTGCCACCATAGGAATAAAAAAATATTAATTGCACTACCTGTCCCTTGAGCTATTCATGCCACTTCCTGCTCTCCCACCACCCTATATTAAGCCTTTGGAAGCTGAGAGTGGCTGTAAATCCTTCTAAATGTCAGAGGACCATTTTGCTAAAACATTATCCATCTTAACATCATGTCAGATTTCTGAATGAGAATGACTTCTTCAGTGGGAACAGGCCTATAACTTATACTGCTTCTCATTTCCTGAAGCACTGGAATTGTGCTGCTCCCTAATGTTATTTTATTAAGACGCGATTTGTCATCATATAGCTGAAAACAAGATAAAATGCAGGCTAATTAAATTCCTTATTTAACTTGATGAGCATCTGCTTTCTGTAGTCACATTCTTTCAAACAGAACCTTCGTAGCTGTTTCTCAGGATCTGGTTAGCACGATTTTTACTGCGATCAAAATGGGGGAATACCCCCCCACACCACCCCCAAAACAAGGCGTGTGCATTCCCATCGCCTGTGACCCTGGTTATTTATAACGAGAGACGTGTAGCACCACCCAGGCAGACTGCCGCAGCGCCTTCCGAGGATGCTGCCCTGACACTTCAAGAGCACTCCCCGTTGTGGAATAATTGCCATCCCAAAGAGCCCAGTGGAAGTCACTGAGACAAGCTGGTAGCAAAATGCTGCAGCTGACAGCAAGTGTTTTCTAGATCAGGCTGCTATACAAAATATAACAAACAAATCACCTTGTGACTCCCCCGTTCTGCAGCAGATGAGAGTCCCAACATAAAGGAAAATCCTGTCTGCTGAAGGAGGAGGTTTAACAAGCTTAAGCAGACACTTCAAGCTAAGCGTGTGCGTAAGTGTGCTCTTCGCCCATGCCAGATTCTGGCTCACTTTCCATGCTCTGCATTCATGGAGTTTTCTAAGATGAGCGTAACCTTCCTGCATCCTTGGATGAGTGAAGAGTGAAGCAGAAGAGAGTGTTGGGTTAAGTCCACGTTCCTAAATAAAAGTGTTGTCTTATGATGCTCTTGTCTAACTCACAGTCGAAGATGGCAAACAGTTGTATCAGAATCCACTCTAAGCTCATGGCTTTTAGAAAAGTCTTGGACATGCCACAACCCTGGGTTTGTCTCTTGAAAACCCCCTTTGCATCCCACAGAAGTTCAGAGCTGTTCCACCAGCTCCTCTTGGTCTGGAGTATGCTTTGAGATTCTCCAAGGAGAGATACGGCTCCTGTGCAAGGGTAGAGAACCATTAATATTACATTGGTGGTTAATTATTTAGCATCAGTGACCTCTGATGCTCCTGCTTAAAGGATTTCTCCATATCTCTGGGTCTGTCAAGCACCACGAAAAGAAAGGGCAGAGAACTGTGGCTAGCTTTAACAAACAGGATCTCAAAAGTTGTCTTCACATCAATACTAAGGCTATAGGATTAGCTGTTTATTCCGAGTTTGAAAATCAGGCCAGTAATTTAAGCTCCAGAATAGAACTTGGAATGCAACTTCGGTTTATTTACCCTGGTTTCCTAAGGAAATAAAGTTTATGCAGTTAAATTCTCTGCCTGTGCACACAAGCTCTTCCTTCTAACTTCACACCCTTCTGCTGGTTCAACCATGTTTCACCGAGATAAAGTTTTGTTCAGCTTCTGGACAAAAAAACCCCAATTGTGTGGAGCAACGGGATGTCCGCTGCCCTGAACTCCAGCAGATTATCAGACGCTGGAGAGTCCACATTGCTAGTGCCCTCACCCCAGCTGGATCACAGCTCAAGTTGTGCTAAATGCTGGCAGCAGAGAAGCTTTGGAATCACTGTTTGCATCTCATTGTAGGATGTGGTTTGTTGCTGGGGTTTTTTTTCCCTCTTTTAAATCTTTGTTCTGGGTGCCAATGAACTGCCCCCCACACCTGGGCTGCATCGCATGAAAGATCAAGAGTCGGCTCAGCCTTGCAGCAGCCCTGTGAGCGTGGCAGCAGCCTGGCAGCGTCGCGGGGGCCATGTGCTGTGCAGACCGTTGCTCTGGACTGGAGCTGTGGAGAGGAATCCAGCCAAGAAGGACAGAAGGCAGAAAAGAGACCCTGCAATCTGTTGGAGGGGTTGTACTATAAACAAGAGCAGGAAGGCTTCAGCGTGCCAGGGAAGAACAAGCTGTGTAGATAAGAGAGGCTGCTTCAACAGAGGAGAGAGTGACTAATTTTTCTTGCACCGGGTGGCCAAAGAGCAGGGAAAAAGAAGTGGTCTTCACTGAGCTGGCAGTCAAAGGAGGGGAGCAACCTTCTCATGCTAGAAAAGCTCACAGAAAAGCCTCTGCAGGTCCTCTTTTATCAGGGTTTCAAGGGCAGCTGGATTCAGAAACTCCAAATTTTGTCTTTGGTGCTAATGAAGGTGCTCAGGGAAAGGGCCCAGTTCAGATACAGTCTAGGGTAGTAACTGGGCTACCAAATGGGCCAGCAGGCCACGGTCCTGGCTGTGCCCTGATGACACAGGGAAAACAGAGGGCATTAGCAGCTGTCTAACAAAAGAAATCCAGGGAGAACAGGTACAAGGAGGGATGCAGGGTCAGCTACTGTGCCAAGATCCAGTCCCAAACCCAAGCACCTCCTGACCTTCTGGGCTTGTGGCTTTGGTTCTCCATTAAGAAGCTTATTATCCCACTGAGGACCCCAAACCAGACCTGAGGAAGCACAACCCCACAGCCCAGAGAGGACAGGTATTCCACAAAGTCTTCAGATGAGACCAGAGCAGCGCACACAAAAGGATTTCCCCAACCAGAAGAAGCTCTGCCATTTCAGGGGCCTTTCTCTGACTATCCTGCCCCGAGACTGTCCCTGAAGAGCTGACCTGCATGTCCCCAGTCTAACCACTTGACAGGTTTTATCTGAGAAAGAACTAATAAGGCTCATGAGCATAGAATTAATTTATTTTAGAAGTTGCAACTGCAGGTTCTCCACAGCTGGTCAAAGACTGGCACATTTGGGCACTGGTAATGGTGTCTCTAATCTTGTTATGGGCCATCAAACCCCTTTTAAGAATCTGGGGCATCTGATGGCTGTTAGCCTGGGCTGATTTTCACTTGTCTGCTGCATAGCCTCACTTCACATAGTACCTCTGCATACAATTCAGCCCCAGCAGAGAGTTCAGGCTGGCGACACATCCAGGATGAGGGTGACAAGGGCCATCTCTGACCATGTGGAGAACAAAAAAGGCATGTTGGCAAGGTGGTGAAGTGAGATGAATACATTTCATTCAGCATGACAGTAGCAGGACCTCCTAAGCATAGCTCAAAACCCCTCAGAGCAGAATCTGTGAGATTACAGAACAGCTCTGGGGTCCTGCGTTGCTTGTATTTCAGGTATCAGCTGCTGCTTATACAAGACATACAACACATGGCCAGGCAGTTCTGTCCTCATTTGGGAGCCAGCAATCAGGACCAGGCCAGCCCATGAGAGGATGTTTAGAGCATGATCCAAGTGATAGAAAGACCCTTGTAAGAATAGCACCGAGAACCCTGTTTCCATGTTTTTCCACCAATGGGATCATTTCTTTGGAATTGGGTGAGCCATTTCCTCCTCAGCAGAGCTGGGGCAAGCTAAATCCCCCAGTCCTCCCATTATTTTTGTACTGCATCTCTGTTCCCTGACCCAGTAAGTGGAGAGTTAGTCCAAGCCACTGCTGGAAGCATGCTCCGACTGAAAGGACACCTGGAGTGCTACCAGCAAACTGCTCACAAATGGCCTCTCATTTTGTAGGTCTGTTCTCTGCATGGCTGGGCTGTTCCTTGTGCCTTGCTGAAGTTGTGCCATATGGTGCAAATGCTTCAACGTCTGTCTGTGTGTCTGCCTGACCGCACAACCCAAGAGCTCTCTGCAAACAATGCTCCACTGTCATCATTTTCACGAGCTGGGGACTGTCCCCCATAGGGGCTTTTCTCCACTTTTTCCAAGTTTGTCTTTCCCCCCTCTAGATCTCCCAAAGCATAAGGAACCATCACCAGAGACCTGGAACTGCGTAGCTGCTGTGGGGGGAGAAGATGGCCTGAAAAAGTTGCAGAGTTATGCTCTGCGTGTTCTCTCCCTCTCTTCCATATGTGAAGCTGGGATCTGGTTTAGCTTTGGGCAGTTAAAATTGTGACAAGAAGGAGAAAAAAAAACCCAAACCCAAGGTCTCTCATCCATTCCTTCCTCTCTCTGCTGTGTAGCCAGCTGGACTCTGCTGGCTTGCAGAGGAAGAAAGGGCAATGGCAGAGGATCTGCCAGATCAGAGGCAATGGCAGAGGATCTCCCAGTGTATCCCAGAGGATACACCCAAGAGTACTGAAAGGGATGGCAGACGTGCTGGCCAAGCCTCTCTCCATCATCTTCCTTAAATCGTGGCTGACTGGAGAGGTCCCCATGGACTGGAAGGTGGCGAATGTAACGCCCATCTATAAGAAGGGCAGAAGGGACAATCCAGCAAACTATAGACCTGTCAGTCTGACCTCGATACCAGGGAAGATTATGGAACAGGTCATCTTGAGCGCTGTCACCAGCCATGTAATGAGCAGCCAGGGGATCAGGCCTAGTCAGCATGGGTTTATGAANACCTAAGGTCTCTCATCCATTCCTTCCTCTCTCTGCTGTGTAGCCAGCTGGACTCTGCTGGCTTGCAGAGGAAGAAAGGGCAATGGCAGAGGATCTGAACTGAGACCACGGGGCTAACCATCCTTTCCTACCAAACCCACTCTGAAGTGAGGGGGTCCGGAAGCTGGAAAAAAAGTTCGACTTTTACTCTTTACTTAAGAGAAGCTGGGACAAAACCCTGGACCTAGACCTCTCCTCAGCCCTGTGGTTTTCTTTAAAAGCAGCGGGTGTGCTTGTGAGCGCCTGTGTGCACGTGGTGTGCCCAGGACTGCGTGTCTGCAATTCCCAGGCGAGTAACAGCACTCCCAGGGTTTGTGCTGTGTGTCAAGTTGCGCCTTGTTCTTGCTGCCTGCCTTGTTTTTCTTGGGCTGACGAGCTCCTGACTAATGGCAGTCACTGCTGCTTAATCAGGAAGCAATTTAAGGATAACCTTTTCTAATTAACCAGCAGAGAGAAGAATGAATAAACTGTGAAACAGCCAGCTGGCTTCTGTGTCCCCAGCCAAAGGGTCTGTTAGGTGGGAGAAAATGGCATCTGGGGACAGGGATGGCAGCTCCAGACCTGCCACTGGGCAGCATAGTGGACATCAGAGATGAGAGAGGGTTATGGTGCTCCCCAGGGCCTTTTCTTTGCTTTCTCCTCAGGTATTGCTCTGGTCATGCTCATGGGGATTAAAACCATCCAGGAAGAGTGGCTTGATGTGTATAAATCAAGCCCTGTGTATAATAAAAACCCTGGGAGACCCTTCTATTCAGAACTTTGATGCAAATATGAGTGATTACCTTATTGTGAAGGTATTCACAGGATCACAGAACAATCCAGGTTGGAAGGGACCTTGAAAGATCATGTGGTGCAAACTTTTGCGGGAAAGAGAGCCTAGATGAGATTATCTAGCACCCTGTCCATTCGCATCTTGAAAACCTCCAGTGATGGGGACCACACCATGTCCCTGGAGAGGTTGTTCCATCAATTAGTGGTTCTCAATGTAAAAGTTTTCTTTCTTACATCAAGAGCAGCATGGGGCCCCGTATTGATCCCTGAGGGACCCCACTTGTGACACGCTGCCAGCCTGAGGGAAACCCATTGATCACCAACTTCTGCAAGTGCCTGTGAGCCAATCTCCCACCCACCTCACAGACCACCGCTCCAGCCTGTATCTGGCCAGTTTATCCAGCAGGAGGCTGTGGGAAGCAGAGTCCAATACTTTGCTGAAGTCCAGGTAAACATCAGATAGAAAATATTGTATTGTTGTAGAAGGCGATCAGGTTAGTCTGGCACGATTTGCTTTTGGTAAATCTGCGCTGGCTTTTCTAAATCACCTGATTAATTTGGTTTGTGACAGTTTTTAGGAGGACGTGCTCTACTATGTACCCAGAGACTGGAGTAAGGCTAATGGGCCTGTAGCTTCCTGGGTCTCTTTTGGTCCTTTCTTGTAGATGGCTTTGACATTTGCCCTCTTCCATTCACCAGGCCCATCCCCTCATCTCCACCACTTTTCCAAGACTACAGACAGCGGCCTTGCACCAATGTCAGTTATTGCTCCTAACACTCTGGGGTGGATTCCCTCCTCACTGCTAACAGCAGCGTTTTCATCCTTTCTCATGTATTACCTCCATTATTTAAAATAAGACAGACACCTCGGTGTGCCAGACCCTGCACACCAGAGGCTGCTGGTGAGGGAGCCCTGCCCCAGCAATGGGTGCTGTCTGGGGTAAAGCCTGAACCAAAACCATGCAAAAGCGACAGAGTCAGCCTTCAGTCGCTCCCCCAACACCACCACAGTGATCTACGCACGTAAGATGGCGCCGGGAGTGGAAGACTACATTTCCCAGTGAGCCTCGGGCCCCGCGCGCAGCTGTCTATTTCCCGGCATGCTGCGCGACCCCGGTCTTCTGATGCCCCTGGGCGGTAACGCGGGTCCTGCTGGGAGTTGTAGTCTGCGCAGCTGCGAGCCCATCGGTGGCGTACTGGGCCTCTGCCGTTTGGTGGGTGTGCGGGCCTGTGGCGGGGGGAAGGTGGCTGGGCTGGGACTGGGCCCCGGGTGGGCTCACCTCACCTTACCTCACCTCACCGGGAGGTGAGGATGGACGGCAGTCTGGGACCCTGTGGGGTGGCGGGTGGTGTCTGAGGATGGCGGCGGACCTCACTCTGCGGGGTGGGGGCCTGGCTGTCGATGGGCAGGGGAATGTGGTGCCTGGGAGAGGAGAAAGGCGGGGAGTGAGCCCCGCTTCTTACTGGGTGGTGAGGAAAGTTGGTCCCTTGAGAGCTGATCTTTGACTGCCGGAGGAGATGGAGATCAGCTTCTGGGAGATGCAGCGGGAGCAGGGTCCTTGCTCCCATCAGAGGGTCCTTGACCTGTGAGTGGACCTTTCTTAAGGCAGGAGCTGACTCAGCCTTTTGGGCTTGAGTATGTACCTGCTACATGCTGTGTGAGGTGCCTAAGAATTGGAAGGTGTCCAGAAAAGGTGGGGTGCTATCTTTGCTGTTACATACCACAAATATCTTCACTTCCACACAGGACTGTATTGTTTTTGCCAGCGTTTGCCGTTGCAGCGCTGGCTCTGCAGTGCAGCGCAGCGCTTGGCTTTTATCAGTTTTGCTGAGTTTTGCAGAGAGGAGTGCTCAGCTCTGTAGTGGAATGGGTTTTTTTTCTCCTTTTTCTGTGTATTAACTATGTGGGACTGACATGCAAAGCCTCAGCAGTGGTTGTCAGTATCTGCTGTCTGATAATGGCCTGGCATTGGTCTGGCAGCTTTGCTGTACTACTAAGTTTTTGTGTAGCATCAGTTAAAGTAATAATCATAATCAGTCACCAATTATACTGAATTATCAATACAATAAGCATTTTAGGGGAGAACAAAGTTGAAACTTCCTGTCTCTTTTTGTGAGGGTGGGTGTGTTTTTATGTTTCTTAGTGTTTTTTTTGTTTGGTTGGTTTAGTTTTCTTGTTTTTGTTTTTGTTTCTTTTTTTTTTTTGTAGACTGACCTTCATTGCCATAAGGAAGCAGGTGCCTCTCTGATTAATTCCAAATGAGGTTTGGATTCAGATTTGTTGTTTAAATTGCTGAAGATGTCATCAGGCCTTACAGAGGAACAAAAGAGAAGAATTGAAGAGAACCGCCAGAAGGCTCTGGCTAGGAGAGCAGAGAGGCTAGCAGCCCAGAGAGGTGGGCAGGTGGGGATCACTGGACCTCAGGTGAAAGAACAGAATCCAGGCGATCGGGGAAACTCGAAACAAGACAACAATCATGTCAGGTTCATTAACCAGCACCAACAGAATCCAAACAGTCCTGCGGAGCAAAAGAGCTGTCTTCAGAAAGATTATAGTCATTACATTGCAAACCAACAGATGGCTGGCTCACATGGAGAGCAACAAAAGAATTGTTCAGTGGACTCGGAACAAGCAAGTGGCATTAAGCAGTTCCCTACAACGATCCCAAATTCTCTGAGTTACTCCAATAAACATTACTCTGGTGCTGGTGGTCAGGAACATGGACAACAAGCTTTAATTAATCTTGGTACATTCCAGCAATCCAAATGCTACCCAGCTTTCAAAAACCCTACAGAACCATCTCATCTTAGATTAATTGATAATGGGCACCCTCACAGTACTAAAAATTTACAAAGTCAGAACAAATCTTCCATAAAATACGTTTCACCACCAAGCAGCGCTACCCTGAGTGATTCAGAAACACTGATAAACACAAGTGGATCAACAGAAAGAGAAGGGGGAGGTGGTGCCTCTCAGGCCAGTGGTAGGATGCAGAAGCTGACCAGCTCTGCAGGTGCAGGCTGTACATTTGAAGCAAGAAATGTCTCTTGCAAGAAAGCAAATAATGCTACACAAGGAAAATGTGTGAAATATGGGGAGGACCGATTCCAGGTTGAAATAGGGTATAATGCTGAGCTTATTGCTATATTTAAGAAGATACCAAGCAAAAGCTATGGTAAGAATTGTTTGCTTTTATCTCTTTTACGTTAGATCTAAGTTTCAGTGTCTGCTGGGACTGAGTTGCTACATGGTCTTAGCAGTACAGCTATTCCTGGGATGGAATCTGTGGTATTAATGGGGAATTGGAAATGTAAAGACAGCTGCAATTGGAAAGAAGTTCTGGACAGAAATGGTTTTAGCCAAGGAATGCTTTATGAACAGTGCTCTAAGAAGTTTAGAGATGGCAGCTGGTCAGAATCTTTTGGGAGTGGAGAAAGAGAAGTTATTAATAAATTGATATGGGAAAATGGGTCACTTCAGCTGTAGCTTAAAGTTGATGAGCTGATTCTCTTAACTGGGTTAGTGAGAGCAGTGGAGTCTCCACCTTTTGGCTCACTTTTCATCTTTTCTCCTTGCCCTTTATTAGTTCTTTTCTATACCCCCTGCCATGTGTTGCTGCTCCCTGTGAATGGCTGTTGCATTCTTCTTGTCTTGTCTTAGTATTGATATGCCTTGTGGCTTTTTTGGTGTCATGTAGCTGTAAACCATGGAGTACTGTTTTTCAGATGTGTGGCAAAAAGTTTTTGTATGAGTAGAATAAATTCCACCTTGTCTTGTGTGAACACTTTACAACAACAGTTCTACACCCAATGATTCATATTCTGCCCTATTTTAGATCCTGCTATGAAAAAATGGAATTTCAGCCTGGAAGATTACAGCAGTGTTAGTAAGTAAATGGGTTGTTGAATGGTAAAAAAGGATCCAAGTCTTGACCCCCTGCCCCTGCCTTCCATAATTAGTATTTGGCTTTGTTCTTGATTGGCATAATTAAAGTAGTGCTACTCAAATATAACACCCATCTTTTGGACATTTCCCTCGTAACGTTTTTCTGACACTTTGCAGTTTGATTAGAGCTTGATTTTTCATGTAATCTAACTGCCAAGCATAGGTTTAACTTTTTGTGCCATTGCTGACTCTCTCAGTAACCAACAAGCTTAATCATAGGAACCTTCTACAAGTCTGTATTGGGAACCGGGTGTGTTCCCCTGGCTAGTGCTTAATTTCTAGGTCTCATCATTTGTGTTCTTTTTAAACAGCTTTTTTTGGTGGTTGTTTCTTTTTGTTTGTTTTGGTCTGGTTTGTTGTTTTGTTTTTTTTTTAACATTTTTTCCTTTTAATTTTGGGTGTTAGAAAAGGAAAAACCTTATTTTTGTAGGGCTTTGGGTGTGACTGAAGAGGAAGTTGCCTTTCTTTGCTGTAACAAGGATCATTTTATCTTTTTTGTTTGTTTGTGTTTATCTTGTCATTTTATTATGGAAAGATCGAGAGTTGATAGAGGCAAACTTCAGGTAGGCTTTTCAAAAGCACATTGTATTGAAGCAAGTGATAAATCACTATTGATTTCGGTGGCAACAGAATTAGGCCTGTGTTGAGCACTCTGAAAAACCCACAGTAGAGTGCTGGTATTTTAGCTTCCCATGTGGGTTGCCACACATTTATAATTTAAATGCTACTGGTTTTCTTGAAGTGTATGAAGTACAGATGAGAGCAGAATCCCTGCACCAAGGAGCTTGCAAACAAAAAATGTGATTTTTAGAAATCAGCTTTTTTTCCTTAAAGGTATCAGATACATTCCACAGTTCTCTGTGGAAAGTTTCTGCTGGTGTGAGAAGACAGAATGTGATCAACATTGGACAATGAACCAAAAAGTATCCTTAGGAAAGGGAACTGACTTAAAAGAGCCTTGGTTTGAAGTCTTGTAAGTGTAAAAAGAATATTTTCCAACTTCCCACCGTTAATGTTGTTCTTCGGAATAGTGTTGTCCTGCATTACTTTTCTTCCTTTGTACTATAAATTAAATGCTCAGTCAGGCCCAGAATCAGATACTGAAATGAAAGAGTAAAATATGAGTTGGTTTTGTTGTGGGTTTTATTTTCAATTTCTTTCGGAATTAGTTGTAGAGATTAGTTCTAACTATGTAGTGCTAAAATAGTAGTATCTAAACTCCTGTATGGTGCACTGGGAGGAGATCATCTAAACTCTACTTCAAAAATTCCACTTGATGGTCTTAAACTTTTTCTTTGGAAGAGAGATGTCAAATGCTTGGGTTTATTCTGGAAGTCACTTTTTAAAAATAAGGTTGGAAGAAATCCAAATATCTTCCTAACTGGTTAGGAAGAAAGTGTCTGAGTCTTCTTTCTCCTTTTTTTTTTTTTTTNGCTCAAATGTGTTTAAGTTGTTGCTTATCAGTAAGCTGGACTATTTAAAAAGGAGGGTGGGTTGTGGTATGCAGGTTAACCCCCAAAGACTAGATACACCTGGGCTTACTCTAACCAGCTACTGGATCGGGGAGGTTGCCTCACCTTACAAATGCACGGAGGCAGACTGTGCTCAGTGTTCTCCTGCTCTTGAGTCCAATGGACTCTGGAGATGCTAGTGAGTCCTTCTGTTGCTGCAGTACCTATGGGATGAAGCCTTGGGGATGAAATTCATTATTTTGGTGCTGTAAAAATACAAGATAAAATGGTTCTTGTTCCTTAACTATAACAGTTGAGCTCTAATAATAAAGAGAACATATAGTTATGGATTGGCAGAGACACACAGGGAAAAGTGCAATGTTGGGTGAATCACTGTGGTCTCAGGGTAACAACTGTAAAACCCTGTGTCCCTTTTTGCCCTGTGCCCTGGCATCATGAGAGAGGTGGTTGCTAGTGATTAGTGAGAGAAGTGCAGATGGCTTGGGAAAAGGACAAGTCTGAGTGAAAGAGATGGTAGAATAAAGGGTGATGGACTTATATTGTACCAAATGGGATTTAGGGGTTTGGACTAGGTTCCTTCATGATATCCTTCCTACAGTATTGTGAATATGCACATTCTTCCCAGATAGGATTGCATATCAGACATTGACATGAGGCAGGTGGAAGATATTTTTAGATCCTTCTCTTTTGCTGTATGCAGAACTACCTTCCCATCCTTTCAGGCACATACAATTGATCACCGTGTGCTTGTCCCTGAAACTTTGTAAGTGAAAACGCTCTGTGACTGTGTGCAATTTACCTGCTGAGTGTGGTCCTGCAGATTGGCTGCCCTGGCCTGGTGAGCCATGTTTTGGGGCTGCTGATAGAGGGGGAGTCTAATGCAGTGACAATGCTGGACAGACCCTTCTCCAATCTCTGCCCCTCTGGGATATCTCACCAACCTGCTACTCCAGCCCATTGCTCAATTCTTTGTCCCTGTGAGAGAAACCCGGGAATCATTGTTCCATTTAAACTTGAAGGTATATGGTTGGTTTGTCATCTTGTTGTCCTTTCTCTTCCCAAAGCATCCTGGGCATCTTTAGTTTGTCCGTGTTTTTTATCAATTCTTTTCTCTGTATCTCATGCTTTTCTCCCTAGTGGAAGCAGCAAATCAACTTCAGTCAGTAATTCTGGCACCACTGGAAGGAGAAAATGCAGTTGGCTTGGCATCTGACTCTCGTCTCGTTGGCAGTAGTGTTGACATGAAATCCCTCTTGAAGATGTGTAAGAACTGGAAGAAACCCTCAGCCCTTGTCAAAGGGAAGTGTGTGCTGATCTCCCGCATGCGGTTTGAGGTTGATATTGGGTATTCTGCAGAAGTGATTGGAGTGTTCAAACAGATGGATTCCAGAAATTATGGTGAGTCTCTGCTTGTTTCAGCTTTATTCTAATGGCATTATTGGGGCTGCTCTTTGAAGCACTGTGAATGCTTCAGAGGAGAGAGACGGTGAGGGTGTATCCTCCTGAAATAACATAAGAGGATGTGCTTTGGTGAAGATTTTGAGAGCTTCTGTTCTGGTATTTCTCTGTCCTGTGCTTTATTCCATGCCTGAACACGTCCCGGGCCTTCAGGACCTTTTAGCCAAGGTGATATTTCAGGATTTGGCATGATCACATTTACTGTTGAGGTGAGATGCTCTGCTACCTTGGCAGTGGTACAGAGGCCATGCATAAGTTCTTGTCTTTATTACCAAATATTGTTGGACATTCTCTCTGCTTTACTGTGGTGCACAATGGCTGCAAGTGCCTGAGCAGATTGAGTTTACCAGAAGCTTGACTGATGATTTTGAGGCAAGTGGGACTGTAGAGCACTTTTTCTGTTGGCATTCAGATTTGAATGGTGGATATTGGTATTCCCGCTCTAATGTGGGAACAAGGCACAGAGTGATGAGGTGACCTGTGCAGTGTTGCAGCAGGTCAGTGACAGCTGGGGAACAAATCCTGGAGCTCTTGTTCTTTGGGCAGGGCACCACACAACTCATTGTCTCTTCATCTGTCTCTGAATTCACTGTACCTTCCCTAGAAGTTATAGGCAAGTGCCACCCAGGGATAAAGCTGACAAGTGTTACATTCATGTTACATTTTGGATATTGATAAATTGGAGAAATTTCCTTTGTACCATCCAGAACATATAATCTGTAGGGTACGGAGGAGCAACTGAAAGTGGTTGTGTTAGTAATGGAATTCAGAGTTTATTGGTGAACAAATAAGAACCATCACACACATCCTTCATCTCTTCTTGCAGTGAAAAGCAAGTATTTGCCAAAATCTTTGAGCAGGTGGATTCTTTCTGATGGTTCAAGAGGAGAGCTGACCTTGGCTTGCTCCAGTGATGTCCCCACTTCTAGATGTGTGCTCATGCTTTTAAGTTTTCTTCAAACTGCTTGCTTAACATGAAGGCAAACAGGAGAATTGATTGCTGGACAAGATAAGAATTCTTTTAGGATATGGATGGATAGCCATGTTCTTATGGACGGAAGATTCAGTCTTTTTAAGAGAGACTCATGACAGTGTTTTGTTGTACCTGTTGCAGATATGAACACCAGAAAGTGGAATTTCTTGCTGGAGGACTACCCCAAACTGAGTGAGTAGCTGTATTTTCCTCGCTAGGGCGGTTTCTGGGGAGGCAAATGAATTCTAACTTAATTTCTTGGGCTAGGCCTTCTGACTCTGGGGAGGTAAGTTGCTAACGAACCGTGAAGCAGGTGTCTTCCTGTTTTGTCAGACACACTGTTTGCCCAGACTCAAAACTTTTTAAGTGTTACTCATGCTGATCCTTTAGGGGCTCTTGAGATGGTAGCTCTGTTTTGTCAGATTCTGCACTGAATTTCTGTGCATTTTGTTATAGCATGTGCCTGTATTTACTATCACAAAGTTATTGGTTATAAAGTGCAGCAGCTCTGCTTGAACTTAGGAGCTGCAGGACAATTTATTACTTTGTCTACACTTGCCAAATTTGAAAAGATTGGCATGATGGCTGGCAGGTCTTCCTGTCTTTGCAGAAATTCTGTCTTACTGACTCCCCTTGTTCTCAGTGCTATCCTGCCTTGCTCCCTTTTGTGTGTATACCAGTTCATAAACTGGCACAGCCACTCCTGTTAGAAAACAAATACGTGTCAGGCTGTTTGACTTCCATTTCTTCCCTTTAGTTTACTACAAGATGTGTACAGTGTTGTACTATTTCATTTTACACCTAGCAAATTTTGTTTTTCAGGTCAGAGCAATAGGTTTTCAAGTCAACTGATGATTTCTGTAACAACCAGTTCACCCCCAGTTACAGTCTGAGTGGTGACTGTCTACCTGTTCAGCCTCACATGGCTTTGCAGGCAGCACGCAAGTGTTGAGTCTTTGATTGTTATGTGAGGCAGGTTAGAATTCAGGTTGCTTCCGTAGCTGAGTTGATTTTGAGCAAACAAGAAGAGCTGTTTCTCTTGCAGAAGTGTATAGATCTGCTAGAAGCAGAAGCATTCTTGAAGCAGAATTTCATACCCTACTAAAAGGCTCTGGTGCTGGCTGATAGATGCTTAAAAGAAAGCTTTAACAACAACAACAGCAACAAAATGTAAGACAGCATTGTTTTTTCCCTTGGAAGCGGAGTCTGTGCACATAGTGTCACTACAATGTTAATTTCCCTGTATAGTTGACCAGTAGGTTCCTGTGCAATGCATCTGTGTAATGCTGGTGAATTGTAGAAATTGTAGAACTGTAGATTGTTGTGGTTTTTTGGGCTTTGGTTTTTTAATCCAGTCTCAGCAGCACATCTGCTTCTTAATTTTTTATGTTTAGTTAAATATATAAAATGCTTTGAGATTTGCATGACACAAGTCCTAAGTATTAAATAATTATTTATCATCCCAGTCGGCCTGCTGTGTTTGACTTGGTACTTGTGTGAGGGTATATGGCTGTGGAATTTGATGGGGATGAGCCTCAGGAAGATAATAAGCAGGGTACTCTGCACACATCCTTGGAAAGTGTGACTGAGTGCTTCAGAGCTGAAATGCAGTTGCTCAGAGTACTTTTTCTCCACCATGGGCTCCTGCTTCCATGGGATACTGAAGCACGTTTAATAATTGAGTATCTACATGCTCCTATGATGCATGTCTTAATGACATTAGTAATGGTTGTAGGGCTGAAAGCCAGGTTGTGGAGCCTCCTAGGAATGCCAGGTCATGAAAGCAAGTGAGTGTGTCTTGAGGGAGACTTGGGAAACCCCAGGATTGTGATGTTGATGTTGATGGGCCCTGATTTGAATGATAGCTGCTGATCTTTCTCAGTCAGCTAAGAGGGCCTTTCGTACGTGCAGAGGGCCTGATCCTGCATCACGTTCTAGGCAGTCTGAGCAAGCACATCATCTCCCAGTCTGTTGCTCTCTCAGCCACACTAACTGGCTGTTGTGTACAATGCACGAAGTATTCAGAATCCCACAGATCTAAGGAAAGCAAAAAAACATTTCTCTGTGTATGTTCTTGCAGGGTGTAATTAGTGAGGGCATTTGAGGCTTCTAGCACGTGCCTTTTTGAGGAACAGCATTTCTTTTTGTGCCTGTGCATTTACCTGCATCAAAAAAAATTTTTTAAAAGGCTGGTTGCCATTTCCAGCAGAGATATCTGTTAGCTGGGAACTGTTTGTAGAGGTTAATGTCTCTTTGCTTAGTTGCTCAGTCATCTTTGGAGAAAGGTCACTTCAGTAAAAACTGTCTGTTGGATGAATCATGCTGGTGGCAGATATATCTTAATCACTCTCCCAGCTCATGTACAGAACAATAGCAACAGAATTATCAGTGAGCAAATTGTAGCAATTATGCTAACACGTAGCTCAGTCTGTGAGTGTAATAACAAGCTTGTGCTGTACTTCGGGTGGAGAGGGTTCCTGCTATTGAAGAAGTATAAATTAAACTGGAGAGTTTAAAAAGTTTGGTCATTGCCCAAACGCAAATGGAAATCTTTTCATATGCATATTTCTTGGAATTGCTTTCCCCCTTCAGATGGCAGGGGTCCATCCTGCTGCTTTCCTCTTGGAAATAACTGAAATGAAAATACTTAACTGGATCATGGAGGTGCGTTTGCTGCTGGTATAGTGAGTTCTTATGTCAGTTTGCACAGCTCTGGTTATTGTTGCAGACAAAGTTGGTTTATATCTTCCTGGCTTCATATACAAACCAACTACTAAATTAAAAAAAGATGCTTCCTGCAGTAAAGGATCTGTGCAGTGCACTTGTGTTCCTAGTGTAAAAGTGTCTTTTCTTTCTCAGTCAGTGATCAAAGGTTGATTGGTTGCAATGTTTTCCTGGTCCCAGCTTGCTGCATGTTTTTAAACTGGTATTTGTTTTCACAGGAACTTACTGTTTGACTAAAAAGAAATACTGTTGTCTTTCTGGGATGAGGTAGAGGCTACTGCAGGGGACTAAAATAAGATTGTCCAGGAGGAGAAATGCCCTGATTCTTTGCTTGTTGTAATGCATGGGTTGAAAAGGTGAAGAATATATAAACATATATTCTTTGTATAAGGGGGGTTGGGGATCCCTTTAGTTTGACTGTGAAGGTTTTATGCTGCAGATGAAGTCGAGAGGCTTTGTGGGTGAAACAGCAGTAATGGTGAGCGACTCAAGTCGCTGCCTGTGGGCTGGTTGTGGTCCACAAGCTCGTTCTGTCTGGGAGAACAGCTGTGGACACCAGCTGAGCAGGGAGTTGCTGTTGGTACAGTGTCCCTGAAGGATGGCTGTCAGAGTCCTGCTGACGGTTGCACCAGAGCAGTGTCTCTGGGTCTTGAGGTGCTTCCTGCTTTCTTATCCCAACACGGTAAATGAGGGGCGATAAAGTGGAGACAGAGCCAAACCTGTGTGAATTTGGTGAAAAGGAGAAGAAAAGAGTTTTCAAAGCTGAAGATGCGTTGTCTTCTTTAAGTAACTGTGCCTGAGGTGACTCCTGATTACTCGGGGATGGTGGAGACATCAGAGGTATTTAATGCAGAATCTCAAGGTCAAGATAAAGATGCCCCTGCCTTCTAGGCTTCAGGAGCTCTTTTGTTCAAATCCATACTTTTTTCTGAGTAAAGTGTGCCCTAAGATGCCCTCAGTGTGAATAATCCAGCTCCAGCTGTATTAGTAGCAATCATCTCTGAATGATGGCATTGGATTTTCAGTTTTTTGTAAGTGAGCCTGAACAGGAGGGGAGGAGATGTGATTCATCATGTGGTTCTGAAATAGACTTCAGGGAAGAGGCCAGGGCAACACCTGTGCATGATGCAGTGCTTTCTTGAGTTGTTTCAGGATAGGAAATAATATTGTTGATGTGGTTGAGGGTTGTGCCCCGATATCTATAATGTAAATCGTGTGTGTGTTGCCCCTTCTGATAATGAACTGCTCTGTTCTTCGCAGTGGAAGTGTTATGGAGCCTTGTGTCGGTAGAAGTGGAGCCACTGCCCGAGGCAGTAATAAAAACCTTTGCTGCTCAGATACAGAGATCTACATCAGAGACAGACATTCCTGATGCTGACCTTTCAGTAGTGGACTCTGAAATTGTGATGAGCCTTATGACCTTTCAGCGGGAAGGTGTGAAGTATGTCCTTTTTGCATGCTGTTAAGTCCTTGCCTAAAATTGTGCGCTTTATATTGGTGCCCAGGCTGCATTGTCTTCTACAGCAGGTTCCACGTTTCCCCAGAGTCTTGGGCTGTTACGCTCTGGCACACTGGTCTCTTGGTTGTTTGCTATGGTATGGTTTGTTTTGTTGCTGGGTTGGTTTTTTTGTTTTGGGTTTTGTTTTGGGGTTGTTGGTTTTTTTTGAGTAGCACATCTATTCTGTTTCTAGCTAGAGTTCTTCATCATGAGTCAGGAGGAAAATAGCATTTTGCTAGTCTCATAAAATTGATCAAATGATACATCTCTGATCTCTGTCTTATGATTCAGTATGTGCCTAATTGTCATATGACTTTGTTATTTTGTAAGGTCATTTTTTCTCCTCAAGTGCACCTCTTTTGTTGATGTTTTTTAAACATTGACTACACGTGGGAAAGTGACAGGAAATGGGAGCCAGGCCCTGAAAGAACTAAAATGACTAAATGGCTATGTAGAGATAAACTTTTATCAGTCCCCATCATGTATGGTCATTAGTTATAGGCTTCAAGATGCAATCCAGGAAAGCCTGTACTTAGTGATGTTGAAGTGGCATTGCTATTAATACTATTTTCTTAGCTAGGATGAACTTGGGGACACAAAGTGAGTAATAGCATGGAAAAAAGTGTGGGTTAAATAATTATAAGGTCTTGAGACTACTCCCCATGTGAAATCAAAGTCTCTAAGGACTCGGCTGAACCACTCTATTCAGGACCTTCCAAGCTTTGTGGGAATTGCTCGTTTGTGTTAAGACTAAGAGAGAAAATCCAGGGTTACTGAAGAACCCAGATCACTTCCAGGTGATCCACGTTGTAGGCTTGGTGATGGGTTGTGCTCATCTTGGCTGCCAGGACAGGTACTAAGCCATTTCTTAACTCTGACTTATTTTTTATTTTCCCCAGTTTTGCAATTTCAAGAAATGGACGTTTACTTCTCGCAGATGACATGGGCTTGGGCAAGACTCTCCAGGCAATCTGCATTGCTGCGTATTACCGAAAGGAATGGCCCTTGCTGGTGGTGACTCCTTCTTCTGTGAGGTTTACATGGGCAGAGGTACTGTGAGCTTGAGTGTGGGCAGGTGGCCAGTAGTGGGCATGTGGGATGGTTAAGCTATGTTGCACTCTGTACAAGTTAAAATTTCAGAAAGATGTATATTAAGGGGAAGAAAGTGAATTTTGTACTTTCATGGGTGCATTTTCCTTCTGTGGTCCAGCTTGATCTCGTGGAAAGAGGGAGATCTAAAAGTATCTCCTTTGGCCCTTGGATAACTTTGTTCCTGCAAGTCAGCTGGCTCCGAGGGGGCGTTCTCATCAGCATCAAAGACAATAGTTGCATTCAAGCAATTGTCTGTTGTATTCAAGCCCTTCATAGCAGTATTTGCCAGTCCCTTGGCTGGAATAGAAGCCCAGATGCTGGGATTCTCAACTCTGTTCAAGAGGCCCCATTATCATCATCATTAAGTGTCTGCCATAGTACATCTTTTGGCCTGTCCACTGTATCCTGTATCGGAGTCCTTTATTAATGTTGGTCAGAAGCCCAACAAAGCTTGTATGGTTGGAAAACGATTCTTGAAATAAATCACTGTCGTGGCTCGTACGCTGAGGCTGATGGGTTGCCATAATCTAGTGAAATGTTCACTGTGAGAGAAAAAGGTGAGGCAGAGGTTTTAGCTCAGTAATTTCATGCCTGAGCAGGAGAGGGTGGGTCTTTAGCTTTCCCTGGAACATTTCATTGATGAGAAGTGTATTGATTGCGAATTGGTGGTTTTGGGCTGTAATCAGGTTGTTAGAGCATCTTGACGGGTGTTCTCACGCCCAGTAGTGCAACAGAATGCTGGGCAACAAGACAAAATCCTTTACTGAATAAGGAAGTGATGTTCATCATGTTTGGTATTTCAAAGTCCTGTAGTTCTCTGGATTAACACCTAACCTGACACCATGGCTTCTGTGGGATACCTACTAGGAACAGTTTGGGGCCTGGTTTCCTGAAGTACTGGGCACCTGCAGCTAAACTCTAACGTCCTGCTTCAAGATATTTAAGCAATATGAGGTTGTTTGGGTTTTGGTTTTTTTTGTCTTTGAGTGCTTGATTTTTTTTCTTCCTTCCCCTACTCCTGCTCTGGAGGTTTTGTGAGAGTTGTTAGACACTTCTTTAGAATGATCTGTTGCTTTGGGGGGATGTGAAGGATGCAGATCTAACAAAAACGTTGCAGAAAACGGAAGAAGGTGGAGCTTATTATGGTCTGTAATCTACTTGGTTCATTCCTGCACAGATGTGTGTTACTGTAATAGTAGAAACTTTTGTGGTGTTTCTGGAGCTGAATTGCCAGCAATTGTCTTCATCTCAGAGTTGATGGCATTTTATTTTGATTTTCTGGGCTCGGGCCACTGAGTGCCTTTATATTCAAAGTGCAATAGGAAGGTAGCAGGGACTCTTGGGTGAGAAGTACTGCAGCCATGTGTCTCTGGAGTTCTGCATTGAAACTTAAATAATTAACAGTCAGAGCAGTGTCAAAGCACTTTTTGTGGACAAAGGTCATCATCAAGTGAGAGACAGGGTCATTGTACAGCGTGAATCAGTTATGTGACCTTTATAAAAGGAGAGGGCAGTGCGGTTGGGAGCTTCCAAGTACTTTCACATTTGGCCCAAATTTTGGCTTAGTGTCAGCTGCTTATTTTTTAGTTGGGATCTGACCTTGTCCACACATTGGCCCGTTTTGGTTGTGGTGCTTACTGTAAGTGGTGAAGGATAGTTAATTGTTAGTTTCTCACATACTGAGAAACACGAGAAGCTCACATTTAACTCCTCAGGCTGCTGCGTGTGGCTCCTGAACAAAGGAGAGGTGTTTGGGGGTTTTCTGCAAGTGAAGGGCCTAAAGACAGATGCCACTTCTCATCGCCACACCTATGGATACCTACAGATCCTGACTGCTAAAGCTCCAGTCAGTTCTCTGCAGAGCAACATCAGCAGAACTCAGATATTGCAGAGAGGTTGGTGTCACCAGGGACACAATTACAAGGGAAATGGTGGGTGCTCAGTAGCTAACAGATGGGTTTGGGGGAGGATATCTTGCTCTGGTGTTTGAAGCATTTCAAGAGGTTGATTTGAATGACTACCACCACATGTATTTCAGCTGCTGTCATAGAGCAGCTGGTGTATTGTCAACTTGATCTTTTCATTTTGTTTGTTTGGGGTTGGTTTTTTTTTTATTTTTTGTAGACTTTTTAAGAAGGAGAGGTAGTGGAAGAGTTCTTGTTGATCTGGATGAGTTGTACTTCATCCTCACTGTGGAGTAAACATTGCTATGGTGAGATATGTTCACTGCCGAGAAGCCTGTGTTTCACAGTCTAAGGTTTCCTGTTGAGTGGGAAAACAATTTCCCTGCCAGTTGTGGTCACTGCATTCTCATAGTAGGTAATATTGTCAGGAGTTGGGTTTTTTGGTTTGTTTTTGTTTGTTTTTTCAGTAAGAGGCAAGAAGAGAGCATATTTGAGCCTTCCTAGCCCTGGAAGGTAGATTTAGCCTTATAGCCTCAGCTTCTGTCACTGTTGTTGCTGTGGGAAAGCTGCTTACCCTTGCTGTGCTCCCAGTATTCATGAGAACGCTCTGAGAAGTGCTTTGGAGTCCTGACAGAAGACCTAGGCACCAGAATGCAATTAATTGCTTGCTTCTTCCTCCAGGCATTTCACAGGTGGCTTCCGTCCTTGAGTCCGGGTAGCACCAATGTCATAGTGAGTGGCAAAGACAACCTAACGGCAAGCTTGATCAACATCATCAGCTTTGACCTGCTCAGCAAGATGGACAAGCAACTTAAGAGCACTTTCCAAGTGGTTATTATTGTAAGTGGAATACTAAAATTTGAAGTTGTGTGCTGCAAACGGGTAACCTTTGTGTTGTACAACAGAGAAGTGTGAAATGGGCCTCATTTGGGATTGAAAGTATCTTGTAACCGTGGCTGTGATCACAGCTTTCTTCGTGAGTAGATGTAGGATGTTTCTCTGAAACCTCTTGAGATAACTAGTAGTGTTTTCATTCCTTTTTGACTCCTAAGGTTTCTCTTTTACTGGTTTCTGGCCTCTGTTTTTCTGTCCTCTGCTGGAGAGTGAAGTGTTTAATGTGGTGTGATAACAACAGTAGCCTCGGAATTGTACTTTTTTAAGGAGATTTGGCTTCAGGGTGATGTTAGTGTTTATCCAGTACAGCAGATAACCTTTCAACATCAAGTATGTGGCTAAAGCATCAAAAAAAACCCAACTGTCTTTGCTTGTGTTCCAGGCCAATCTGCATTGTCTTCTGTGATCACTTGTATAATTTATTTTGCGAATTACTTGGAATCCATTTTTTTAACCTTTTACAGAGCCATAGTAAAAGGCATTTTTCTAGATTTCAGTTACTAAAAATTGAAAACATCTAGTGTTTCAGATCCACCTTGGACCAATAGAGACCACAGTTGTCTACGTAGCTTACTATGGGTGCTTGATGTTCTCGGAGTAGTTTTCAGTACATGCATGCACCTTGTCCCTAAGGTCGTGAGAGTTGGAACATAATAATCCTTTTTTTCCTCAGCATCAGATGGGAATGTGGCAATAGATGGAGTTCTTTGGAGACCAAAGTACTCATGGGGGCGTTGATGGTTTTCTCCCCTACCCCATCTCTGACAAGACATTCTGTAAGGGTGGAAATACAGATTGTCAGTTTTGAACACTGGTGCTTGAAGCCAAGGGACTTGGGCTCTAGGGCTGCTGCCCTGGAATCTTTTACCAGCCCGGAGCTGGCAGATGTTCTTTCTGTGTCTTTATATGTTCAAATTTGGACCCTCTATATATTTTTGCAGATGAGAGTAGTCCTACTGAGTGCTGAGCTTCCCTGGTTTTTCTTCCAATCTCCTTTTGATGGCTGGGAACATTAATGTAGCTTATGTGCTAATCAGGAGGGAGCAGGCTGTGCTCCAGAGGCTAGGCAGTCGGATTGTCTTTGCATGCATGGTTGCTTGCTCATCCACACATGGAGAGATGAGAATGTACCCTTGGAGGGTACCGATTACTTTTTGTGTCTAAGTTCTGCCTTGCTTCAGCAGTAAAAATGAAGCCTGTTTGGGGGTGTTGTCTCAAGTAGGAGGCTATTATTGACCTGGTGAGCCCTATCAGCAGAACAGTTGGATCCTAATTAGATTTCTTTTTTTCCTGATCGTTTTCATTAACCCCTTATTTAGGGAAGTGACACTGTATAGCCTCCTGTGTTTGCTGCATTTAAGGGACACATAGGGGCAAATGAGTATTTGTGCTGGAAATAATGTTCTTTCTCATTCCCTCTCCAGCCCCTTCTGCTCACTTGTTTGCAGTCATTTGAGATTCATGGCTTTAAGGTTTGATTTTTTTTCAGTTGCATCTGCAGGTTTGAAGGTAGGAAGCCTGCTATTCCTCTTGCTGTCTTTTCATTTAGAACCTGATGTGACTATCCCAATGCTTGAGGTATCATCTGCATGATAGGCTTGTAATATTTGATAGCTGAGAACATTAGGAAATTGTTCTGTAGCCTGCAGTTGGACTATGGATCAGAACTGTCTTCACTCCCATGCTTGTTCTGTTTCAGGATGAATCTCATTTCCTAAAGAACATCAAAACTGCACGATGCCGAGCTGCCATGCCTCTACTCAAGGTGCGTATGCTGGGTGCCAAACTTCCAGCAGCTCAGGTCAGGGTCCCAAAGTGGTGTTGCTCCATGTCCCAGGTTTAAGAGCCAACAGCTGAAATCTGATGTTTTGCAAGTAGAAATCCAGGTAATATTGTAGATCCAAGAACAGAATTTGTCGCTGGCCTAGCCACTTGTTTCCATGCAAATGTTAGATGGCAAGACCTAACAAAAGAACTTCAGAAGCTCCCTTGATCTAATTGTGGTACTGCCACTAATGGTTTTTATGGTCATGGGGAAAACAGGGTGTCAGAACTTACTTGAATGTATTCAGGGAGAGTAGAAAGAACAATAGTAGTGCCAACATAGCTTGCTTAATGGAAAAAATCATTATCAGTTATTTCTTGGCACACACATAGCTGCTGTATGTCAAAATGACGTTACCTAGGTCCCATCCTTGGCTTTGGTTTTGGACTCAGCTGCTACTGCAATCTTCCAATGTATCTGTGTGACTGGGGTTCTGGAGCATTCCTGTTGGTTGAATGGGAAGAAGTGGTAGGAAGTGACAGAATTTGGGGTTACCAAGACAAGTGGCCCGCAGAAGGGAGGCCATATTCAAATATGTGGCAACAGGAGAGATGTAAATTTTAATGTCTGCTTGTTGTCCTGGGATCAAAGAATCAAACTCCCTGGTAGCCTCTAGCAGATTAAAGTTAGGAGTATTTTCTAGGCACTGCAGAGTCTGTACATTAGAACAAGGTAAACGAGTTCCTCTTCAGCAATTACCAGCGAGTGTGTATAAAGAGAAGATTCGATCTGTGATGGCTTTATAGCAACATTCGATCTGTGATGGCTTTATAGCAACCGACTTCTATAAGCAAGATTCTTAATGGGAAGCTGAAAGGAGTTGTCCTTGAATAACTTCATTGTTCTCTTTAAAGGCCTGACTCGTGTCTTCTCTTGGCTTTCAAAGTACTTCATGCTTTTTAATGTTTGGAAACTAAGTAGGAGGTCCAATTTTATGAGCAGTTTGAAGTACAATAATTAGGGTGTATGTCTGAAAATGGTGGAAAATAACAAATTTACCTCACTGCAAGTGCTCAAAAGGCAGTCTCATCCTTTCCTACTTGTAGCTTTGTAAGGATCAGCTTGTCAAAATTATTTGCAGGCTACAAGATACAAGAGTGAGAGATGGTAGCTGTTAAGCGGAGGTTAATTGTCTGTATGCACTTACTGAGAATTTACAGTTTTATATTGTCATACCATGAGCCTTGGAGAATTGGGAACTGGTGCTTCTGAAACTGAATTTCAGTCTTCTGAAAGCATTAAGAGCTTTGTGTTTGTATCAACCTCACCTGCAAACAGCATACAGTACGAGATGTTTCATGTTAGATGCCCAGGTAAATGGATGTCCAGGAAATAGATGTCCAGCAAGTCCTGCTTGACTATAACTTCTGAAGTAAATACTTACTGTAATGACCACTCTTCTGCCCTCCTTGCTTTCCAACACAGGAGTTTTGCTTTAAAACTAGCCCCTTTGGCAGCTTTGTCTTCAACTACCAGTGAGTGATTCCACGTTCACTACTGGCACAGCACATTACAGAAATGCTTTTGTATTTGAAAGAACAGCAAAAGTATGAGTTTTCATCACTTGAATACTGGATTTGATAACTACACTGTGTCATTTTTATGGTAAATAGTCAATGGGGTAAAAATTGTGAGTATTTTCAGTATTTTACATGGGACTTTGATGTTATTGAATAAGAGGCATTGATAAACATGCTGATGAGAGTAATCTTGCTTTATGTTAAAAGGATTAGAGCGGTACTGGGGCTCTGAGAAGAGACCCAAAAAAGCTGTATTCATGGGGAAGCCCTTCATAGGTAACACTGCTTCTAGCACCTCATTGCCTACCCTAAGGTCACGGTGTGAAGCTGTGGCAGTACTATAACCAGAGCCCCTGGAGCCAGCTCATGCCTTGTCTCTTTTAAGCTTTGCCACTTCTACCTGTTGTTAGTTACACTACTTTAAACTTTCTGAAATTACCACAGTTGCTTATATTTCTTACAAGGTTCCCAACATCCTAAAGCATTAAAACTTAGCCTTGAACTGGCTTTTGGGGACAGAAATGGTAAAAAAACCCAACACCTAAGAAATGTGATCCTTGATCCTTGCATGCTATAAAGATTTATGAGTCCATAATGACACTGGACAGATCTAAGTTAAAATGTTTCTGAGCCTGAAATGTTTCTGTCATTTCCATCTGTGCTTAATGGATTCTTTTTATCTTGATAGAATCTGCTCTTTTGACTTCTCCATTTGAATAATAAGTGAAATATAGAAATTGTTGGGAGTGTTTAGACAGAACTGCACAATAATCAGATTAAATCAATACAGTCATAACAAAGATGACTTACCTTGGAAATTAATTCTGAATCTTCCTTCTTAGACAGCCAAGCTGAATCTCCACCTCTGAAGTCTTTAACCCATGGTTACAGCTTTTAAAGCCTCATTTTAATTTCAATACCTGACATTGACCGGTTTTCAAAATGAAGGGGTATTTTTAGCCACTCAGTAATAATTAATCTTTTCCTACTCTTTTGTATATATTGCAGAGCAAGTGTGGTATGGAATTATCAAGCAGAACCAGGTATTAAACATGTGGCCTCAGTTTGTCAGTTGGGACCTTCTAGACATTTTTTTAATACTAAAAGCCCACAAACTGTGTGTGTGTGTGCAGTATTTGGTGTGTGGTATTCAGAAAATTTTGGGACATACTCACCTGCTACCCTGACAGAGGTTTAGGAAAGTTTTGCTTGGGATAGTGGGAAGTGTGACCAGGAAGTCTTTCTAGTGCACTTTTATTGTGGCTGAATGTATGCAATGACCATGATGGCTATCTGGTAGCTTGCCCCAGCTTGCCAGTAGTTTGGAGTAAGTATATAAAGACATACAGGCTTGGGGCAGTGTGGCTGGAGAGCTGCCTGGCAGAAAAGGACCTGGGGGTGTTGGTTGACAAGCGGCTGAACATGAGCCAGCAGTGTGCCCAGGTGGCCAAGAAGGCCAATGGCATCCTGGCTTGCATAAAGAATAGTGTGACCAGCAGAAGTAGGGAGGTGGTTGTCCCCCGGTACTCAGCACTGGTGAGGCCACACCTGAGTATTGTTTCCAGTTCTGGGCACCTCAACACAAGAGAGATATTGAGGTGCTGGAGCGAGTACAGAGGAGGGCTACGAAACTGGTGAAAGGCCTCGAGAATAAATCTTACAAGGAATGANCCAATTTATTGTTATTGGGCAAAACTTTGAGAGGAACTTATAATTACACAAACAGTGAGATGGAGTGAGCTGAAATAGCAGCAGCGAAGTGTTTAGGCCAGATTTCCTATTCCCTTCACTTGTACATGAGGGAGAACACTTCATATGCTTACATGGGACCAGGTGGCAGAGTTTGTACACAGTCTGTGTGCATCCCTGCAAAATTACAGAGGCGGATAGATTGAAAGCCATAGTAGAAAACAGTTCTTTGATGTTTTGGCAAGTGGCAAAAATCTTGCTTTCAAACTCAGCCAGCTTTCATGCTGGCCAGTCACTGCCAGCAGCTGCATGAACAGCATCTTTTATGAGACCCAAGAGGGCTAGAAGTTCTTGTGTTCAAAGCAGGCCCTTTGTCTTGTTTGCAGCAAAGTGAGAATACTCTCATACTGCTGGGCTTTGGTTGAGTCACTGTTTTCAAGCCTGGTTTGTCCCTGCCGCTAATCCAGAGCTGTGGCAACCAGTAATGGGACCTACCTGTCACCTTGTTATTTTCTTTAATCTCATGATTTGGAATGAGTTCTTGACCGTACTGACAATATTAGTGGTTCCCTTTGCCTCTGCCCTGCATCTGCCTCCCTCAGAGGCAGAAAGCATCATGGTGTTATACCTCTTGTAAGGTTTTTCCTTACAAGGTTAGAGTGGTCCTGAGACAGGAGCATCAGAGAGGGGGTACTTGTGCTACCAGAACCCATAAAGCAACAAAGCCCCAAGGGTGTAGATGAAGAAGAAACAATGAAATGGAAGTTTTTCACTGATCTGTGGTGGGATCTCTTGGGGACTGGAGTGAAAAGGATTCTACATCCTTCAACCAGCCAAAGTGCCGCATGGTCTTTGTTCTTCTGTAATTGCATGGAGTATTGCAAGGCAGTGGAAACTGGGGAAGTTCCCAGTGGAACATGGATGAGTTTTTTGGAAGCAAGACAGTAAGATTTTAGTGAAGAATTGGATTAGAAACCGAGAAATAAAAAGTATCTAATCAAAGATTCCAGTAGCATAAAATGGTCTTTTGTCTGTAGTGTTCCCTACGGGGTTTGTTCCACAACATTTGGGTAATATTACTAATGTGATTGTTCCTATTGAGCTGCTGTTCAGGTTAATAGCATGATGCACACTGATGTTTGCAGGGGTAAAGGTCTTTGTTTCTATTATGGAAGTCCAATACATGGTGTGGCTGGCATCTAATATCTTTGTGCTTGTTTTAATAAAGAGGTGCTTTAAAATAACCTGGGGAAATAGGTCAATGCTGAAGGTAAAAGGTGAGGAGGGAACACAAAAATCTCCTTTTTCAGGGGGAAATAAATAGCAGCTGTTTCTAGGTACTACAGGTCCATATGGATTGGATAAATAATCCTTTGCTTGTTACCTGCTGAGAGAAGGAACTTCATCCTGAAATTGGCAAAGCTCAGGTTCCTCAAGGCTGCATCTTCAAATCTGCTCTTACCTCCTGGTTTCCTTTCCTTCTCAAAAGAGGGATGTAGTGTAATTTGTTTCCGTCACAGCTGATTGTTGCCTTTTGATACACGCTCTCTGTCAAGATCTTGTTTGAGAACAGGGAAAGGCATTTATATTTTTGGAATAACCACTGCAGGATAATCTTAAGAAATGTAGAGCCTTATCTATCTTAACCCAAGTAAGAAGCAGACTCTTCAAAACAGCTGCAACCCTTTCCCTTTATCAAGTCTTCTATTTCTTCAGGTGATTATTATAGTATGGCCACTCTCAGATTTTTTCATTTCACAGGATAAGATATTCTTATGGTAAGCAGTGCAAAATAACAGAGTAAGCAAAAACTAGGGACACAAGTAGTTGTACAGCCAGAAACAGCCACACTCACTTCAAAAAGTATGTCAGCCTGTTAGCATATGGCAGAGCTCACGCTGTGAAATTCATTTAACACAGAGACAGTCATTGTATGTTAATGAGGCTCTTTGCATGTTCAATTATTTTTTTGTGATATACCCCCTTCTCCTCACCTACTCCCCTTCAAATCAGTTGGGTGCTGGGTTTTGACCTCAAAAGTGCCACTGGGGATATTCCTCGATTTTAAAAAATGATACTTTTAAATGTCACAGCTTTGGAATTCATTCTGACTGGTGCATTGTGTGTGCACCACTTTTCTTACTTAGTAAATGAGGGCTACAGAACAGGTTTCCACTAGTCAAGTCATTGTCAGAGTTCACTTAAGCAATCTCCAAAGAAAGCAGCTGTAAGAACAGTCACAAGGACCCATAAGAGAGAGGAGTGCTTCTGGGGAAGATTAAACTTTGTGCCTAAAAGCTAATGAGCAGCTGAAGTTAGTTCTCCTGTGTGGAAATGAGGATCAATTGACTACAGACCTGGTTTTGCTAGAAAGTCCTTGCTGGTCACTCCAATCTTATTTTCTGTGCTGTTATTTCATGTTATTCTTATAGACCTTGGAATAAAAAGGGTAAGCTCTCACTCTGGACAGCACAGAAGGTTCAGCAGGAAACAAGAATTAAGCAGTGACCAGCAGAGACTTTTCTGCATGAGCAAATCTTTATTGGCATCTATTCAAAATGAGTTGCCACCAGAAAAAAGATGTGAATCAAAGCCATTTCTTTCATCCAGAATTTAAGTAAGCCTTCAACACTCAAACTTGTCTTTTGAGGATTTATTTTTATTATTATTTTCTGTATTGGGCTCTTCTGTCATGGATTTTAAAAATGAAATGGACCTTTGTGATGAAGTAGACCACCTACGTTTCACACAACTTTCTGGAATTAATTTCTTCAGGATTGTCCCATCTCTTGTGGAGCAAATGTCTTTTGGGGTTTGGGGATTTTTGGGGTTTTTGGTGGTTTTTTTTTTTGTTCTATTTATTATAGGAGGTGTGTCACAGCCCTTGGTAAGTGCTTGCAGTTGTTCCATATCCTATCTGGTCTAAATTAATTTGTGCACCGTGAAGCAGCAGCTGGATAAGTTTAGAATTCAAATAGCCTGCAACTTCATCATTCTCTCTTTTGCTACCTACTATGGGGTTGGGGAAGAAGCCTGACTAATTCTTTTGACTACTGGGGAGTTAGTGTTCCAGCCTTGTCTCGTGAAGCTCCTGGGGACCACCCTCCAAAGAGGAGGAGTCTTGAGAATGGCATAAAACCTGTCAAGACAGTTTGGCTTATGTCACATTTAATACGTCCCTGGTCTCTTTTGAGTGAACTCTTCTTGCTTTAGCTTGATCCAGAGATATTTGAAGTGAGCTGTCTGTAAATTACATGACCTCCATGTTGTCTTTTACTGATCAGTGGACTTCTGCTAGTCCAGCAGGAAAAAAATTGATTTGGAGGTTTCTTGCACATGTGGGACTGGCTTGCCTTGCGTTTCAGTAGATTTTTCAGGGTGGTGTCAGCTTACTCCACAAAGGCTTCTGCAAGGCATCAGATATTGTCTAGGTTCTTCTCAGTTGTCCTTCACCATTACCTTAATTTTAAAAACTGACCTAATTTCTTCTTTATCGCTTTGTTTCCTCATGATCTGATATCTTTGTCCTCTGTGACTCCTCCCTCTTTTGAGCAGCGTAGGCATCTCTGTCTTGTGCAAATTAACTCTCACCTTCCGACATGTCTGAAGGTTTGACCTCTCATCTTATTTAGTTCAATGAATGTCCTGCTCTTTTACATCTTTCTGGGAATTGTCTGATCCTGGTGATGATCAGATTTCCTTCTGATCCGTTTAGCAGGGATGGAGGGAGAAGGTAAGTCCCACCTCGATTACAACCTATATATAAATATCTGATAAAGTGTCCCGAAATTAATTTCCGGTAGCTGATCTGTGAACTCTTTTTTTCCACCAGATTTGGTTGGTGAGTGGATGAATCAGGTGAATAGATTTGGGTGACTGGTAGATCTCAGTGAAACGATAAAAGAATTTAATTTTCTTTTTCATTTAAATGTGAATGAGCTGTTGGTACAGGTGTCACTCAAGAATCTCTTTGTCATTTTAATGAACCTGCATTAAACCATGCAGGAAATTGCAAGGCATTTGCAATTTAACTACTAGATGTGAATTTACAGCAGGAGAAATTCATAGCTCTCATCTAATAATAGAATTAGATAATAATGGAAGTATGAAGGTAGAAATGCATCTTGGAGGCTTTTATGTCTATTGTATTTTTTTTTTTCCCCAATTTTTGGGAGCACCTGCTTTAGATTCAGGTTTCCCATCCCACCCCCTTCCTGTCTCCCCTACAACACATGTTTTATAATCTTACATGATTCATATTTATTAACTCATGTTCTAGCATCCAGTCAACTGTGCCTAGACTCACTATGGCTGTCAAGTGGACAACTTCTGATCCTGTTTCACACAGGTTCACCTTTCTCTCCTTGCTAATAGAATTTTAAATGAAAAAAAAAATATGAGCACAACGTAAAAAAAATAATCCTACTTCTATGAATCTCTTCTGCTTTTATGAGGCAGACAGTCTGTTTATGTCTCACTGTGGCACATTTATTACCAGAGAATTTATTTTGGAGGTGAGACTATACCTGCAAGGGTGTGTCACTTTCCTGTGACATCTGATGCCAAATGAAATGTTGAGTCAGGCATGAGATATTGTCTCTAGTGGGTAAATGCCAATTCAGACAGCGCTGTCATAAAAATTTATGTCCCCTTCCCTTACAGCATGTAGATGATGAATAAAAACCAGTATGGTTTGTCCTGCTTCCTAGAAGTTTTAAGCACTGTTCCTGAGTCTGTAGGACTGTATTTAGGCAATAAAAGCTGAAAGTGTCTGTGGAAGGTGAAGTACTCTTCCATTTAGGTGCTTGGACTATGGCTGTGGGATTTTCTTTCAGGACTGGGGATGACTTCTTTGCAGATTCTGCTTGTCCTGTAGCTGTGTGATAACAATACTCTCTGTTGATTTCCCAGGCTGCCAGGAGAGTGATCTTGCTTTCAGGAACCCCTGCCATGTCGCGGCCTGCAGAACTCTACACACAGATCGCAGCTGTCCAGCCAGCCTTCTTCCCTCAGTTCCACTCCTTTGGGCTACGCTACTGTGATGCCAAGAAGGTACTTTGGTGGGGGGAGTGCCAGATTGGGGCTCTGTAAGAGCATTTTAATTTTTTTGCACAATGTGGAAGCTTTTTCTTGCCTTCCTTCTGTCTTGTATTACCTCTTTTTTGAGAGAGTCTTACTGTGGAGTAACATTTTGAAATCTCTCAACGTGAGAAGCTCTAGGTGCTGCAGTGGTGGGCCTCAGGCATGAAAGTAGTAATGCTTCACATCCTGTCAAAATCTGTCCTGAAAGCCATGGAAATAAAAAGCTGGGGAAAAAACCAACCAACTAAAAGGCCATAGCTGGGGAAATGAACCTATTCTAAAAGGAGCTTGCTCCCAGGGTGTTTTAAATGGGCAGAGTAACTCTGGGGCCTTTGGGTAGCTACAAGTTGGGCTAATTGATTTAAAAAACCAAACCCCAAACCATTTTCTAGCCTGCTCTAGTGACAGCTTAACAAAATAAGGTCTCAGTTGCTTGGAATTTTGAATTTTATACCTCCAGGTAAGTACAAAATGAAGACTTGCAGTCCGCCTCTGCATTCAACCTTCTTCTAATTCAGGAAGTGGATGTGGTCCTCACCATATCTTGAAAATAAATTAAATTCTCTTATCTCTGCCAGCTGCTCAGCAGTGGCTTCAACGGAGTCATTGAGTTCAACCACTGTACGGTCTTGGCTTTGCAGGAAAGCAGTGGTTGCAGCTGTGATGGCAGGTGTCTGCCTTGCTCTCAGTGTACAGGCAACTCACCTGGGCTTGAATTTGCCATCTCTAGAGTGGAATGCACACTGCTTGGAGAAGAGCTTTTGCTGCTGCCTGTTGTACAAGGAGGCTCTAGGATCTTCTGGTTGGTTGAATAGATACAGAAAGGGGAAACGGTTCCTGCAAATTCTGATTTGGAGCAAGAGGCCTCTAATCTGCCTTGCCCTCCAGTTCCTCCAGGACAAGCACGTAGCAGTGTGAGCATGGATGTGTAGTGCGTGAACTTGCTCTGTTCTTGAGTATCCATTTCACTTCTTATTCCTCATTCTGTAGGACTGGCCAATAACTTTCAGCAGAGTGGTTGGAAACACCAAATTACAGTTTCAGTGCACAAAAATACTTACAGAAGAACTGAACATCATCAGTGTATGCCATAAAAATAGTTATAGCTATTTGTAGGGGGTTTGTGTTTGTTTTCTCTGTTTAGGGTAGCTAACATATGCCAAGTTTCCATCAAGATGATTCATATTCCAGTCTCGTATAAAGTTCTCAAGTCTCCCTTTTCCTAGATCTGAATGCCCGCTTTAACTTCTGCTGCTGGTGTAGTGCTGTGCTGTGTGTGTCCAAATGTGCAAGCTGGATGAGCAGTTCATTGACTGTCATGCTCAATATGCTGCTGCCATTGGTGAAAGTAAGGTCATTTAGCACGAAGAGTCACAGACACAGAGCTTGAGTTGTAGAAGATGCAGCATTCATGTTAGCGAAGCACTGCTTTTCTGGCACAGGATAAACTTACTGTTTCTTCATCTACAGTCGGAATCATATGGAGGGAGAGGGCCACATCTTCTCCTGAGCTTCATTATCTTTGTTGAAAGATTCCTGTCTGAGCAGTGGCCAGAATGCTTCCTAGGGGGAAAATTAAGAGATGCAGTTCCATCTCATTGGTTTTCTGCAGCAAAAGAGGAAAGTTGAATTGCAATGTGTGAATCTAAATAGGTTTGGAGTTCCATAAACCCTTTAAGGATGAAGTTCTGCATGACTAGCTGTTGCTTCAATTACGAGATGTGAAACTCGGGTGAGACGTTGAATTGGGTAAGAGAAATAAAATTGTTTGGCACGATCCGGGTTGTAAGGGTGTATTCTGTGTAAATGAGTTTTCAGCCTACAATGAAACTCAGCATGGAGGTCACAGTCTGTATCAGCTTCCCTTCAAAACCTCTGCAGGGTTTCTAGTACAATTTTGTTTCTCTGTTTGACCTGCCTCTACTAGACGGTAGACCATTACTGGTCTTCTCAGTGCTCGCCTGGCACATTTTGCTGCAGTTAATGTCAGTAAATGATAGTGTGAACCTAGAAAGAATTTGGTTGTTTAGAGAAGAAGTGGAGCTGCTGGAAACGAAGAGATGTGGATAGTATTAGAGGAAAAAATGGGACTGCTGAATATTGGATTGCTATAGATCCACTCAGCAATGAGTAAATTAAAAGGTGTTTTGATGATTGTAGTTGTTCCCTCATGACTGTAGTATCTTCCTTTTCACAGCTCTAACCAGAGATTGTGTTAGGAGTTACATCCCCTGTGAAGAACTCTTGTGGTACTTCTGCTGTCATTACTGGAATAGGTTATTCTTTCTGTCCTGAAAGTGGCAGCATTATGAGTGGGGGTGGAATTGCTCAGAAACGGGGAGGTTTTGAAAGGCTTTTGCAGATACGTCAGGATGAAAGGTGCTCTGTAAAAATGTTTTGATATTAATAATAAATCTGATTGCATGATAAGATTTAAAAAAAAGAAAGACAAGCCCAGAACCATTCGGTTTAAAACTAAAACCTGACTACTTTCTGCTTGAAGATAATAGATTTTATGACAGAAAACTGCAAATGCCTGGCAGATGTGATTAGGAAAGATATAAAATAAAAGTTTATCATTTTGTAATTCAACCTCCCGGCACCTGTACTCTTAAAAATGCAGCAAGTGAAATGTCACCTGCTTATTTACAAAATATCTCAAGTCTGTTTCCCAAAATACACGCTGTGAATTCATTTTTCAAACTGGGTGAAGTTGGCAAATATTAAATAATTTCTATCTGAGCACATGCTCTGAATTGGTAAGAGTTTGGCAGCTTCTGCTAGCAGTGTAGTAAGTTTACTGACTCATGTAAGATGCTGTAACACTCTGGGAAGAAAATCACAGTTGGAAGCATTTGTTCTGGAATGACATGGATCAAAGCCAGGTGTGTATTTTGACAAAATAAATGTTTCTCTTTTTTTCTCCCTTCTTTTCCACAATAGGATAAACTAAAGTATGTATTAATAATTCCAAAAATAATCATCTCTTTTATCAGTATCTAGGTGCAGCACAGAATTAGCATGTTTCTTTGCAAATTGTTTCCAGCAACAGTCACCATAAAAGAAATGTAGTAATCTGAACATACTGTAGGGATTCTGCCCATGCATGCCTGTTAATGTGACAGTAGACAGTATCCTGGCTGTCTGTGCCTTGTTCTTTCAGTTATGATACTTTTCTGAAGTGGATGTGGACACAAAACATACATGTGACTTGTTAAGGAAGTGGAAAATCATGGGGTGCATGAGTAGAATGGGTAGCCTGAGGAGAGTTCTCCAGGCCCCGTAGTAAGTCTTGCTCAGCAGCCTGGTCAGTGTTGATCCCTACTACTTAGCTACCAGCACACTGAGCAGTGTGGGCAGAGAGCTTATGGGGCTTCTTGGTTCTGTACATCTGCTCTGCTGAGTCTACAAAGCCTGAAGAGATGCAGTGAAGTCAACTTTCCTGCAGCATGCCTGAAGCTAATAAACCAAGTTAGACTTGAGCCAGCTTTGCACAGACTGGAGGGATATACCTGCATTGTGCTCCTGGTTTCAGGAAAGCCGAACTGTAATACCCATGTTGCTTCTTGAGGGTTTGGCTTCCATCCAGGTGGGCTTATTGCCTCTAGCTATATACCACCATGCTGCTCTCAGAGCCAGAGTTTTAACTCTACAGGATCGAAACTGGCTTTGGGACTAGAGTTTGAATTGTTTCCTGATTTAATGAACCAACTGTAGATAATCAGATGCTACCATAATTATGTAGCAATAGATTAAGCGAAATTGGTTTTAATGGTGGCCAAAGGTGCCAGAATCCGAAGTCAGTTGAAGGTTCACATCAGCACAACGTGTCGATAGAATTGCAGGTTGTCCTGTTATGTCTCAGCCTGAAGTAGGAATGTTCACCTCTGGATATCAGAGAGGTCTTAATTGCCAATAAGCTGTTTGATTCCTCCTCTTTCAGTCTCATAGTATGTTCTTATCCCTGTTTCATCAAAGCACCATCCCTTAATGCAGTCAGTAACGGGACGAACCTCATGGCTGGTATGATTTATTTTTTGTCTTATATGTTCCAGAGGAGGATGGAGGATACAGTGAATTCTTTGGAGGTTTTTTTCCTATTTCACTTCAATTTCTGTGTTGCAGCAGGTTTCTCTTGGGGAAGGCAAATAAAACGTACATAGATTTTTAAGGTTAAATCTATTTTAGGAATTAATGTGTTGCAATTAGAGTGGAGCAGCAGATCAAAGAAGTTGGTGCTGAGGCTCATCACATCTCCATTATATAAATGTAAGGGGTTACTATGGATTGTTGTTCCAGGGCTGAAGGTTGTATTCTGGCTTTATCTGGTGACACTGCAAGTAAGACTTGGAATTAGATCTGTGAGGAAGATTTCCTCTCCCCCTTGCCTTGGTTTTCAGTATTACTGTAGCTGTATTTCATATATTTATTTGTGAAACTTCAGCAGAAAGGTATCTCTTTATCCTTGACTTCAGCATAAGAACCTTATTGGTCTCCTCTCCCAAAGAACGATGTTCCTTTTGGGCAGTGTACCAATTTTGATGCCACTGTTATGTCAGCTTAGTTGTTCTGTCCTGTAGAACAAAGGATAGGCCATAGAGTTGCTAGTAGGAGAAGTGATGAGCTGAGATTAATTGTACGCACAATCTTGGAGGATAGGGCAGGTTCAGAGGCGAGTGCTTCAAGGAGGAGTAATGAAGCTTTTGTTCAGAGGAGCTTTCAAGTGATGATGCTTTGAAGAGACAAAGCTTGGAGTGATTTATTTTGGGCCACAATTTATTTATTTATGGTTTGCTTGAGTCTGAGCCAAATAGGATAATGGCAGAAACAGAGTACGTCAGGAAGTGGATCAAGAGACGGGGGACAATGTAAAACCAGGGAATTTTGACGTAGCATTTACTAGGCATGTCAGACAAATGTACACTTCTGTGAATGCATTTGGATTAAGGCTGTTTGTTCTCATGCTGTAAGGATTTTGGTCTCTTTCTGCTTAAAGCTGAGGTAAATGAGCACGCACAGAACTGCAGTGAGTGCTGCTGTCCTGCCTGAAGCTGGAAGTGGGGAGCAGCACAGGAGCACAGCAGCTTGCTGTGCAAGGGTGGATACCAGGGCACAGAGCTGTGGGACGAATCCCTACCTTTCGGCATAGTCCTCTTCCTTGTACCTCCCTGAGCACTTGCAGATAGGAAAAAGGGAAGTTCTTCAGTAACCTTCTCGTGTTGGGTGGATGAGTGTGTATACTTCCACCTTACTGCCACTTTTGTCAAATCTCTGTTCCTACTGACCATTAAGTTCTTGGCTTGTCCAGTTTCCCTGGAAGTTTATTCTACTCTTGGATTGCCTGCAGACCCATCTTTTGTAAGTTTGACACTGATAACTGCTTTGATCTTTCCCAGATGCCGTGGGGTTGGGACTATTCTGGATCATCCAACTTAACTGAATTGAAAATTTTGCTGGAAGAGTCCATCATGATCCGACGTCTGAAATCAGATGTGCTTTCCCAGCTCCCAGCAAAGCAACGCAAAATGGTTGTGGTAGCTCTTGAAGGCATCAGTGCGAAGACCAAAGCTGTCTTGGCAGATGAAGCAAAGAAGATGACCAAAGGATATGACAGTGTAAGTCAGAAACTATTTTCATGACGAGCCATTGGTATTTCGGGTACCTTTATTTAAAAACATGAGTGGAAAACCAGTATCCCGAGTTCCCAGGAAGGTCAGAGCCACACCTCATGTGAAGGCAGAGTTTTAAATTAATGTACAACACAATGACAACAGCTCAGCTTTTTTTCCTTTTGATTTACGTGGTCTACTTTGTCCTTTTGTGTGACATACCATTTCCTCTCTCTTTCTTCCTCTCTTGTTAGTCCTTTCTAATTGTCTTTTTGCCTCCTGCCTCTTTTTTGCCTCCTGCCTCAAGACTTTTCTGTCTTGCCTTATAACCCCATTCACCCTACAAACACAGCCTCGTTGAAGCTGCGTTGTGAGCCCAGCAGTAGCCAAGAATGTGAAGAGTGTATTTTAACTTTTTTGTTGTTTTTCTTGTATGGATGGCAGATGCAGGTTCTCGGCTCCTAGGTTGCTAATACAGTTCTGTAAGAACTTAGGAGATTTTCCTTCCCATTCTAGTTGGGGAATGTTTTCTCAAGTAAAACTGTTTGCGATATGATTGTCATCCAACTTGTAGGAGTTGAGTAGGAGGTAGGAAGGGAGGTGGCAGAAATAGGAGTGTATGAGTATCTGCCATGCCTGGTGGCGAGTAGGAGACTTTCCCCTCCAGTCCCCTTTTGTTGTGCATTTTTAGGCTGATTTTTATTCTAGTAAAGTGTTTATTGGCAGCCTCAGATATCCCAGATCTGTAAGCAAGGAGGAGAAAAGACATTTCTTGAGACTCATGCTTATTTATCTTTCTCTCTGCAGAAACAACAGGAGAAAGAAGCTCTTTTCCTCTTCTACAACAGAACGGCAGAAGCTAAAATCCATTCAGTTGTGTAAGCTGCATGTCATTACTTCATTCTTGCCTAGAAGAATGTGTGTTTTCCACTGAGAACAGGAAAACGGTGCCTTAGAGATAACAGTGCAGGGACATGAAGCATAGCCTCAAGCCAGCTTAGAAAAAATTGATTTTAATTACAACACACTAAACATTTTCTTCTCTCAGAGTCTGCAGGCTGAATAAGTCCTCTAATTTCATTCCAGAGTTAGATCTAAACTGTCATTTGAACCCTCTAAAATTACTTGGTGCTTGGGACTTGGATCAAGTTCCCTGGTGTGGACCCTATTTCAATTTAAGGAAGAGAGGAGTAATGAAACTAAAAGTATCAACAGAATTTAAGAAAACACATGCTGCAGACCTGCTGCAGCAGGAACCATGAGCCAAAAAGCGTATGAGATGGACTGAGCTTCAGTTATAGCATCTAAGGATGTCACAGCCCCCACTGAAGTTCTTGTCTTTTCCACATGGGACCTCAGCAGCAAAGGTTTTCTATCATAGGTGTGTTTCTAATTCTGTCTTCCCTAGGAATAATTTCCTTTTGTGGCTTTCTGCACCCTGTCATCCTTAGCCCTTTTGCTGGGTCCGCAGAGGAGTTGCTTTAAGTCATATAGTATGCTAATAACAGGAAAACAGTTTCCTTTTCTGCAGCCCTCTGAATGTGAGGACCAGCTGATGTGTGTTGTGTGATTTCACAGTCTCAGACCTTGCTGCAGAATCTGCCTGTTTGGCACAGAACTGTACTTCAGAGTCCCAGCGCTCGTTTCTGTGGAAGAGTTTCTTCCTTTTTTTGTTGGTGAACGCTTAGAAGACTTTCTTCCTTTTATATTCAGTTGCAAGTGTGAACTGAATATAAAACCATGAAGTGCTATTTACTTGAGTCTCTGCTAGGAACTAGTCTGTTTTTTTCTGGGGTTTAGTAGCACTTAAAATACCACTTTATTATAAGCTGCTAACGTACAGTATCATCTAGCTAATGGTATTATCCTCTTATCATCAGCACCTCCCATGTCTAACCCTAATGACAGCGTCTGCCATTGCTTCCACTGAAGTGACTGGCCATTTGTTAAACGCGATATGGGAATGAGATATAAAATAATTGTAATGTGTTGGCATCTGCTTGCTACACTTGAATGATTACTCTGATATTTGCTTTAAAATTCAGCAATCCCACATCTCTCCCAGATTTCTTTGTTAAATGATATTCTCACATAGTTAGGATCTGAACGTCATGAACCTTGGGATCTGTCTGCAAAGCACTGATATGACTTAATATAGTGCTGGAAATCCTGCTCGGTGTTTCTGACAGTTGCTGCTGACCTAAGCAGAGAACTTGGTATTCCTGATCTTCACAGCTGTGTTATTCCAAAGAAAAAATGACATTTGTATCATCTGTTCTGATAGCTGTTGCTATACTTAATTACAAATGTTAGGGTTTTAGGTGTTTTCCAGGCTCCAGTTGTATCTCAATTTACTACGTGGAAATGGGTTCTATAGCTCAGCTATTAGTCCATGGAAAAGGCCAGCTTTAATTAACACTCACTAACTGCATTTAAAAGGAGTCTTGTTACTTTTCTTTGGTCATTATCCTATATGCATGCGGATAATTATTAGAAAATAAAAAACTTGACCTGACAGTGTGCCCAGGTGTGCAAGAAGGCCAATGGCATCCTGGCCTGCATCAGGAATAGTGCAGCCAGCAGGAGCAGGGAGGTGATCATCCCCCTGTACTCAGCTTTGGTGAGGCCTCACCTCAAGTGCTGTGTTCAGTTTTGAGCCCCTCCCTACAAGAAAGACACTGAGGCCCTGGAACACGTCCAGAGAAGGGCAAGAAAACTGGTGAGGGGTCTGGAGCACAAGTCTTGAGGAATGGCTGAGGGAGCTGGGATTGTTTAGTCTGTAGAAGAGGAGGCTCAGGGGAGACCTCATTGCACTCTTCAACTTCCTGAAGGGAGGTTGTGAAAAGGAGGGGTTTGGCCTCTTCTCCCAGAGAACTAATGATAGGACTCAAGGCAATGGCCACAAGTTGCACCAGGAGAGATTGAATTGAGATGTCAGGAAAGACTTTTTCTCCCAAAGAGTGCTCAGGTGCTGGAATGGCCTGCCCAGGGAGGTGGTGGAGTCACCGTCCCTGGGGGTGTTCAAGAAGCGCCTGGACGAGGTGCTACAAGACATGATTTAATAGCTTAGTGGGTAGTGTTGGTGACAGGAGGACAGTTGGACTAGATGATCTTGTAGGTCCTTTCCAACCTTGTGTTTCCATGATTTCTATGATAGATGATTTATTTAGATTGTTAAACTGTAGTAAATTTTAAGTGTGAACCCTTCCAAAAAAAGCTACTTTTAGGATATTCTGATGCATGGGTCTAGAAACCTTTTATTCTAAAATAAAAGCAATCCTAAGTGTACATAGGAATGATAATTGTATACAGATTACTTCAGTGATTGTGCAACAGTCAGAAATACAGAAGGGTGGATGAGGTTGTTGAATAAATGACCTCCAGTGGATTTGTCTGGGATGTCATGTTTCAAGTAGGATCTAATAAACTGATTAATACACAAGTTTAAATGTAGGCAACTGTCCAGCTGTGCTGAAGAAAAATGACTGGCTTTTCCTGCAGTCTCTTTTCTAACCTGTAGGAGGTTTGACTTGCTATCTGCATTTTACTGCAACTTTTTTATGCTAGCTTATTTCCTGGTTTCTATGTATAGATAAGCAGTATCCTTAAAATTTGTAGTGAGCAGAGCCTGTATTCTCTTAGGGCATAGTTTATACAGTTTTGGGGTTTTGTTTTGTTTTGTTTTCTCTTCCATGTAGAGAATACATCCTGGAGTTACTGGAAAGGGGGAATGATAAATTCCTGGTGTTTGCTCATCACAAGGTAATGCTGGATGCAATAGTTGCAGAGCTGGAGAAGAAAGTAAGTAATTGAATAAGTTGTCTTAACTCTATCACCATTCCAGCTTCAAAGCTGTTTAAGAGCTCCCCAGAGTTATAGCCAGTCAGATAGTTCAGGAAAGTTAGTGGCAGAGATAATTGCTGTGCTGCTGGATGTGCCCTTCACTGAGGCAGCTGAGCTGTCAGGATGAATGCCTCACAGGATGCACTTTGTATTAGCTGAATGGCTTTTGTTGTATTTAACATTCTTTAATCTCCATCATCTGCCCTGGAGCTTGCGAATTCTCGGAGGAGTGTGTTACCCTGTGTGGCCATCCCTGCTTTCCTCAGACAGGGAGAATGTAGCACCCCAAGTCCAGATGTGGCTGCTTTCCTTTACCTCTGTGGTGCTCTTACATTTTTTTTGAACTGGAATACTGTATGGAGACTTGGTAGACCTGCCAGTCATCTCTCTGACTTCAAGAGTATTTTGCTAATTATTCCCATGAGACTTCCATGGATGCACCCCTAAGGAGTTCTGGGTCGTGCTGGGGCAGTGTGAAGGCTGGTTTAAGTTAATATTCTGAACGATAAACCACAGTGGCAGCGGTGCCTTTGGTACCTCTGTGACAGCATCTTCCAGTAGAACAAGGGGGTTGGACACTGAAGGGCTATGGCCCTGCATCACGCAGGTTTGTCATGTTTTCCTGAGCCCACCACAGACCAACTGACTAGTGTGGGATCTCATCTCCTCCCATCACAAACCAGGGCAGACTTGGGAAGGTTGTAGCAGCTGCAACATCAGCACACAGCCTTCAGCTTCATATTAAGCCAGTTGCTTCTCCACTGTACCTGAGTTGCCAGCTTGATGCTGTCATTCCTGTTGCTCAGGACCGGTGGGAGAGCATAAGAGCATTGTCATGCATTGTGAACAGAGGGGAGGTACGTTACAGGCTGAGCTACAGTGTCTCTGCCTTTAAGCTGAGGAAAGGTCTTAAAAGTCCAACTTGCCTTTTAACTTTCCTGATACTGCCATGGGGAAGGGAAACAGAATCCACTAAAACGTGGAAGGGAGGGTACAGGAAGGGGACACAAGGCCTCTAAAATCATCTCCAACTTTTCACAGCGTGTTGAATACATTCGCATTGATGGCTCCACATCTTCAGCCGAGCGTCAGTCCCTGTGCCAGAAGTTCCAGCTCTCAGAGAAGCAGGTTGTAGCCATCCTGTCCCTCACTGCTGCAAACATGGGCCTGACGTTGTCTGCTGCAGACCTGGTGGTTTTTGCAGAGCTCTTCTGGAATCCAGGGGTATGCATTCTTCAGGGGACAAGGGTTGGATGCTCCCTGGAGAGCAGAAATGTCAACGCTTAGGAGGAGATATAATGGGCAGGGGATCTTTTGTAGGGTTTTTCTGTTTATTTCTCTGATAGTTACTTGTCTGTGCACCTGCAGGTGCCTGGGCTTGGACCAGTGGGGCAGGTTACACAGCTTGCTGGCTGGAGAAGATGGTGTGAAAGGGAAATGTGTCTCTGTTTCTTAACTTGATAGAGCTCTTAACAGCTCACCCAGCCAAGGCCTGAAAGGGTCCATCATCAGTGCTGACCCCCCACTTTAGATAAATGCTTAGTGACTTCTGGAAACCCTGTGCACCAGATTACTTCTTGGCTTAGTCTGTGTTTGAGGATGTACTCGTTACCGGGATCCAGATGAGAAATAGTCACTAAGCACAACAAACGAGATCTCCTTGTTCTCTGGCGCTTACACTATTTCTTAGATGTTGCAGCTCTGACTTTAATTAATTTGTCATGTTTTTACATAAAGGTTTTGATCCAAGCAGAAGATCGGGCACATCGAATTGGACAGACCAGCTCCGTTAATGTTCACTACCTGGTGGCTAAAGGCACAGCAGATGACTACTTATGGTAGGAAGGGAGAAAGACACTTTGCTTCTCCTACTACCTATTTTCACACCTTGTCGCATATGTGATGGTGAGGTGCTTGATGTTTCCACAGCCTATGAGGAGAGGAGCAGTAACTGCCAAGCAGAGCTGCTGTGAGCCAGTGGCCTGGCCACAGTGGACACAACTAATTGAATAACAAGCAGGAGGAATAAAAGTAGTTATCTGACAAAGGGTTGTTGAGAGAAGCTCTGGTAGAGCTGACCCATCTAAACCCATCATGACCTCTGTCAGGCCAGAGCTTTTGTGTGCTGAGCTACTGCAAAGTGCTGAGTACTTTCAAGCAAAATCAACTGGAGATGCTTCAGTCTATCATGGATCAGGTCTGAGGAGCAGTCTGGCTGCTGAGAGCTTGGACAGGGAGATGGGAAGGAGGACTGCACTGTTGCTTTCCTGTTTCTATTCAGTGAGCCTTTTGGACACATTAAAGAAGTGCTGCTGACCCACCTTTGGAGATTTGGGGTCTGAGCCTTTTTGGCTTCAATGAGAGCTATCAGTGGACACTGGGGTGGGGAATCTGACATCCTGGGGACGGGGATGATCTGAGGAATCCTTAGTGTTACAAGGGAACTGACCTGCAAAAGACGAAAAGAAATTATCCACCAGCTGGTTTGTTTAAAGTTCAGAATTACATTTTTATTACCTTGTTTAAAGGACCAAATGAACTAAGTGAACTTGTGCAGTTCCCAGAATATCATGATGGCAAATAATTATAACCCTACAATGCAGGGATCTGGAAACTGATGCATCGCCCACGTTTCACGGAAAGTTAATGACAGTAATTCTGCCTTTATTTGTGAAATGCTGTCCGTGCAGTCATTAATGCTAAATGGGAAGGAAATACAGCTCTTCACATGAGGCCAGGGGTGCCCTTTTTAAAGGCGAGAAAAAGAACAAGAGGAAAAGGCTATTTGGTAAATGCATTAATTGTGCTGTAGCCTTTGCCTCTTTCAAAGCACCAGTTTGAAGGTGTGGTTGGGACCTCTCGGCCTCTTGGGCTGGCGATGGACTCTTCATCAGGAGATAGCCTAGAGATGCCAGTGGGTCTGTTGGTGGGGATTGCCATTGCTGAACATGCAGCTAAAGTGAACCCCCATAGCCTGCATCTTCTTGTTTGACTTCCTACCATTGGTGTTGCTCAAGTCAACTAGTTTCCCTACTGGATATGTGTTCTCCAGATATTTATAGCCTGAAATCCTCCTCTTCCTACTTATTTAAATTGGATTGATACTTATTTAAATTGTACTGATTAAGATCTCAAGACAGCATAAAGGCATCATAAACAAGAGCAGGACAGATTAAGGAACTAACAAGCTTTGGTAGAAAAGCCACCTTTTAGAAAAGCCACCTTTATACCCCTGTTACATCTCTTTTTTTTTTTCATCTACACCTAGTAAATGACACCGTGTCCTTGCATGATCTTTTCTTGCTTTCAGTAGTATCTGTTTATCCTTCCTAGGCCGATGATTCAAGAGAAGATTGAAGTGCTGGGGCAAGCTGGTCTTTCAGAAACCAATTTCTCCAAAACAGCTGAATCCACTAATTACTGCCCTAAGGTAACTGACCTGAGAGAATATCCATGGTCCCTGAGAGAGGTTGAATGGGCTTTGGCTGGTGTACATCTAAATTGGCAGGTGACTGGCAGACTGACTTCTGCTTTTAATGCTACAGATCAACTGCTCCAGGATCCGTGCCTTGATCTGGACTGTGCATAGAGTTCTCAAACCTGCTGCATGCAAGGAGACATGATAGCTTCCATAGCATAGATATGTCTCTGAGATATATACAAACATATCTATGTATGATGTATTAGATGATATATATACACACATGGGCCCTGTCTCGGGGGCTGTGCCCTCTGTTGCTCACTTTTGTTTTTATAGGATAATGTTTATGCAGATTCTGTCCATTCTAATTTCTCAGCCAGATCCAAAGCAGAAGACCATCTACGACCTTTTCCAGAGGACCTTCTCTGAAAGCAGAGATGACACTGATGAAGCTTTGCTTTTGGAGGCAGCTGATGCTTGCTGTGAGTTTGACTCTGGCAGTGCCTTGCAAGATACAGAAGGAGAGACGCGTTCAGTGAGTCCCCCCAGAAAGCGGCGGATCGAGGAGTTTTTAAAGAAGTAATGGTGACAGGAAAAGAGAAGGTGGCTAAGAAACTTTTTTTAATTAAAAAAAGAGACAACAAAAGCAATCAAGTATTATTTTTTCAGGTTTCAAAAATAAAAGACTCGAAGTTTTCTGTACCTCTAGTGCGTTTCATCTCAAAGGATGAGGAGGCAATCTGTCAGTGACAGATGAGCGGCGCACACCTGGCAGCCTGCAGGTTTCGCAGTCCTGGTTTTGCTGGTGACTGAGTGGCCATGGGCAAGTAGCATGCTGCTCTGTTTCAGCATGTCAGCTTCCACGGTTATTTTGTTTAAAAAGCAGATAATGGTTGTCTGTCCACAAGGCAGAACTGTTGTGAAAACTAACTTCTCAGCAGCTGCAGAGTGCTTTTAATAATCAGTCTTCCATCTCCAAGAATTTTAGTTTGTATTTAGAGGAGTCAGTTAACTGACAAAATTTAGCCCTTATTTCAGTCACTCACAAACTGGTTCTCTCATGTTTGGTTTGGCAGTGAGAAGAAAGGATCCAGACAGATCTTGATGCTTTGTGGAGGTGGGGGAGAGGAGGGAGAGCCCCAGATTTTTGTCTGTGCAGAGCAGTCAGTGTCATGAAACCAAGCAGTACAGCTGTCTGCCAGGAGGTGCGTGTTGCCCGTTGGGCAGCGTGTCTGCCTGAGCACACTGAGCTCTGGCCTCATCTGCTAAATCCTAGGACCTGTTCCATGGCGCGTGGTTCTTGTGCCAGTGGAGGGTGAAGCCTGTGCTGACTGCCAGGGTTTAAGCCTGGCTGCTCAGGAACAGTGGGTGGGTGTTTTCTTCAAGACTTGAGATTGATTTCCACAGGTGAGTGAGGAGAGGGGAACATATACGGACTTCTGCTCTTGTTTTGTAAGAAACTGATTCTGGACTGAGCTGTTGAAATAAAAAGTTTGGTTTAAGTCATGGTTCCCAAGCTTTGCTACTTTTCCTATTTTAGATTTTCATCTCCCATTTGGACCTTAAGCTTGAGAAATATGTGATGCAGTGGAAATGTTAATGTTTTTTTAAAATATTTACAATGTCTGAAAGGTCTTTTGGGGGACATTTTGTGCTTTTTAAAACTCACTAACTTTTGAAAGTGGAACTCCCATGATACTTGGATCAACAAGTATCTGTAAGATCAACAAAAATCAACAAGTATTCCATAAGACATTTAGGCTGGTACCCTAGGACCTGTTATTTCTTCCCTTTACAGCTCTGTAGCGGGTTACACTGAGAATGCAAGAAGCACCACTGTTGCCTGATACAGTGATTAAAATGCCTGGTTTTGGTTTGTGATAGTCTCTGTCATGCTCTCTCAGCCTCATGAACTAGGAAACCCAGAGTCCCATCCTCGGTGCCACCTGAGCAAACACGCTCTTTGATTCTTTTCAGGAGTTTGTGACACACTCGCTGTCCCTTGGCCATAGCCTGACTCCGTGGTAGGGATGTCTCTGAAAAATTCTAGAGGCCACTTTTGATGTGGGCTTGATGTAAAGGCAAATGGCTCTGTTTGTTGCTACTGGTCTTTTTAGGCATCTCTGCATGGTTGTCTTTATGATTTTGGGGGATTTTTTTCTGTATTATTGCTAGTGCGGTGTAACATGATCTTAAATTGTCTTTCACACTTCTGGTCTTGGTACTAGAAGATTTGGAAATGGGCCAGCATTAAGCAAATGTGACCAAGGAGCACAGGAGAAGGTATAATTTCACAAAGGTGTGATGAGTTAACCATGTTTTACAGCCATAATCTGTAGAGAAGGGTGAGGTGAAAGCAAACTGAAGGCTTACATTTAGCTTCTGGGGGCCAGGAGCTAAGATGCTGTGCAGGCAGTGTGCCTGCCTGTGTGCAGACACCTGACACTGACAAAAAGCCCTCTCTTCCACAGTTGAGAAGGAAAATGCTTGTGCTACAAGATCAACCTGATAATAACTGGGATATGCTTTCCTGCATCGAAGGGTTTGATTATCCCATTTTCAGCAAGTGTCGTCATGGAAATGCCCTGCAGGCTGTGTATGCAATTGTGCTGGCTGGGTGGAGGCTTGCTTTTCATTCACGACTGCAGAAGGTGCTTTGGGGTGTGTGCAAGAGAAGAGGAGTAGGACAGCAGACTGTGTGACTGGCCAACTGGAGGAAATGCTTCGTCTCTGGATTTGAGACAGAGCGCTAAGCATCATGTTTCTTGCTCCTACAGCTGACCAGGAGATAAATGCACACTTTGGGGCATTTTTAAATGTCTGTATTCTTGAACACAGAATATTTCCGCTGTTTCTAGGGCACATGAACTTTCTACTTGCAGAGAGGGTTGTTCTAAGGGGTGAGAAATGTTCCTGTCTGCCTACTAAGAAAAAAAATATGGAAGACATTATTTGTATACCCACATTGTTGTCTCCTATTGCAGTAACTCTCTTCCTCCTTGTAAAGCTACAGCTACTTCAAAACAGTATTTTTCTGAAATCTGCTGAAAGTACCCTTGGAGAATTCTGCTTCTCATAAGCTCAATGCATCTTATCCATATACTGATAAATCCCAGCCCTGTTAGAGGAGCACTAGGCGTACTCTTTGTTAGGACCTATAAAATCTCAGCCGGTTTGCTGCAGAGTTACAAAGGCTCTTCAAGTACACTTGAGGTTCACTTTATCCTTACTAGATGAAAAAGGGGAGAAGAATCTTGCTGGAAAGTGCTTTTAGTCATTCCATCAAGGGGTTGGAAAGACTGTGCAGGTCTTAGCCAAATTACACCATTAGTCTGTCATTTAAAATGATGAGGAGGTGGCTGGGAAGCTGCCAGCAGGCTCAGACAGAATCTCCAAGGCTGCTGATGAGATTGTGTCCAAGGCACTGTGCAGGTGGCCAGTGAGACCCACAGGCACGCTCAGGAATGTGCAGGGTTCTTGAGGACTCTTAGACCTGCCCATCGAAGATGGTACAGCTGTAACTTCTTGGGGGCAAGGACCCATCTTAGTGGATTTTGGAGCATTTTACTGTGACTGGGTGCCTGGTTGTAGGCCTGCCTCTGTGCTCCCACCTTTGCTGGAGAAAGGCATGTTTTCAGGGAGGACACCAAACAAGGAACAAGGGGTAAAAATACCTGGACAATAAAAGGGAGTAGGTCGAAATGTGTATTCAGTGCCTGATGCTGGCCAGCCTGGGGCATGCAGAGGAGCTGAAGGTGGTGGACTGTGGAGGCAAAGTTTTCGGAGCCGTGCTGGCCTGTCTGCATCCATCCATCTTCTCAGTCACTTGGAAACATACATTTATTTTGGTGGTGCTGGGAATGGCTGTCATTTGAGGGGGCTGGGTTTGGCTGTTGGCAGAGCTATCTGTAGTCCTGGTAGATGAAGGATGTCACCACATGCTGTACCATCACAGTGAACTTTAACTCTGTAGGTACAGGCTGGAGAGCAGCAGTAAATCCCCTGCCCCAGATGTGGGCTAACAATTTAATTTTTTTTAATCAAGCAGTTGTAAAGCAGCCAAAGGAACTTTTTATTTTCTTCTCTTTTTTTTCTTTTTCCTTTTTTTTCAATATGTTGGTATCAAAGATGTATCCTGTGAGTCATCATTGTGATGAGGATCTGAAAAGGGCAAATATATTCCTAGGATATATCAAATGAGATTTTGACTCAGCAGAGGGAGATATAAATAAATACCCTTGCCCAAAGCCCTGCTGAGCCCTCACCTGGAACAAGGCTCTGACCCACCAGCTCCTGGGAGGACCTGCTGGGGTGCCAGGAGAGCTTCCAGAAATCATCAGGGACCAGGGAGCCTGGTGCAAAACAGGGAACTAAAAATGCATGTTCAAATCCTCAAAGCAAGAGTTATAAGGGGATGCAGCATCTGTCCAGGAGCATCTCCAAATATATGGACCCCAGCCAAGGAAAGGCATAGAATTATCTAGGTTGGGAGGGACCTTTAAGATGATCTAGTCCAACCATCAACCCAAACCATCACTAAACCATGTCACTGAGCACTATGTCAGCCTGTCTTTTGAATACCTCCAGGGATAGTGCCTCAACCACTTCCCTGGGCAGCCCATTCCAATGCTTAATAACCCTTGCAGTGTAAAAATGTTTCCTGATATCTTATCTGAATCTCCCCTGGTGCAACTAAGGCCATTTCCCCTTGTCCTGTGGCCTGTGACTCGGAAGAGACCAATCCCCGCTTCTCTACAACCTCCTTTCAGGTAGTTGTAGAGAGCAAGAAGGTCTCCCCTCAGCCTCCTTTCCTCTGGGCTGAATAACCCCCAGCCTGTCCTCGTAAGGCTTATTCTCCAGACTCCTCACCACCTTCCTCGCACTTCTCTGGACCTGCTCCAGCACCTCAATGCCTTTTTTGTGGTAAGGGGCCCAAAACTTGATTTTTGGGTACTTGTGGTAAGGGGCCCAAGTACTTGAGGTAGGGCCTCACCAGTGCTGAGTGGAGGGGGATGATCACCTCCCAAGTCCTACCCACCACTCTGTTCCTGATACAGGCCAAGATGCTGTTGGCTCATGCTCAGCTGACAGTTGACCAACACCCCCCGGTCCTTTTTTTGCCAGACAGCTCTCCAGCCTCTCTTCCCCAAGCCTATAGCACTACATGGGGTTGTTGTGACACAAGTGCAGGACCTGTCATTTGGCCTTGTTGAACTTGGCCTCAGCCCATTGATCCAGCCTATCCAGATCCCTCTGCAAAGCTTTTCTGCCCTCAAGCAGGTTGACTTGGTGTCATCTGCAAACTTACTAAAACTGCACTCAATCCCCTTGTCTAGATCATTGATAAAGATATTAAAGAGAACTGGCCCCAGTACCGAGCCCAGGGGGACACCACTTGTGACTGGCCACCAACTGGGTTTAACACCATGCACCAGCACTCTCTGGTTCCAGCCCTCCAGCCAGTTTGTAACCCAGCGGAGCGTACTCCTATCCAAGCCATGGGCAGCCAATTTCTCCAGGAAGATACTGTGGGAGACTGTATCAAAGGCCTTACTAAAGTCCAGATAAACAACCTCCACAGCCTTTCCCTCATCCACCCAGCGGGTCATTTTGTCATAGAAGGAGATTGGGTTTGTCAAGCAGGACCTGCCTCTCATGAACCCATGCTGGCCGGGCCTGATCACCTGGATGTCCTTTGTGTGCTGCCTAATGGCACTCAGGATGATCCATTCCATGACCTTCCCAGGCACCAAGGTCAGACTGACAGGCCTGTAGTTCCCCGGATCATCCTTCCCACCCTGCATGGGTGTTAATTCCTTATTATTTAAAGAAACTGCAAATGAAGAGGAGGGCTGTCATGAAGGCGAGGCAGACGGGGTGGGTAAGGGGACAAAAAGCACCTGCAAAAAGTACCCAGGGTAGGTTTCTCTGGCTTCCCGCATGGTTCTTTGTTTTCACTGGCTTCCCCCATGACTGAGGGGACGAGCTGCAGCCATCTCTGTGCTTGGAAAAACTCTCCTGCTAACAGGATTACATTTCTTAATGGAGGTTAATGGGTTGTTAATCCCATTAGAAGCGTTACAGCTCCGGGGCATTGGTGCATGTTTGAGTGCATGGGGCGGGGTTTGAGGGGCACAAGAGCCCTCCCAGTTCCTGGCCCCAGGATTCAGTGCTGGTGGGTTCCACTTCCCTGGGTGCCACAGCACAAGAAGGTTGTGATGGATTGTGGTCCCAGCACAGGATGACCCCAAGGAAGCTGGGCAGATGCTGCAGTTGACCTGATCGGGCTGTCTTGAAACCTCTGGGTTTAGGGCTGCTGTGGGTTGATTAGAATTCATCCTCATCGATGTATATATATATATATATGTATGTGTGTGTGTGTGTATACATATATATAGAACCATAGAATTCCCTACGTTGGAAAGGACCTGTAAGATCATCTAGTCCAACCATCAACCTAACTCTGATAAAAAACAACTCATCACTAAACCATGTTACTATACATATATATAAATACATATGTATATATATACACACTATATATATATATCTCTTTTCTGCAGCTCCTAGTTTGCTGTTCCCCTACTACTTATTTTATTTAAAAATGAGGTGAGTGAACGGGACCTTTTCCTGGTGGGCCCTCCTCGGATGGAAATCTAGGTTCCTGAGTTCTTGCTGCAGAGCTTGCTGTCCCGCCTGTGTTTCCCATCGATACACAGTGTTCTCTGCACAATGCTGCTTCCAACGTCGTGCTGCTGGTGCGTCCCACGGGGGGTGTGTGCGCACGCACTTTGGGCTTGATATCAGAGAATCTTCACGGCTGGAAAGGACC
>VZTM01004354.1:2128-19991 GCA_013400555.1 Jacana jacana
ATGCAGGAGAGTGTTTTTACACTCTTCTGGTACAAACTGTTATTACTTTTTTTCTTCAACAAACACGTTTTTAAACTAAATTAAAAGAGACAAGATAAAGGATGATATAATAGTCATCAAAGAATCTCAGATAACAAAGGGACCATATGCTGTTTCTGGTCCTGCTTGGCTGAACATTAGTTTCTAAAGAAGTGTAAAAAGAAGCCAGAGGCATATCCATGTGAACGTGGTACCAACTATTCACTTTCATCCCACAAATACTACTAATAGAATGTCAGATACACAATACCGAGTTTTTCTCTTATATGTTTAAGCACTGAATCATTCGTTATATTCTGAAGCAGAGCATCAAACTTGCTGTATCTCCCAGGGTAATTTCGTGAAGTTTACCAATACAGACTTGCTTTCTGAGTGTTTGTTCGAAGCAATAGGGCACACACAGAAGCCATGCTACTTGTCATTTCCAAAAGAAGCCCAATTTGAGGGAATGCTGATTCACAGCTGTAGGATGTGCGCAGCTGCTAAGTGTAAAAGCTATTAAAAATGGGGAGCACTTTCACAGAGCTGATTAGAGCACTTCTTCTTTCAGATCTCATTTGGGATATCCAATTTGGTGTTTATTTTTGCACATACTAGAGTGGTTTGTCCTTGGAATTTACTTTAAAAGTCTTTTTTTTTTCTCCTAAGCTTAATTACTTAAGGCTTTTTAGAAATAGGAATAAAATTGTATAGGAATTCAGAATTTTCAAGGAGTTTTGTAATTCGTATCTATATATGAAAATTATGATCTTTTCATAGTTTCTGGGGGAAAAAAATACCCATTAAACTGTCCTATGCTTACTCCAGTGCTAATTAATCTGGAAAGCAGATACATCATCATTTTCAGAGGTATCTGCTTATTTTATCTTTGCATCTGGAAAGGATGGAAAGGTTCCAAGGAAATAAAAGAGAAAAAGCACGATGAAAGATGTAGATGGCTGTGACATAAATAGATTTCACAAACATGCTTTTGAAAAAAAACCAGACAAAATCAGATAGAAAATAAATGAATTAGTCTCTCAGGAAATACTTTAAAAGTCTTATCATCTGGCAGTCATTTATTACCAGGTAGCAATAATTTTTATTATCAGACTGTTAGATTTTTATAACATTTTTTAAAATGATAGCACCAGAACTGTTGTTTTTCACTGCCACAATAAAATATCAAAGAAATTTATGGAAGTTTTTCAATATTCAGTAGGTTTGTGGTCATAAAATAAAACTATGAGGTAAAGACATGCTGTTGGTAGCTCATAATTTAGCTAAATCGGTAAGAAGAAAAGTGTGTTGTAATGAATCTGTCATACTAATTTGATCTCTGTTAGGAAGAGGAAATGGTGGTTAGTGTGTAAAAAGCTAAACAACAAGGTAAATAAATTAATTAAAAATGGCAGGGTAAACCTGAGTGTTATAGATTCAGGCAGGAGATACTGATTCATGCAGTTATGTGATTATTTCAGAACTTAGAGTGGTCTGGGAACTGTCACTTGGCAACAGCAAGAAGGTGGGGGAGGGCTAATACATTTCCATCCCTTTTTGGTGCCAAAGGAAAATGTGTGAGTTTTCCTGGGCAGTTGCAATTGCTGGCAACACAGACACCTTGAAACAGTAATCCTCAGTGAGAGAAACCTACCTTTTCATCTGTGGAGGATAGTAATAAATGATCCATTGCTCCTGGGACTCGTTAGAAATAATGCAGCAAGTTATGGCAAAAGAAAGAAGTGTGCAGTGAGCCTCACCAATCAAACAAAGCAGAATTTCATATATTGCAACAAAGCACAACCTGGTTGCTGAGAACATGAGAATCTGCCTGTTATTCCTAGGAATCTCAACAAAATTTCCTCTAGAGAAGGAGAGAGATCTCCTTCCAGTGCCTCTGCCAAATGATCTGGCAGCCATGATATGGATGTTATAGCATAGAACCTATGTATTTTGTTCTGTGAGCTGCCTGGAGCTCAAGTGAGTGTTTTCTGAACTGGCTAGTAGTTAATAAGATATATTCCTTCTGTTGTTAAGGGTTCACGAAGATGAAACTTTCCCATCACGTTCATGGGAAGCTCACTAATCACAGTGGGAAGGGTTGCTCTTTCACACAAGCATAGCTCTCTTCCTGAATGGACTCAATGACGTATTTCGTATTATTGGATCCAATGAAGAATTACATTGTTAAACAAAGCCTTTTCTTACTAGCAGCACTCAAAGGCTTTTTAAATCTTATAAGAAGGTCATAGAAGATTTTTTTTTAAATCATAGAAGTAAACTTTTAGTCACAAAAGGTGATTAAAAACATCTAGTCATCATCCTAAAAGATTAAATAAGAAGCCAGTATCAATGTTTTTAGAAGAGATTTGGATAACACTTTTAGCACGCTGATGTATTATGAGCACTCGCTTCCTCCAACAAACCTAAGTGATATGTTCATCCCTCCCTCTATCAGTGTCTTTCCTATTACTGTTAACATAATTTGCACTCAAACACTAAGTCCAACTAGGATCACAGACTTCATTATAACAAACACAGCTTCTTACTGCAGGTAGAGAGACATTCTTAATACAAACTACAGAAAGAGATTCACCTTGAAAGAAATACACTTCAAAATCAAAGTACTCCAGTGCAGGCCTAGGGTCAAATGATGTTAATGGTCTGTTTTCAGTTATTTAGAACATGAAGAGAGAAAGGATTGTGTTTGCCCTGGTTTTGAAATAGGCACCTCATAATTTGGTTGCATGGAAACTAATCAGATGGGAAGGCATTGTTGGGGAGGTTTAATGACATTTGTTGTAGTATTATATTGGATAGCAGTGTGCATTTTTATTCATAACAAGCAAACATTTTAATTGCTGTGCCTCCCTTTCTTCCATTTTCACTATGTTTAGTTCTTTTGGTACTTATTTGAAGTTGGAAGACAAAGTGAGACATTGTGAATAATAAAAAAGGCACAGAATCCCATGTGTTTTAAGAAGGAGATATTTAGACAGATCGCCAATCGATTTTTATTCTTGAACCCCAAAGACTTATTTCTTTCTCTATATATATTATACATCTTATATATATTAAACCTTATATATTTATGTCACCAAATATGACAATTTTTTTCATACCGGGTCTTTTAATATCCTACAGACCAGAAAAAAATCCATTCTTTGATGAAGGGACAAGAGTGGAAAACAAGAGAAATGTGTTTTCTTCTTGACACTGTCACCCGTTTCAGAAGAATTCTGTCAACCAGTCTTCCCAAAACTTTGTTGTACTTTACATACTGATTGTTCATTAAACAGCAAATATCTTGTTTTATATGTATTATTGGACTGGTTTGATCATGACAAAAACACGGTGGGCAGGTACAAAGACAAAATCCAAATATTTTGCATAATCACTGTATAGAATGCAAACCCATGAAGGGATAGTACCACAGGAGGTTGTCATCTAAGTTTTGTACATCCCACATCTTCTGTTATGCCATTTCACTTTGAGAAGTAGAAGTTACAGACTTCATGCAATGAACATGTTTAAAAACCCTAAGACTTGAAAGGCCACTGCACTTCATATGTAACAATAAAGTGTAAACATAAATGCCCTACCTGAATATATTTTCGTTACCTGTTTGGAAAAAGTTCTTCATGAATTTGGGCTGGTATTAGAAAAATATTGAATATATGCTTTTGGTGTTATGGTTGCATTTAGTGATTTTTAATTTTTTTAAAAGTGTTTAAAATCTTTTAAACATTAAAAATGTTGCCATCTTTGGTAAATAAGAGGGATACTTTGAGGGCACCAGCTCAAAGACCTTTGAAAACATTTTTGTTTGGGTTTTGTGGTTTGTTTTTTTTTTGTTTTTTTTTTACATGTAAAGCTACATGTAAAAAGCTTTTTCAGTTTCAAAGTGAAATCTTAGTTCTATACCTGAGTGGAAGGGAAACCTTAGAATTCCTGGTAGACCTCTGCTATTGCATGGGAGGTCAGCACACAAGTTCCTTGCAGTCTTTGAATTAGATCATAACCTTAATCCACAGGCTCTGAAGGGCTGAATTTTCTAATCACTGAATTACTGTCAAATAAGTATTTTGTTGGATCTGATCTGCTTAGTATGAATGCTTCAGTACTCAATGGAATAAGGAACCTCTTTTTCTCATAAATCGCTGTATAGGTTTTAATAACTTGTCTAAAGAACTAGTCTCGTGGGCTGATTAACATTTCTCGTAAAAATCAAATTACCTCTGAGTGAGTATAGGAAAAGCTTCCTATGACATGGGGATATAGCAGAATATTCTACATTCTAAAATGTACAATACTGAAGTGCAGGACCCTTCTTACTTACTTCTTATCGTGTGGGAATCTCTCACAGTTTCCATGTGATTACTTTCTATGAAGAAATTTTTGTTAAGTATCGTATATGAAGAAACTTAAGCTTGCATGTAACCTTACAAAGGCTTGGCTGTAACAGAATATAAATACATAATGAACTCTCTCTTACTTCAAGCAATGTAAAAACAGTGAGTGTATTTTAAAGAAACAAAAAATCCCCAACCTTTTAGCATTGGACATGTGATTGACAGCAAAGGTCTGGTGACTGATAAGAATTACCTTTATTTTTAAATGGCTTCAAAGAGATTAAATCAATCATTAAATCAGTTCCACAAAGTAAATGTTGACATTAGTTATTGCTAAGAGTAAAGAAAAATCATGTGCTGAAGTACTTAGTTTCTTCATATATCAGGTAATGTTCATTACTAGTGTAAGACGAAATCAACTTTTCACATGCATAAACTGATTTTGTATGTGGCTGAATAACAATTACATTGCCTGATCAAAAATAGATAAATCTTCCAAAAACTTTTCAATTGCTTCCCTGGTCTCGTGCAATGAGATGTACCCAAATCCTAGAAAGACAGTTGAATCACTCAGTGGAACGTTTGCCTTTGGTCAGCTGAAATAGAAAAGGATATATAAGCCAACTTGCATCCCATAGTTTTTATCTGTAACCACTGCTGAGCTGTTATTTGCAGCAAAAAGGCAGATTCTTCACACAGAGAGGGTAGAAGATGTCTTGCTATGTGTCTAAAGACATGTCTGAGTCTCAGTTCAGACTGGTGCTAGCAATCAATAGCAGCTCATAAGTACCTCATTACTCAAGCTAAAGACTGGAGGGCCAAACAGCTCTCACACTGTTGGAGATGCATGTAAAGAGATAAGTCATTGGGTATTGAAAGCAGTGTGTTTTACTGTCAAGGCTTGTTTATTACTTACACTCACAGAAACGACTCTGTTTTCTTTTGTTTTGTTTTAAAATGCATTTTCCCAATGCTTATTCTTTTTCGAGTATTTATTTGGTCCACAGAGTCCTTAGAGCTCAGGATAAGGACATATTTACAAGTATTGTAAAGAAATTTTAGTCACCAGTGCCTTTTTAATAAGATTTGTGCTTGAAATAGTGATACAATATTTTCTTACCTTGAAATTACTGGGCTAAATCCTAAAAAAGATCCAAATTATTAGAGTTCTGATAAGGTTAATTGATGTAAGTTGGAATACTTCTACTGACTTTAAAGGAGGAGCAACACGATATTGGACTCATAATAAAGGCCTTGATCTTATTCTTTTCATTTATTTTGGTTGTAAAAGTAAAGATTTTTTGGACATACATTACATACATGGTTAACAAGAGGTTAAATATGAGCCAGCAGTGTGCCCAGGTGGCCAAGAAGGCCAATGGCATCCTGGCTTGCATAGGAAACAGTGTGACCAGCAGAAGTAGGGAGGTGATTGTCCACCNGTCCACCTGAATGATTCTATGATAACGTATAACAGCTTGATGAGAGTATATGAAAATAAATCATATTTATTTTCTCTCTTACTGTACTGCTATTCTTGATATGTTTTTCTTTCTTTAGACTTTGTTTTCTATTGGTGGTGTTTTCCAGAAATTAGGATATGTTTCAGTTGTTATGATTAATACTTCTGGGTGTGACAGATTAAAGCTCACAGTATTGATAGAGTACATTTATGCTTGACAAATTCTTCTAAAATGAACAATCCTAGCAGGTGGTAGTATTTTGTAACAGCATTTTGTGTTCATGAAAAAATGCCAGTGGGGTTTTATCATCTTTGTTAAAATAATGTATGTAGGTTAGCGTTGATGCAATTATTCTAAAGGTTTCATCTCATTTTAAACATTCATGTGAATGTGAAAGTGGAGGAGTAGTTTGTCTTAAAAATTTTCTTCTTATAAGTGTAAACTTTAACTCTGGACAGAAATCAGGCACAACATGAAAATGAAGTGGAAACAGTAACACTGAGAATGAGGTATCCAGAAAAAATATCAACTAGGTTTTGAAAAAGGACTGTTAATAAAATACAAAAATAATGAATTGTAAGTCTCCCTAAAAACTATGCATTGAATTTATCCTAGTGTTTCCTGCTTTAAAGAAACATATAGGGACTGTACTATTTGTACAGTAGCCAATTAGTAGGGAAAACCACAAGGGAATATATTCCCTACACTACAATGTTGTGCATTAGAGAATGAAGCATAAATGTAAGACCTTTCTTATTCTGTGTTAGTAAAGTCTATTTAGAAGTGTATGGAGAACAGAGAGCTCTAAAGGGAACTTCACGTTCCCTTTATGCAGCAGCACTGCATTGATCCATGCAAATGAAAGCTTAATATTTTGAAGTCCCATCTTTCATTTTATGCGGGTCATTTACAGAAATGCATAAAATGCTGATAATTCTTAAATATTTAAGCCAATAATGCTAGCTAGATGGGCCTTTAATTTCTTTTTTCACCTGTGGCTATCATGACTGCTTCCACCAAAGTTTAGCTCTTTTTCATATTTCTCTGGAAAGCTCTTGATCTTATTGCATTAGTTGTCTCCCTCCCTCGGTTAAATTCTTCATGTATTCCTATCTGATACTAATTTGTTCCTCCCATTCAATGTATAGTCAAGAGAGTAATCTATTCATCTTCAATACCACCACTGAAATCACAGAAGTACTTGATGCCCTGATTTATTAAGGCATTTGAGGTCAGTGCCTTAAGCATGTGCTAAAAATGAAGCAAATGCCAGTATGACCTCCAAAGGATTACTTACCTACATAATGGTTTTCAGGGTCCTTCAGAACATTAACTTGTGGAACAGATTTGCTACTAGTGTAAGTTACTAGTTAGTACAGCTGTACTGAAAGCTGTGATGCGTACAGTGCTTTCATTTGAATTGTGACAAGTCTACACTAAGCCTTCCCCTTTTCTTGTCTTGTACCATGCTGGTACACCACAGTACACCAAAAATAAAAATCAAAGTTAGAAAAATGCTTTTGACATTTGTAATCATTCATATACCATTTAGTGTTTAACAGCACTTTTAGCATCTCAATAAGAAATTATTTTATTAAAGCATATCTTTTTTTTTTTTCCATTTGATTTTGTGGGGTCATATGGCCATGCTTTTTTATGTTTGCTTGATAACTGGATATCTTTGGTGTCATTACTACCTCACTGCTAATGAAAATATGAATTGCAAATTGGATGAGACAAAATTTAAGATATTCTAGATTTGCAGGTTAAAACATTGCTTTTGCCATAGATGAAGTTGTGTATTTTGTATCAGAAAACTGTGGAGGACACAAGAAATTATATTTTCCTATTAAGTCTGAAAATTTTCCTCACTATGACTAGGAACTCGTTTTTCCTAAGGGAAAATATGTTATGTATATACTTGTTTCTTTCATTGTGGTCTTTTTTTTTTTTTTTTCTTATAAGATGTGCCCCTCTAATTAATGAAAAATATTATGATTATGAGAATATATCCTTGCAAGCCAGCTGGCAAAATGTTCCACGTGTTAAAGACATACTGCAAATGCTTTATTCTGCATTAATTCACATGAGTAATATTGTGCATCTTTTTGCAATTAAAACTATAAAGTTAATTCCAATGTATAGGAATAATATTTTAAATTTTTAGGACAGATTTCAGGCTCTTATATAATGCTTTTTGCAGATATTTAAAACATTCTCTTTGTAAATTTTGTTAAACAAAAGGGATGCTCTGTTTTAGGGACAGCATTATTGCATTTCAGAAATAATATCCTGTAAAATGCCTGTAACAAGGTATTTTATCTGAAAGCCCATTGCAGCTTTTTTATTATGAGTTTCAAGCTTCTGCAACAATAAAAGTGTTCTTATTCAAATGTATATTATTGCATTCATTCCTCTAATAGCAGCATTGCATCATATAAAGCTATAAATAGACAAAGAAGCAGTTGCGCAGAGTACTTGTTATTCGTCCTCAATATTTTTTATTTTGGTATTTTGTTGTTAGATATCAGACTTCAGAATAGTTGTATGGGTGTTTTTCATTCAACACAGAAAGAAAAAAGTTATTTCCTCTGAGTATACACCTCTATCTGTGTTTCTTTGGGATATAAAAAGTTACTGGTTTAGTTCCATTGGTCATTTTTATTGCCTTCCTGAAGACAATAAAAATTGCACAAAGCTCCATATAAAAGCATCTCCAACTGTAAATTAAATCTATGGTATAGTCTTTTGTAAATAAAGAAGAATGTACTCTTAGATAATAAATCTTTTTTGTGTATATCAACAAGATGTCTATTTTTTTTCTTCCTAGATACACCTTTAGTTAAAATAATTTCTTCCAATTCGTGGCCTGAAGAAGGACAATCTATAATTTTGACTTGTGAATCCAAAGGAAAACCAGTGTAAGTGATTTAACGAGTAATGTGTTTTTCGTTATTTTCCTTATTCTGCTGTGATTGCAATTTTCAAATGCAGAAATCTGCTGGTTTTGTATTATCCTGGGGTGTAAAGTAATCTCTGGTAGAGAAAACTCCTTGAAACTTGGCTTCATTAAGTGTCTATAGAAAAGTGGTCTTTTACTTGGTAATCTATTTTGGTTTTCAGGAAGAATTCCAGCTGTGAGATTTTATTTTTTATTTTTGTTTTTCAGTCAGGTGTATCAACCTGAAAGGAGTGCAGGCTTAATCAGTCACTGTTTACATCATTGAACTGATGATAGAAGTGAAAATGTCTCATGGAAATCTTCCTTCTTCAACTAGCCTCAGAGGAAATATATTGAACTTTCTGGATGCTTTGGCTGTCATTTACAGGGGAATTTGAAGTTTAATGATATGTGCACGTTGGCTGCCTGTTTCTTCCAGATTTTGGAAAGAGGTAGCCTGCTTTAAGAATATAAATTATTTTACTTGGAAATTAGCATCTCTGCTGTAATAATTTTAAAAGCAGATCTGCAGAGATTAACTCTCATGCAGATTCTATTATTTAAATAGACTTCATTCTTTAAAATAGTATCTTCACAAAGGAGCTGTTTCATATTTACCCATAAAGATACATAAATAATCAAATTGATTAAGTTAATATGAAACTAATTTCTTAAATGTTGACCTTCTGTTCAAAAGATAAGAAGTGATACACAGCTTTAGAATGGTCTAGAAAATGACAGTGAAATGATATTTTGGTACTAGAAATTGCATGCCAAAACCTATGTCAATTAGGGCTGAATTTCTTTCTGGTGTAACTTTATGCAATTGCTTACTGTAGAAGCTTGAAGTCAGATTTAGACAGGCATTTTAGTCCAAGATTTCTATTTCCAAGAGATTCTTCTGAGTCATTTAGTCGGACATCATTTAAACTGCATAAGCACTTTTTTTTTTTTTTTTTTTTCATATTATATGCCTGTATCATATTAAAACAACTCCTCCATTCAAATCTTGATTGGGCTCGGCAAATCATGCTTCTTCCCTGCTTAAGACCAGAACATTATGGGGCCATCCAATGAGTCGTATGTGGTGCTTAGTGCAATTGGTCTTCCATGTACCTATGCAGTCCTGAAGCAATATGTGTTTCTGAGACAGGTACCTCTGAGGTAACTCAGAAAAATCAGTTGCGAGCCATTTCTTGTTTTTATAATGTACATGAAGCAGAAGGAATTATCCATTTAGCTAACAGCCATTGAGCATTCCCCTAGGTATCAGGCGGTACAGAATGGTCCAAGGTGGAGGGGACCTCTAGGGTCGTCTAGTCTGACCTCCCCACAGTCAGCAGGGACACACCCAACTAGACCAGGTTGCCCAGGGCCTCGTTGAGCCTAACCTTGAATATCTCCAGGGAAGGGGCCTCAACCACCTCCCTGGGCAACCTGTTCCAGTGGTCCACCACCCTTATGGTAAAGAATGTATTCTAATATCCAATCTAAACCTGATCTTCTCCAGCTTGAAGCCATTGCCCCTCGTTCTGTCACTGCAAGCTTTTGTAAACAGACCCTCCCCAGCCTTCCTGTAGACCCCCTTCAGGTACTGGAAGGCTGCTATTAGATCTCCCCAGATCCTCCCCTCCTCCAGGCTGAACAACCCCAGCTCTCCCAGCCTGTCCTCATAGCAAAGGGGCTCCAACACCCTGATCATTTTTGTGGCCCTCTTCTGGACCCGCTACATCAGGTCCATGTCCTTCCTATATTAAGGGCTCCAGACCTCCACACAGTATCCACAGTATTCTAGGGGAGGTCTCACCAGAGTGAGTGGCAAAAAGAGTGAAGAGTAAACTGTTGTAGGTTTGGAGGACGGTTTGGCCATTAACATTTGGAATTCTTAAATCATAAGAAAGTTTTGAAGTTATGAGTTGATTTGTTCATTTTGTTCTTTTAATATTTGTGAGAGAGTTAGCTGGATGGTTGGACAGATGGATGTAATTGGTATGTGGGGTTGAGGGGAACAGGTGTACAATACCAGCTAGGGTTTCTAGTCCTCTCAATGGTTTTACTTGATTCCTAGTATTACAACAAGGAGGTTTGTTACTTTTTGGTTTTTGAGTGTATGAGAATGATTTCAACTGCCTTACACATCTGCACAGTATATATTTACATCAGAGCTGCTCGCTTGGGCTTCTCTTTGCATTTGGTGGAGAGATTTACATACCGTTATTACATGGTTGGTCTGATCTATATTAGACAGCTACAGAAGAGAGAGCCAGACTGGACCAAACCTCTTCTACTTTCTCTCCACTAACTACATTTAGACAGTTAATTCAGTCACTTATCTAACTCTGTATTTTGGGATATGAGATCTGTAGATATCAAAATCTAGATATTTATATAAAACATTTTCTATCAAAATTATATCGAATGTTTAATTTTGCTCAGATGCATCTCACTGTCTGTAGCTTATAATCACATGTGTATAATCTTCATTGAAAATGGGATCATGTTTTTTTCACATGCCAAAGTTAAAAAAGAGACAGTTAATCCTCTCAGACAATAGATTTTCCTCTAGGCCTTTGTATTTCCTAGTCACTTCTGAATGCAGTAAAAAAACTGTAAGAGTGGTATGTTTTAGCCTGACATGCACAATATTTTCTATTTGGTACACTTAATATTGTAGATATTCCTTATATGTTACCATTAGGAGACGTTGGTTAAATCATATTATTTAAAATTGAGCTGCAGTTGAGGTGTTTACTGATTTATTTGTTATTTTTACATAGAACTCAGTTGCAACCTTAATGGACTCAAATGCAAACCTTACATGTGGTTTTGAAAGGGCAGCCAAATGAAAACTCCACACCACAGAATTATCAAGGCACAGCACCTGTATGTGGTAGCCTTTGAGGCACAAATATTTTGCCAATAAACACACCTCTAATTGTTCATACCACAAGGACTGCCAACATTAGCTGCTCTGTATTGCTTCATTAGGTCAGTCTTTCACGGCACTGAGCCAGTAATAAATAGGCATCCTCCTGGGAGCAGTTTGCAGTTGCTTAGCATGAGAAACAGTAATGTCATGCTCCCAACCTACATTATGATTACCTTCTGGCTTGTAGAGAGAGAGAAAGTGGAGATGTCCACAGAGCCTTAATATGTCAGTGTCACAAGATAAGGGATGAACTGTGGGCTTCATGGAGAGCTCAGAGCCAACTATGATCCTTCATAGCCCTTTACACACCATGGGTTAATTTCTGTACACTGCCAACTGTATGTCACAGTTACAAGTCGCTCCTGTTTCCTGTAGGCAGCAGTGAATCATACCAGTAAATGAACACTTACCTGTAGGTACATTTCTGTTATATCTCAGAGCAATTTTCACAATCTTCAAAGTGACATTAGGGATGAAAATGGAGAAAGAATGAAGATGGGGTGTGATGACATTCATGGTTGTTATATATGCTGCAGAGTAATTATTTCGCACAAGGGAAAAGCAGAATGAGGCTAAAGCTAGAACCCACTTACTCCATCTTAAATCTTATCTCCAAGTCCCTTCTTGCAGGAATTTTGTTCCTCAATCCATGTGCATCATGGATGCCCAGATACTGTGTTTCAGTGCTACAACACATTCCAAAGAAAAATCCTTACCTGACTTAGGGAATGCGAGAGCAGACTTGTTCAGACCAAAACCACCAAGAAATCAACTGCCCTCTGCATCTCCTGCCAGAACAGCATCCTCCAGAGATATAGCAGAGAGGTGAGGAACAACTGTTTATTTGGTGGGGAACTAAGGCCTGCTAAGGGTTCATACTTCAGAGTACAAGTTTTGTCTTGACCAATCAATGGCCATGGCTTTGGACAAGACTAAAAATGGCCTCAGTCAGACACTCGGATGTCTGCTGCACTGCTTGTCATAATGTGCGAGGTGGGCTGGAATTGTGCCAGGTTCTGAGGTCACTAGTTGCTATGAGTGGGTTTGTGTTGCCTCACATTTCTGGTCTTGGTGAAGAAAGTAATGTTGGAACATTAGTTCTGCCACTGGGCTAAGGGGGAGAAGTGGGAGAGTGGGAGAGGGGGCAGAGATGAAGATGGAAATGTGGGTGAGCCATTTTGAATGCTCCAGTGAGGCAACATGAGAGGGTGTAAGAGGGGATGCACAAATTCTGTAACTGCGGTTTTATCTCTCTGCTCATTACTCTTAGGATGAGGATAGCTCTCTGGTCATGACTCTGGTCATGACCCTGTGCTTATTGCTATTAGGGGAATTACTCTGCAGGCAGGAGCTGTTCTGAGTAAGTGCTGTTGCTGCCATAAGCGTGATGATACCAATAAAAAGAGCAGGCTGGAATCCTGCCTGTTCTGTGATGATTTTGCAGAGGCAGGCCATGTGAGGGATCAATAAAGTGTCACAGATCATTATAGACTCTGCCACAGTTCCCTCTACAGCATGTGCTGTGGCTGGTGCAGCTTCAAGCAGATGTAGGCTGCCTGAGAGGTACTGGGGAGGTTACCGAGAGAGTCATTGATCCTTGGGTTTGTGCCTAAGGGTTCTGATGGGATGTGTCATGAGACCAGTCCTACATGGTGGGATGACATACAGACCATAGTGTTGAGACAGTATGAGACTGGTAAGGTGGTGAAGCGAGGAGGCTTCCTCATACATTGCTTTCCAAAAGACCTACCTCTTGCTTTCAGATGCAACTCTGGCTGAATTTATTGTCTCCAAGATCTAGCCATCAGTGTGAGTATTCTTTAAAAAAAACCAAAGTAGTTACACTTACGGACTTAGATCACTGATGTTCTGGTCCAGTTTGTGTAGTAGGTGGGTCAACAGTTATAAACAATAGTGGAAGGCTGTGTTTGGGGATATTTTGTGCATAAAGATACGATATTTTCAGTTTAAATTTTCTGTTGGTAGAAAGGAAAAAAGATGAAATACATTCATCGGTTTACTCACTATAGAAATATCGCTGACTCTGTAATATTTGAAAAGCCTTGAGAGAACATTTGTGAGGATTGTTGTCTGATTGATCGATGCCAGTTGGTAGACCAAATGTAAGAGTTTTCTTTTGGAAAAAATCAAGTAGGTGTATTTGTGTCAGCTTAGTCTCTTTTTATGCAAGACTCAGTTGTTTGTTCACCCTATGGAGAACTTTAATAACAGTAAGATTTATTTTTTTTTTACTTGTAGGTCACAAAGCATTTAGCCATATATCTGCATAGCTTCAGTCAAGACACGCTGTAGCTGACATCACTATTCAATACCATTCCTCATTTGGAGATATTATTGTATCATTTCAAACCAAATGAAAACTAAGCTCTTGTCTTTTCAATCCTTAGAGCTATTTTGTAATTTCTAGTTTTGGCTGAATCACTAGAAAGTTTAATGATTATAATTTTATAACATTTTTTATATAACATTTTAGTAAATGAACTTGCCTACTATGACTGTAGGTTTTCAATAGCTCTTTTGAATTTATTTCTTTTTTAGCATAATATAGTTTTACCTGAGCTATGTTTATTTTCCAAAGAAGGAAATGCAATTAGACTCCAGAAATTATAGACATCCTTTTTGTGAACTCAAATGCAATGTCTAGACTTTCATGAAATCACATTGCCTAACAATAATTCTAATATTTAAAAATAAACAAGACAGCTGTAAAAAAAAAAAAAAAACAACACCAAAAAAAAACCCCACTAAAGGACAAAGCGATCATTTACAATGTCATCTGTGCTTACAAAAGATTTTAAAAGCCAGTGTTTTCTTTTTGCAAGTTGTAGCTTCTGCACACCCTTGTGTCTGAACAATATAGTCCAGTGACTCAAAACTGACCCAAAAGTGAACTCAAAAACTGCCCCATAATGAAAAAATGGCTCAATATTTAATATTCCTAGTCAGCGTTCTCACCAAAGCATATATGAAATATGGGGTTTTTTTTAAAGTCAGTGTCATTTCAGCAGAAAGGATGTCAAAATATAATGGAATAATTAGGGCACAGGAAACAAAGAGAGAGTTGGCTGTCTCCTGTGTGCTTTAGAGAAATGTCTTTCCATTCCATGCTGCTCAGGGGAATCATAGGATAGCTGGCTGGCTAATGTAAAGTGAATATTTGGCCTTGTTCGAGATAAATAGGAAAAAAAATATTTCAGGAGAACACTCACTTATGTATCTTTCATTAGATTAACATTATTCACAAGGTCATGAAAAGTTTATAGAGACAAGCATCAATAATAAACACTAATATATGTGCCCATCGTGAAAACCCACTTGACATTCAGCTGTTAACATTTTGGTGAAAGCAGTGTGCCAATATTGCTTTGAAACTACACCATAATGGCAGGTTTAGATTCTGAATCATTAGTCTTAATGGCCAGCTTTTGTCCATGTGCAATTCTTTCTTTCCTATGTGATGCACTTCTCAGCTTCTTTAGCAGGCGAGATGGAATTTCTGTAAGAAATTATGTCAGTTTCTGCATAAAGTTTGTTCACTGCAGATTAGTATCTGGATTGTGCCATAAATACCTAGCAGCCTAGAAAGGAATGCTAGTGTCAACTCCGTCTGTATGAATTATCATAATGGATCTGGAAAAGCATGCATGTTTCTGTGTTTATAAATCACCCAGCAGAATGAATCCACAGCCCAAGCTAGCTGCTTAGGCAGTATCAATAAATATTAATGATTTGGAAAATTGGATTAATTTGTCCATATCCAAGATGAAATATTATTCTAGCATAATATGAATATGGTATCAAAGTATTTCTCCCTTAAGCTTCATGCTTGCTCATAAGAAATCCTGAATTGAAGAGTCTATTTCCAGGTTTGTCTGAGGACGACCTTCAACAGAAATCAAGTTGTTGAAAAGAAGGAAGGAAAGTTAAGATACTGGAGTTCCACTGTTTTATGTTTATATTTGGACAATCTTTTTCTTAAGCAGAAAGGTGGATGGTTTTGAAATTTTAATTTTGTTGTAACTGCATTTAACAGCTTGGGACTGTCCCTGATCTTTGCCTTGGTTCCAAAATTAGAACTGACCATTAATACCTGTCATTAACTGAAATATCTCTTTATCTCGTGTTTATACCTTCTGAACACTATGGCTTTACAGTTAAGTTTCCAGGGGCACATGGCACACACAGATTTAGACAAGATTCTGTAAAAGCATTATGGAATAAATGCTTACGTATATAGGACAAAGTATTGTGTCTCTGGGTGTGGACTCAGACAAAGATAAGAAGAGTTCTCAGCTCTGTGTTTGTCACAGGGGAACAGCTCTCACGATAGCTCAGGCTCTTCTATTCCTGTCTTTCGTCTTGCTCTCTGTCCATTTCAAGTCGTCTTTCTTTGGACATGGCTTGTTCAGCAGTTACATAGAGCCTGTCTCCTACAAACTCAGTGAGTAACTTCGTCCTGTTTGTCTCTTCTGTTGTGTTCTAGTGTCTTGAAAGTATTCTTCTTTGTCTTTATTTTTTTTTTTCCCCAGTGCTTTTTCTTTGTGTCTTTATCCTATTTAGGGTGTTTCTATATTCCTTTCTGAGAATTGTAAGCTTCCATTTCTCCAAGAGGAACTGATTATATTTGAGTAGCTGATTATTAACTCAAAACCCACCTACTGTGTACTTGATCTGACGGGATATAACCCATGTCAGATAATGTTAAGCATCTGTAATCCATGGTTATTGTCAGCCACACAGAAATTTCTTATCATCAGCCAGACTTCTAAGTTAAGCATCTAGTTTCTCCACTCACACAGACAGGAGTCTATATATAAAGAAAGCTTTGACATCATTAAACACTGCATTTCAAGCTCTTTCAGCCAGGAAGGTAAAGAGAAAATATATAATGTGCAACATAGACTGATCATACGGCATGTGACAGAAGCTTTGTAGATTGGAATATACATAACTGCTAATAATGGTGAAACTTTTCAGCATCCAAATTCTATGCCCAGTTTATTTTTAAAACAATTCTAGTTAATAGTCACTGATGCCAGCCCAAATTTCTGTTGAAGCCAAACTTGGCAACATTTGCAAGTACTTTGCCATTGTTGCTGTAATTACTTTTTCTGGATAGTTGTCCAATCTTAAAATTATTGTAATTTTGAAGGAGTTCATCCTAATGATACCTCCTGCCTTGATTCAGTAGGCCTCTGTTATATGCTAGGTTGAATGAGTGCTCATTTTCAGTAAAATGTTCTAAAATCTTATGAAGAATATCATATGAATTGTAGAAAAAAATCTTTGCAGGTAGGTAGTTTGGTTTGTCTTTGCAAGAAAAAGACAATTATTTTAAAGAATTATGTAAATATTCAGCTTGTAACCTTCTACACCAATTGACATTACACTTCCACTGTGGAATTATGCTGTGTTGTAGTAGATAACATATTAAGAAGCAGGTAACACATTTGCTGAGATAGAGCATGTATATTTAATAGATTAAATTTTAGTTCGTGTTAAACATCCTGGCCATCTGGGAGGTTGAATCTTCTTTTTGCAGCTGGGACCTTCTATGATATTTTCTTTTTTCCCCCAGTATTTTGCAGGGAGTAGGGAAACTGGTGTTATAAAAAGTGTGACAGAAAAGGAAAAAAGTGGAAGCATTAGTGCCTGTCTGAAAATTACACTTTACAATAAAGCCTCCTGCAGTGCTTAAGAACTTCCCCTTTAGTGTTCTGTAAAATTATCACATTGCCTAATAGGTTCAACTCAATAATTGTTTTGGTTTTTTTTCTTTTTTAAGTGTGTCTTGTCTGCAGTGTTTACACATACAATGGTGCAGAAAGTACGGTGTGAAAAATAACTAAATGCAGCATTTTTAGTGCTCATTAATCCATTTTGCATGTGTATGCCTTTTGAAATAATTCTTTTCCTTGCTCTCAGGTGGGAACACACTCTAAAATAAAAAAGGCCCATGGAACAGAATAATAAATAAAATTGAAATACAGCATGGGTAATTCTAATTGAGGACTGAACTGAAAGTTAAAATATAAGAAAAAAGTTTTGGGGGAGGAGATGATGGATGCTCCAGTTTTGTAGATACTTCAGTTTCTATACATGAGGGATTAGCTACACATACAGGAAAAATTACAGGAGT
>VZTM01004355.1:612-10847 GCA_013400555.1 Jacana jacana
TCAAGGTATTGTTCCATGGATTATCTTTGTCCAACACTCTTGCCTTGTCTTACATTGCCTTCAATTAAGCGTTTTACCGATTATCGAGTTCTTACTGGCATTTGTATTCACCCTTTCAAATCAAGACTGCCTGTATCACCTCCAGTCCTGAAAGAACTTTATTTGTTTCTGTGTTACTCTGAGCACACCTGCTTGAAGGGCCTCAGCAAAACACAAATCTAATGCCCCAGTTCTTGTAGCTTTGAATCACCTTTCATCTCCTTCATACCAGTTTCTGATACCCAAGACCCCTCAGCTCTTATGAATCTACCCCACAGTCCCTGCTCTCCCACCCTTAAGTTTTTTTTCTCCTTCTCCCCAGAGTTCTCCACATCCTTATTTGCTGCCTCTTTCCAGCCTGTTCGGATCATCTGCTTTGCTGTCACCATCATCCCATTGACTCAAATATCCTTACTCTACAATCCCCATTTTTTTCCATTCTCCACCCTTAACTTCTTCCAGAGTCATCACCTCACATACCTTGGACCCCATCCTCCAACCCAGAGTTTCTTAGGTCTGTATTACTCCTAGGTCCTTTTTCCTGCTTGTGGTTTATTCATCCATCTCCTATATCTGGTCCTCACAGATGTTATTGCTGCCACATGTGCTCCAGTACTAATGGCTTGCTTCTTTTGCTGGCTACCTCTACACCTATAAGGCTTCTGTTCTAAAAAGGTTTCTGTTCTAAATATAGCCTAAAAATAAAAAAGACTTGGTGCCCTGTCCAAATCATCCCACATGTGTAGGACACATTTCCTAGGTAGATGACAGATTACCATCCCTATTTTTTTGGGTCTTTCATAGAGAAGGTGAGAGGAAGGAAATGAGAGATTCCCTGCCATTAAAACGAATGTTTAAATAAATTTTGAATTACAGTTAATGTAAACACAGATACCGAGTTACTATACCTTAAAATGACAATGCACGGAGAAGGGCAAGATGAAAAATAAACAAGAGCTCTGCCTTATATACAGTCCATTATTTAACATTGTAAGTCTGGTAGGAATGCCTAAAGAATCCACTAAGTGTTCCTGGTCTACAAACAATTTTAAGAATACAGAGAAAAACATACTGTAATAACATTAGAATAAGAGCTGCCTGTGAAGGGAAACCTGCTCTATGTACCTTCATCAGCTCTGCCTCATTATCTTCACCCTGATCTCAGCTACATTTCAGCACTGCAAGCAGGCTGCTGCCTACTAGAGGTAGTACCAGAGTAAGCAGACGATTGTTGTAGGTGTTTTGCAACTGATTTTTGATTGCAAATCATTCATCGTTAAGTTGATAGTGCTGGGAATTTGTAAATTTTTCATACTTTTTCCCATTACTTGTGGGAAAAAGCATCTTTTTATTACCATCTATAGAAAATTGCTGACTTAATACAGCTTTTTTTTAATTTTATTTTTCCCAAGTTTAACTTTAAAAAATATATATTTTTTGCACAATATTACTTCTTACCTTGTGTAAAGTGATGGATTACTAATACATTTTTTTTCCAGTTAAATTCCTTTATCATTTTCTACCTTTTTTTTGTTTGTTTTTTTTTTTTAACTGGAGCCTAGGACAAGGATCTTGTCTGCTGCTCTGCCATCTTTGTTGTGGATACATTTTCATCACCATACCCATTCTTCATTCTTAACTCATCTGAAATGTCAGTTTCTGTCACACTACCACCAGGTTCACAACATCCTAATTTGACAAGTATATTAAAATTGGTGAATCCTGCTAGCATGAATAAGGGAGAGAAGAACGTTATCTTGGGTATCCTATTTCTTATTGGGCTTGCATGGTGAATCTCCAATTTTGCAAAGACCTATCTGTGTAGTCTCTTGTAACTGCACTCTGGGACACCCTTTTACATTGCATTAAATTATCTCAATTTGACTGAACAGTGCCATCCCAAAGCATTTTTTCTTATTTCAACCAGTGGAAGAGTTTAAAATCTAAGTAATTTTCATTTAGTGTTTGCATAAAAGGCATTTCATCTGTTAGATAAAAAGGTCAACATGAGCCAGAAATGTGTGCTTGCAGCCCAGAAAGCCAACTGCATCCTGGGCTGCATCAGAAGTGTGGACAGCAGGGCAGGGGAGATGATTGTGCCCCTCTGCTCTCATGAGAGCCCACCTGGAGCACTGCGTCCAGCTCTGGACTTGCTCTAACTTACGAAGGACACGGACCTGTTGGAGCAGATCCAGAGGAGGGCCACGAAGATGACATGAGGGGTTGAGCACCTCTCCTCTGAAGACAGGCAACATGTTTGAGGTTGTTCAGCCTGGAGAAGAGAAAGCTCACGGAAGACTTTATTGCAACCTTTAAGTACTTAAAGGGGGCTTATAAAAGAAAGGCAAGGACAAACATTTTGCCTGTTGCAATAGGACAAGGGTTAATGCCTTTAAACTAGTACAGCAACTTTTCAGCAGGAATATTTCTTGCTAAATCCAATGATGATTTGCTGTAAAGTTGCACAGAAGTTCTTTCTTCCTATTCTCCCTTTCCTCAATGATACATTGTTCCTTTTCCTTCACAGTAGATAGTTAGCTATATAGCAGATAGCAAGCATACAAGCAAGAGGGTTTTGTGGTCTTGAAATCTGCTTCAACTATAAAAACTGTAAGATCAAATATTGTTTATACCGGGAGGACAATTTTACTAGCTAACAGCTACTAGCCAACTTGTTAGACATTAGTCAGAAATCTTCATATTAATCTGTTGCTTTATTTCTTGTTGATACCGGTTATCTTGACAGTTTTTGTTAATACTCTATTTTTATAATGCCAGAGTGAAGGAGTTTTCTGTTCAGAGGAAGAAATTAATCTTTTCTCTCTCAGTCTTTCTGCTTTTCTGCCATCTTTATAGGGGGACATCAGTGGTATGACTTAACCTTTTCATACTGAATGACCAATACAGATAATACAGGAAAAGGCTACGAGGGACTTAAAAAATGAAGACAAGAGCTTATGCTTGTAAAATAAAATGAAGGGGAATTGGTGAAGGGATGACAAAGACAAAGCAAAGGGCTTACAGAAATGATCTCTTCAACAATGTTTTCTGGAGGAATATTGATTGTGTGAGATTGCATTTGTCAAGGCCAAAAAGCTTGCAACTATTGATATATGATGAAACTTTAGACAAGTACTTTATCTGCAAAGACAGGATTGGAAAGTTGTGTCTTATACACCCAGTAAAGAATTTATTACAAGTCTTTGACAGAATATGAGAATCTAGAGTCAAAAATATCCCCCATGGCTGAATGACAGGCAGGGTGGTGTCCACAGAAATAAGATAATGGAGGGGCTTTGAGGTAGAAGAGGAGTAGCAGTAGAAGAGTTTTGAGTTCCAAAGGGATTGTGGTCTGAGACTTGAAAGGAAGACCAGAGATGTAATCCAGAGTAATAAAGTGCAGCACCAAATGTTGGTGTATCTGGGATTCTAATTGTTTGCTTTCCAGCTCTGCAACAGGCCTCCTTTGGGCTCTTCAATAAGGCGTTCAACCTTTCTGTGTCTTTGTTTCCCCATCTGCCAATGAATGAAAAAAATCTAGTTCACAGGTGCGTTGTGTGGCTCAGTTAATTAATACTTTGAGGGTTTTTGCAGTCATCAGATGGCACAGTTATAGGAATGCTAAAGCTGTTAGATGGCAATCACCACTAAAAATAAGAAACACAGAAATGACCCTGCTCTATAAGGCTGTACATACTTAATGTAAATTATTTTGTGATATATATCAAAGTACAGTTTTGTAATATAATGGCCTGGGACCAGAATAAAAAAAATATTGAACTGCCCCAAAAAGCACAAAAGCACATAGCAGGATTAACAAAAGCGCATGAGCATTTAACTAAAGACAGTGGCAGCTAGCCAATGCCTGCTTAGACAGTTGTGTAAATCCTGTGGCATGCCTGGCTGCATCTTCAGATGTCTCAGTGCATTTCCAAACCTGGCCACCAACTTCGAGGCCATTAGGCCTCTGTAGCTGTTAGGTGATTTGTTCAACTCTGTCCCCATCTCTGTGGGGTTTATTGTCATGAGGCTTCTCAATAGGTGATGGTGATGAGGAGACCTTTGAAATGGACTTTGAACTTGAAACGACTCTCTGTTTTAACTACAGGGGAAACTGTTCTAGAAGTTAGGGAAGGAGTTGAGAGGGAAGAATGAGAGAGCTCTCAGTGTCTTATTCAGTCAGACTGCTGACATCCCCTCTTCCCAATAGTAACCTGAATGGTCCCACCTCTTAAATAAGGGTTCTCAAAGTTTTCCTCAGGCAAAGTTGTAGGCCAGAACATCTGGAAGATTTGGGAACCTGTAACCACAGACTTGGTTGGTCTGGATGCTCTGGACACAGCTCCTAACATAGTGTTATCACAGTGAGCAGCTGTCTGTTCTGTGGGCAGCCTACAGGTAACCCCTGGCAGTGCACACATGGCTCTGTGCACCACACATGATTGTAATTGACCAGACAGGCTGAGTTTGAACAGGTACTTGGAGAGGTGAGCCAGTTTTGCATGTGAAACATTGCATCCAACTTCCCATCCTGCATTTTGCTGCTCCCGTGTCATTCCTGCATGCTCAGGGGCCAGTGCCAGGGTGGAGGCATAAAATTTTTGTTTGAACTATTAGGAGTCTCTAGCATCAGGCATTATGAAATATAAAATAAAAATGATACTGTCCACCTGATTTTTAGTTCATCATCAGCATGATGATGACAGCAAATCCTTCAAAAAATTATCTAGAAAAAATAGGTTGTATCATTTATTAACAGCAAAAAGTCCTGACAAAAAGTGCTCTGAAATCCTAATCTACTTAGAACCTATTGTCATATTTCAGCTGAAGAAGACTTCTGGCCACAGCAGGAAGTAGGCACAACTAATAATATGGAATGTAAAATAAATGTTTATAGTGTGCAAAAATACATAAATAGGACTTTTCAGTTTAATTCCTAGAGAAGTAAAGGAGAATAGGAAAAAAAACCCCTCAAATATGACATGCAGATGTCACATGAGTCCTGCTCACATTCTGGATTGATTTATTTATTATAAATTTTAAACATTTTAGATGTTGATAGAATATTCATCCCCATAAATCTGTTTAAAGGATTTACTTGGAAGTGCACAGATACCTAGAAATGTATTTTAACCTTGAGTTGCTATGACTTTTATGCACACTTTTCTTTCCTACCAGTTTTGATCTGATTTATTTCCTCTAGCATCTTTTCTCCCAATTCTAAATCCTTATTTCTAGTAATTTATAGTGCAATATAATTATGAAAAGAATGTTTAAGATTGATGTTGTGCATTAACGGCTGTGGCTGTTTAACAAATCAGCGGGTTCTAGTTGGATTTATTGTTGTGTACACAGTTTTGTAGGAAAAAAAAATGTGTTTCTTGTTAGCTGCTAGTAACCTGTATTCTGTGCATGGTTCCATATGACTTACTCCAGCATCAGATGATAAAAGAACAAAATAAGTTTTTGTTCACTCATTACTGAATTAATTAATATTTCACTCCTTTACCAACAAAATATTTGGAAGAAGTAGAAGTAGAGCAGGACGAAACTAGTGCTTTCGGTACCAGAGCAAGAGTAGAAGAGAACCGAACCCCAGAACCAGGGTTTCTTAAGCAGGACAGGGAACCCAGGGCCAGGGAAGGTGAAGCAGAGCAAGGTTGCAGCAAGGCTGCTCGTCCACAGCCCATGGCAAGGCTTTGCACAGAGGCATGATTACTAATTGCCAGCTTCATTTAGAACCAAAGGGAGCTGAGCAGGGAGGGTTGTCTGGGAGGACAAACTCTCCGGCAGCAGCCTGAGGCATGACTTACATACAGGGAGTGGGTTACAAGCCTATAATTTGACAGATATAGCACCCATTAATTAAACACTTTCTTTAACTGGAAAGCAGATTCCTTTCTTTTTATTGTCATCCATACAATCTAATCCTTAACTGAATTCAACTATAGCTGATGCAAGTTGGTTTTCGGTTGGGTTAGTTTTCGCCCCCTCTTGTTTATTCTGTCTGTCATTTAATGTTTTGTCCGACTTTTCTTTGTAGGCCCTGGAAGTATACACAAGACTGGGAGTATTGTTCCTGAAAATGAATGTAGGATTATAAAAATAATGTTCTTTGTTCAACAGATTTCCCCTATCTCTAACCAATTAAACATAATTTTGTGGCGTGGGAGACACACTGGAGTTTCTGTGGCATCAGCTTCCAGGACTTAAACAAGCCACTGGAAATAAAAGCATAACTCTCCATCAGCATGTTGGCATCTTGTTTTAGCTGATGAAACAATAAAACTCACAGCTTCCAGGTACACTATGTCTGCCAAAACTACCTGAAGTTCATAAGAGTAATTAAGTTCTAAGCCCAGAAGAATAATTAAAATATGCACAACGCCTATTGATTCTGGACATCTGGTGACTTTTCAGTAACCACAGTCACAAAAGCAGCCTGCTTTAACATACTGTTAATTTGCAGTCTTTGATTAGATAGATATTTTTTTTTTATGTATTCATAAATCTAAAGGGATCAGCCCCACCATTCATTATATTCGTTTTCATAAATGACCTCAGTTTTGTAGCCCATCAGGGAGGTGTTCCTTTCAATTGAAAATTGATCTTTTCTGTGGGATATTCCAAAATATTAAACTGGTATTTTTAGGCATGAGACTTGGGTCACCTCCATAGTGTAATTAACATGCATGATTTTATTGGGGGTTTTTTTTTGATACCTATGACTTCAGCCAAGAGTAATGTCTCTGAGACTGCTGAATTTTATCTTTTCTACTAACTTTGAAACAAATATGTAACTCTCAAGCCAGATAGATACATGAAAAAGTAGTCTCAGAGGAATACAGATGGATAATGACTATACTTGTATCAAGTTGAAGAGTAAAATACCTTTCCCTATAGAGATGTTTCATAGTTTATTGATCTTTGCAAGAATATTTTTTTCTCAGCCTCAAAATCTACCACAAAACATCAGACATTTTTAAATAAAGTATATAATTTCTGTTTTGATGAACTAGAACCACAGGGCCAGGTCATGCCCTGTTAAATTCCATCAATGGAAGCAGAGTACAACTTGGAATAATGTCAGTCAAGATATCTTTCTGTAAAATCACAGTTTTCAAGTCTGCATAAACTATACAGTAAAAAAACCCAACAAAACCCAAAACCAACAACAAAGTACCAAACCCTACAAGGTATCCTGGGAAAAAAAACCAACAACAAAAAAACCAAACAAAACCCAAAACCAAACAAAAAAACCAACAACCCAAACAATCAAAAAAACAAACAGAGAAACAAAAATAGCCACCTAAACCCCCCTTGCAATTGCAATTTGGTTATCTGGAAATTGACTTAGTTGCAGATTGCATTACAATTCGAATTTGGATACAAATTCATAGAAAGTTAGCTCAAGCTCACAATATCTCAGCACAATTTTAATTCATTTTAAGATGTTTTGCTCATGAAACATTGCAATACTTGAAAATGTCTGGCTTTAGTGAGATATCCAGAGGAGATTTCTCTTTTCAGCTGAGTTGCTTTTTGAGTGGAAGACATTCACTGTGCACAAATTGAAATTCTGGGTCCTGAGAATGGTTACATTAAGCCCTGCAGAGCGAAGCCACTGAGTATTGCAAATGCAAAAGTCAGTTCATCAAGCTCTTTATCAGAAGAGTCCTGAGTGTAACTCGTGCCCAGGTACATGAAGGAGGCACCTTTAGTTAGTCATCATAATTGCAATCCTATTTTGTGAATGTCTGTGCAAACTTGACCACTGCATCTCCCTCTGTTTAATGTGTATGTGAACTGTTATTTAGCACTTTAAACTCTGGCAAAGATTGTGTCATAGTACCAGATTTGCCTTTGAGATATGTAGTTTGGAAGGTAGGATTCGGTCCTGAAACTACTGCAGGGCAGAAGTTAAAACAGTAATGGGTCCACTGTTTCAATCTTCTCTGCATTCATTTTCATTTTTTTAGTTTAATACAGATATGTATTAGATGATTTGTATATTAGGTCAAGTGAAATGCTCAAATTTGTTTCCTCTTATGGAGGAACTAATTTTCTTAAGTCATGCCATTTCCAAATGGTATACTCCTGGACCATTTTTAATTGAAAGCAGCTGTATTACTTCTTTCTGTGGCAGTCCTCTGTGCTACAATTACAGCATTATCATTGAGCTTTTCAGATGTGATAACAGATTCTAATTTTAACCCATCTAGTTTATTGTGAAGATTTTTTTTTCATGCCTGGAGGTGGTTTTTTCTTAATCATTTCTTCTGTACGAGATTGCTAGTAGGAGCTTAAAAGGCTTTCTTTACTGCAAAGACCAACTGCTGGTTTCTTCTCCACCAGGACAATGTATCAGCAGTTCCCTTGATAAATTGTCTAGAAGGTAATCATTTGGAAGCTCTTGCCAAGTTAGAGAGGTTATTAGCTTTTGATCACTTTTTTTAAGAACTATTACTGCAAAATTGCCTTAGCATACTGGCATTAGATCTCTACTGGTTGTGTCCTTGAAAGATTACAGAAAGCTCCTTTTTTCATTACTGAAATGAAATAAACAAAATTTGTTAAAAATTAAGTTCTCAGATGTTTATATGAACATCCCACTGCAGGCACTTGTGTGTGTGTGTACATGTGAAGAAACACATGGGTCAAGCTATCAAGTGGGAATGAAAAGAAAAAGAAGGCATAGTTAAAAAAAATAGTAAAAAATCAGTTTCCCTTCTTTAGTATTTTTTTTCAAATCCTTTTGATACTCGCATTTTACCTTCACACTCGTGCTGACAGTGGCATGGCTGGCAGTGCAATTCAAGGTCAGGTTGGATGGGGCTTTGAGCAACCTAGTTTAGTGGAAGGTTGGAAGGTGTCCTGCTCATGGCAGGGAGGGTGGAACTAAATGATCCTTAACAACCCTTTCAGTTTCTAACCAGTTTATGATTCTAAGATGAAATGGTTTACCTCAGATTAGGCTCCTAATGTGCCTAGACACTCACCCAAACAATACTAAAAGATGGGCTTTTCATGAAAGTAATTATGTCTTTGAAAGATAACTCCTTCTAAATGCTTTTTTCTCACTCTCTGAATGTATATTTTCTGGAAATTGCCGTACTAGTCTTCAATTATCCTTGTGAACTTGCAGGGTCCGTGAACTTTGTATGGTGTTAGCCATTCATTACACTAGATCATGCCTTGCAAAGATAGGGAATGATGTCTGGTCTGTAGTGACATATATACCCCTCATCTGCAGATAGACATCATCCTTAAGAATCCTTTTCAAAGGTATGTCATCACCCACTTGGAATGAAACAACTCATTCTTCCTAGCTGAGTGTAAAGATTAGAAAGTGGGAATAATTTCCAGCCATTTTTGTCAATATTAGCAAATTGACAAATACCTTTATACCTGACCATTCAAAGAATACAGTCATGATCTTTGTGATCTTATTTTTGACAGAGTTTTTTTTTAGTTGTGTTGACTTTTAGGCCTATTACAACCTAAAATATACATACTTGATATAAGAAGCCATATGTACTTCTGAATTTTTTAAACACAGGTTTTGTATTTTTATTCAGGCCTTGCCACAAGATATATTGTAGTACATATCTTTATATAAACATACATATACTGTTATTTAATCAGTTTGAACATCAGTGGAATTAGGCCACTCTACCAGTTAAACTGATTGCTATAGCTTTGTTAGGTTATATGTATAGTTAAGGTTATGATTGCATTTTAATATATATTTCAGATGCAACTTGCCTCACTGAAAGACAGTCAGTAAAGCTAAGAAGATAGCCAGAACTTGCCTTCAACATATGGAGTAGGTCACTGCTTGATCCAGACTGTGACTCAGTCATAGCAAATTTCTGTTCATCTAAGAAGTCTTTGATATTCTTGAAGAAACTTCTCCATTTCATTGTAAAAATATTTTGGATTGCTATTCAACAATTATGTGCTCTTTGGGATTCTGAAATAAACCGAAGATGTCATCACACTTTGTTCTTTACATTTTCTGAGGATTCTTAAATGCTCTGAATTTCTCCCTGGTTCTCCCTAGTTGAACTGTAGCTACCAAAAGCCATATTGCAATATGCCTTACCTGTTGTTTAAACTTCCAGCATAACTATAGTAACTCCACTGGCTTCTGCAGTTTCACTGTATATATCCATTCACCATAAATACGAAGTTTT
>VZTM01004356.1:0-20865 GCA_013400555.1 Jacana jacana
TCAAAGGTTCGGCAAAGTTCAGAATCTAGAAAGAGTCAAACGACAACTGCATTAAAATTGGTACAGTGATTTTGGTGCAAGCAGTATCTTGAAGAATGTAAACTTTCTCTTCCTTCGTGTTTTTGCCGTTACTACACACACATATGTGCCCATAACTGATCCATACAGTGCACATATGTAAATCTCCTATCTAAATATACGAAGAGCCAATTAGACGCCTACATCATGTGCTTGTTCACAAGCCAGATTTGTCTGGTTTGAATCAAGCAATTGTGCGAGTAAATTATTGGCTTTGCCTTCTAAACTTCAAAGCTCATCTATGTACTAAAGACTTCCATTACAGCCTATGAAGAAATGCTGAATCCTATAGAGCACAAGCACACATGCAACAATTCTGAGAACTGAGCAATGATCTATAATTTGATGCATCTGTAGCTGCAACTCAAAAGAAAGAACAGTTGCTAATAAAACAATACAGAAACAAGTCAGAGAGTGAATAATACCTATTGAGACAGTATGCTCTTCAGGACCTGGCAGTTACAGGCATATACATACCTCTATTTTTAACTGATTTCAACCAGCTCTGAGAACATCAAGCTCTTCAGCAAATCTACTTCGTATGTTAAAGGACCGTATCCTTAAATCAAAGGCAAAACATCGTATGAAGCAGAAATGAAGCTTACCTTTAAGATGTTCTCAGTTTCTCTGGCTACGAAGACTTCACTCAGTTCAATGCTGAAGTCAAAATTGTTTGTAAACCATATGGACCAAAATCCTGAAGTATTATGATGTGGCTCTATATGAAACAATGCTGCAGAAGGATCTATGTCAAAATACCTGTAAATAAATACAGAAGAAAAATAAATACCTCTGCAACTGCTCTTGAGCACACATAAGCAGTTCACACAGGAGAAGATAACTGTAGTATTCATGCATAATGAGGCACTTTTAAGGTTTTAAAGAGAAACAACAAAATTATTTCCTGTGGAATACTTACATGTAGTATCAAGAGTAAAAACTGACAAGAGCAATGTAAAGAAGGTAGGCAGGAAATCACTCTACCCTCTTGCTATGCTATCATACAACATTCCTGACTGCTTTGTGATACGGTAGTTTGGATGAAACCAGCAAAAGATGACTGGAGAAAAGACTTCACACTTTTTTTTCCTGTAACTATTCTGCTTCTGCATTAGATTAACAAGGATGGTAGAAATCTTATCACAGACCCCAAGCAACGTTTATATGCTATGAACCACTAAGGCCTATCTTTTTACTGGCTCCTGCAATTCTTCCTGGATAAAATACAGAACCCATTGCTTGAAATGTCGCAGGTCTGTTTTGGCAAATGACGCGGTAGCAATAGGAAGAAGACTCTTTATTGTCCTTGGAATCATTCAGTGACAAAACAAGCTAATCTCACCTCAAAGTAGAGTACATTATTCTTATAGTATCAGTGAACGTTAACAAAATGAACAAAAATCCACTGTCAACCTACCCTTCCATTACAGGGCAGGAAAGACAGGCTTGTAGTGTTGTAGTGCCTTCCAATAGATTATTCTGCATGTTGTCAACATAAGGACTTCCACTGTCACAGGATGCAGCTGGGCAAAGAACAGACACACCAGAGAATACAGCATCAGCCAGAATGAAAGCACACGAGCAATGATTTTTGTGTGAGAATTGGGAAAAACGCTACAAAGGGGAGCATTTTCTGTTCCAATTCTCACAGACACGAGCAAAGCACCTAATTGCTTATGGCCCCATCTTCAGAAGTTCCAAACCTTGCTTTAAGAAGAATTTATGAATGCTACACACTTTCAAAAGCTGCACACAAGGCTGCAAAAAGAGCAACCTGACGGATCTAACCATGTGTCACTAGCACAGCATGTTAAATTCTTACTTATCAGTGCGCACTGTCTCCTTTTAATAAGTGAAAAACCGTTCTGAAAAAAGAATCACTTAAAATATAGTTCCTTTTCTCTTCTTATTTCTCCTTTTTCGCTAGGAAAAGCTAGTCCCAACATCATGACGAAAGCAGCCTGTTCCATAAATGTTTCAAGTCTATACACTGCAGTCTAGTGGTCAGAATAGGAAAGAGGCCAGAGTCAGGAATGCTTAAATGCTAATCTTTGCTCTTCCACAAGCACGCCTGGTCTGAGGCGCGTCTCTTCAACGATCCTGCCAAGAAATGTCATAGAAAATGACCACCCAAGCACAACAGCCTTTTAGCAAATATATTGGAAACAGAAAAATAACCACAAATTATAAAAGGATGCTGAAAAAGCATATTCAATAACTATGCTTGTTGTAAAATCAGCTAACATTTTTGAAGTATAGAGCCTTTTGAAGCTTAGAGCCTTCGATCAGCTTAAGAGGAAGCATACATACCCGAAAACGGTGGAAACAATTAGCAGGAAATAAAGACAAGTTGATTTTGAAATTTTTCAGGGTCCCTATCTGCTGAAAAAAGTTACCCTATTGTAATTAAATTCTGTTTAATAATAATATCTATAGGTGTATGTATCTTGTACCTTTACAAGAAATAGAAGCAACTTTTGTTAAGTTAGTAGATGATGAAGATAGCAGTACTGGTTCAAACTCCACAGGTGATGTGTCTTTTTGTGACAACTGCCGTATATCCTGCATGAAGACAAGACACAATGATCTTTGTATCAGTACTATCTTCATTATTCTGAACTCCTGTATTAGTCTTATAAGTCTTGTCAAATGTGCAAGTCAATATCTGCCATTTTCTCACAGCTTCTAAATCAACCCACTGATTTCTATTCAAGTTAACTGATCTTACATCTTAAAAAACATATAATCCATCACTGAATTACAACTCATCATCTAAAATATCTATTAGACATCTGGGCACATTTTAAAAATATAGACACGTGACATTTGCCACCAGCAAAATCAATCTGCTATTAGAGAGTAAGCCAAAGTGTTAATTAATTCCCTAATCAAATTCAGCACCCTAAAATATGACTTCTAGAAGTCCACGATTACCTGTATATGCACAAGACTGTCCCCAGAATGCATGACGTACACATCTACTGAGGAATCACCTGTTCAAAAGAATGAACACTGAGGTAAGCCCACCAAGGATGGCAGCACTCACCAAGGATTGTCAGATGCTCCCATGAGAAGTAATCCCAATTTAAATTTTAAAATCTTTGTGTGACAGCTACTCTTGGAAAAAGGAGGAACTATTCACATCTTGAGCTGGCAAGCGTTTCATTAAAGACTAAAAATCTACTCAGCAAGATTTTTGGCCACAAACATGAAGGCCAGTATCAACAGGGAATCTTCATTATCTCCTAGAGTGCAGACAGAGCAAAACTCCCCCCTTTCCTATGAGCAGAGAGAGAGGAGGCACAGCTGAAGGAAAGAAGGATGGCTGACACTGCGATAGCTTTCTAATTCTAAGGGCCAACCTATCAATAGCACGAGAGAGTCCAGTAAAAACTGTTCCATATATGCACACAGCTATGCAAGATTCTGGCTTGCCTGCTTTGAACAGCAAGCGTTCTCAGGCAACAATGCAAAACTGGATTCAGTGCTTAACACCTTTTGGGCTTAAAACAGGAATGGTCCTATCACCTGTTGACTAGAGCAACAAGAGATGAAGAGATGGGTATAACTAAGTTTTCACCTGCCAATAAGGTGGTACAGCTATATTGGGTAACCACTCTTTGTCACTGGCAAAGCTATATTCCCATCTATAGGACACTATGAAGATGTAGAAGACCAAAAGAAGAGCAGTAGGACAGAACAAGGGGTGACTGTTATACCAAGTGGCTATCACACTTCCATGAAGGAAGAGTTCTTGCCATTGCTTATACTGGCATATATATATACACACATATATTTTTTTACACACACATATATATATATATCTCAGTAGGTACTGGCTGACATAAAAGGACATTCTCCCAATTCACCAGGCACAATTTCTAATAAAAGGTGTTCTTTGCTCAGATGCTTGAAAGGAAGGAATACTACAGGTGCCAGCTTGTAGTATTGATGGTGTTGATGCTGAGTGATCAGATGCTCCACATACCCACAGCTGTTCATAGCACATACCCCTCCCTTCAAGCTTTCCAGCTCACTAGCTCCCCTGTGCAGACCTTTCCTACCTGCTGTTCCAGTCTAGGTGCCAACAGGTGGGCTGTACACTGAGACTAACACAGCACCATATTCCCTTTTGTTAGCTCCTTCCCTCCAGGCCACGTCTCTCATTTCATTGTACAAACAGAAGGCAAGCAAGTGTTGCTGTTACATACGGTAAAGCCACCATCGGTACTGGTACCACTGGAGCAAGACATGGAACTTCCCACCAACAGCAAGTCCAAATGGCTTACACAACCAACATCTAACCCAGTGAGGAGTTGTAATTGCACTACATTTAACAGGAAACAGCCTTAAAAGCATAGTCCTAGTACTTTAACCACTGAAAGTGTTAACAGCAAGCACCCTTGACAGGACAGATGTGAACAATTCTCTACCAGCATCAGAATAAACATATATCTACAACTCAACTGGCATCTCCCTGGCAGGGAAACTAGGCTTACAGTGGGTATTTCAGTTTTGGCTCTATTTGTGTAAATATCACATCACACAACAGGCTCAGGGGGGACAGCATATATTGCTCTGTGACTAGATCTTGAGCGGAACTTCCTGAAAGACAAAAGGATCATGCTCTTTTTTTACTAGTGTGTTAAAAAAATATTTTAATTTGGATTCTGAAGCAGTTCCTTCTTCTTTCATCAGAAAGTAAAACTGGCAGAAACATCTAAAAAAAGCTATTCAAACAGACTGCAAAGCTCTATAAATAATTTAAAATCCCCTGGATTTAGAGGATTTGTTCATCAAATAAATGTAGCAGAAAGAAACTGTAAGGAGTTTGATTGTTTTGCCTAGAATTTGTGGAGTTCTAGCTGACAAGAACAAATGATGCGCACATCTGTATCACCTCATTACCCTACTTTCCACAACAGCCACTATCCTCAGTGCTGTACAAAACCCATTCGGCCTTCACAGTCCTATTATGGATAATTTAATTAATGGCAAACCTGCAGTTGTAGAAATCAAAGGGCCATGAAATCTTTCCATACTATTTAAGCAGACGCATAAGTATGGGGGACTAAAGATCGAAACAGATGTAGTTTACAACTTTACAATCATTATCTTTATAGAGGAGTGTGCTTGCAGTAACTCTGCCCTAAACAAAGTGGCTGACAAGCTGAGTTTAACTAAACTGGTTTGTTTCCCTTACTCATAAAATTTAGCTGTCACTGCATTTCATTCAGCTTAGCACATCACATTACAACTTATGTATAAACCCAAGTTCTATTACAATTAACAGTCATATTTAGGACTTACCTGGGGTCTTTGTTTTCTCCATTGCTACATAAGCTACAAAAAGATTCTCCAGTAAGTATTGTCTGTGCTCCACAAAATCTCGTTGGGCATTTTCCATTCTTACCGTTAAGCTCATTTCTAGCAGCACTGGGCCATCGGACATAAAACAGCAACTCTGGAGCGAGACAAGGGGATACAGTGTGTGTGTGGTGGGGGAAGGAACAGAAGAAGATTCATTACAGTAAGGTATCTTGAGAAGTTAATCAAAGGTATTGTCTATCAGACAAGGTTTCAAGCACCAATGTGCTGGCAAAACAGGAGTAATTAGGACCTCTGCTAAAATCTCAGTAGAAACCAAAGACAGTGCAGGTACAGACAGCACAGCAAAAACAAAGACGAAAAACAACTAAAAAGGACACTGAACCTTGAAAGAATGCAAATTTATAAACTGTCTTAGTCAGTCTCACCTCAGGGACTGCAAAACAGTTTCCTTTGTTAACTCCTCTGCCTTCAATAAAATGTGCCATAAACAGACTGATGCATGTGTCTTAATGGTAGGAAGACAGTTCATGTTCACTGGTCTGTTTATAGTTATTTTTTCCAAATCCTGTGTTTTTTGTCTCCATTTCTCACTGAAGTAATTTTAAGAAAACAAACATACATGTACAATTCTTAATAGAAAACACTGTTGCCTGGCTAGAATACTTCAGATAAATACAAACAGGATCTTATTTCCTTCTCTACGCAGTGGCTGCTGTTAAGACAGCTGAGTCTTAGCAACTACAAAGACACAGACACCACTTCGCAATAAACTAAAGCCAACAAGCAAAACAAAACTAGACAATGGACAGTGAGTAACATAAATTTGTCCTGCATCACACCATGAAGGTTGCTAAACTCGGGCTCTGGTGCCCTACCAAGAGGACTAATTTGCTCAAGAGAAGGAGGAGGAGGAGGGGAAAGCCTACAGCCCTGGTACGTGAAGTTCTCTCATGAAGTGGCAGTGAAACACCTTCAGATAATCTGAAGCGCCCCAAGGAGGTACAGGGAGAGCATGGAAGCATCTCTGGAAATGGGATGCCAGTTCACCACTTACATAGCATCAAAGAAACCCTTAGTGCTTCAAATGGCTCCCAAGAGGAGGAGGAGAGGAGGCCACTGCAGAGACAGGAGCACAGGTATGGTGTGCCCTTGGGAAGCTGCCATCAAAGAGAGCAGGCAGCTGCCCAATGTGCCATCTTAAGCGCTCCGGTGCATCCCCAGCCCAGCCTTATTCCCCAAGGCAACGCACGAATCAAACATGGGACTAAACCCATACAGGATCACAGTGGTGTGTAACATACAGAAAAAGAGCTGTGCAGCCTAGGTCTCGTCACACTTGATGAAAGAAAGATGCCACAGAGCAGCAGGCCTATGTATCTGACCCAACCAAATACCCTACCGAGTACCATAGGCCCCGCAAAGCAACACCCAGTTAGTGTGTGAGGACATTTGAAGAGAGGGGAGAAGAGGAGATTTGGATGGCCGCTGCCCAGGAGAAGGAGGTGACCTACTGTCCTGAACACTCTGAGCTTTTTGGGAGGAGGCTGCTCCACGAATGAGCTCACCCCTCCTCAGCTTTGCCCAAAAAAAAGGCCACTTTCAAAGGCTTCTGAGCACACGGCCCAGGCAGTCCCAGCACCTTCATCAGTATGAGATAGAAACTTGGGCAACGTTTCTGGAGAAAGGAAATTACAAAAATATAATCTCTTTTGTGCTCCATCAACAGCTACACATTAAAACACTTAGCCTGTTGGGTTGTAGGGTTGTTTTCTGGGGGGTGTTGGTTGTCTTTTTCCATCTCCCCCTTTCCTAAAGGTCATAGTGTGATGCATGTGAGATTTAAGCTACATAACAAGGCATGCTTTAATAAAAGGACAGCTAAAAGCACTGTTTTCCTTTAAACTGAGACCTTGGAAATTGCATTGTTGCTAAAACTTCTAGAGCTCTGTAAAGTGCCCCTCTGAACTTAGATTAAAATAACACGACTTAAATAGATGTAAAATAATAATAAAACATACCTTAACTTGCTGATATGCGTCATTAGGTAAACTGCATTCAAGGTGAACATGTAAGAGGCTGGCATTCATAGTGTCTGCCTGCAAGAAAGAAAAGTACAGAAATCTTCAAGCACGTTGCTTCAAAAGATGTTATCACAGAAATCCCATTCATGCATGCACTTCAGCTACCAAAGATAATCGTACTGATTTAGCATAAGCATGACACAGCAACGTAAGGAATTTTTTTTAAAATACAAGTACTTGTACAGTAGGCCAGCAATGAATCTCCAGTTCTCAGGAACTCCATCAATACCCACTTGCTTATCAAACTACTATTATACACAAGAATTAAATATTTATATACAGCGTCAACGTGAGCAACCCTTATAAGCTTTCATATGCCAATAAGGTGTATTCAACAGAACCTTTTTTTGTATAATATAAAAGCTTCTTTCCTTGTTTTCTGTATACTTTCTTTGCTGCTTGGATAGTGAAATATCGTTGCTAGGCCAAGAACATAATGCTTCTTGGACACGACCTGCTTCACGCCAAAATAGACAGACAGAAAATACTGGGTTTTGCCTTTTTATTGATTGGAAAGGGGGAAAGAAAAAAAAAAGAAAAGATGACATTGATTGTGCCAGCTTGTAAAGCACTCATAAATCTAACATGGCAAAAGCTCAGAGAAAGCCAAGCACAGTTCATGAAAGCTATCTGGAAATCTCGACTGCCAAATTCCTTGCACAAACTGCTCAGCCAGTACATTTTGATTCTAAATTTAATATATATATTCAGAATGAGCAACCTGTCACTCTATCAGCGCACTATTACAGCACTGATGTGGAACCCCCCAGTTTCTCTTGTGATACTGAACTAAGTATGTGAGTGAGGTATCTGCAGGTTCAAGTTTGTAAAGGTGTCAATGCACAGACACAGAGTATAGATTCATCACATACTTGGCATTTCATGGTGTCCAGTTTTATAAAAGCACAGCCAAAACAAAGTCCCCATACATTTAGCGTTCCTGATTCAACCGGATTTCATACCGAAATGACTTGGCCTTCACACAAGAGGGCGATGTAACCTCTATAAAGGTGGTTAGAGGCGACCCAAACACTGTCCTCAGCGCAGCTCTCCAGGGATGTGAACCCCTACCACCTCCTTTGTTTTTACTAACGTTTTTGTCCTCACCAAAAGCTGAGAGCAGAAAAAGACCCATTTGATTCCAAAACAATGCACCACTTGCTAACCTCTCATGACTGCTAGTGGAGTTTTAAGGAGGCAGTAAAACTATACAACTTTGGGGGTTGCTCTTCTGGTCAGACAAACCATGGTGCTTAGACTCCCCTAACTCTTGAGAGAACACTATCGCTTTCATTGCCCTGCGAAGGGAGTTGTTAGGCCTATTCAATGCTATTGTAGTTCAAAGCAGTTCAAGACCCCACACTCCTATTAAAAAATCAGCTAAATCATATTTTTCCAACTTTTATTTTAAAACTTCTTGACCTTGCATAGCTCTATATGGCACCTTAAAATTGAAGCTGCTAACGTAACACACACAGAGGGGGGAAAGCGTTGTTGGGTTGTATTTGATGTTGACCTGTTTTCTATGGGCATTCTTTATTTCTTTTTGTGAAGCTATCCTCAGGAAAGGAAAAGGGGTTTCATTTATCTACGGCAGACAAAAGATGCATAACTGTCATGCCTTCTAACTTACAACACTGGTAGGATGGCTGTGTTAACCATAAAGAGAAGATAAAGCGTCTGAGAAGAAAACACTGTCAGAAGCAGAGTTTCCAAGAAGACAAACCCAGGACCATGTCCACATCTCCCAGCAGCACAAGCACTCCGTTTACACTGTAAATATCACTGCCTATGAATCAGAGCAGAGAGCTGTTATGCAGCGTATGTTTGCACCAGAGAAGAACTGAAAAGGAGAGGCACAGCACAAGGGGCAAAGTTAGAAAGAGCGCTGCAGAGCGGTACAATCGCTGCCACCTCATTACCTGCTGCTCTATTTGGTATTAGGTACACATGTGTACCTATTTTCATGTACACACACACTCAGCACCCAGAAATCCTATATGAACTGAAGAGAGAAGTCTGATAGCAGCCACACAAATGAAATTCTTTGCAGTTTGGGTGAGTTCTTACATTTAAATTTTAAAGAAACAGAGGCTTTTTAAAACACAAAAAATCTGAACCATCTGACCTGCAAAGAGCCCTGCACTCCTGGCAAGGGTCTAGGATTCTCACTGCGGGGACAGAACAGCAGGTGATTACTTAGGATAGAATTCATCAAAAGAGAGACAGACCATCAACAGGACAGCTGTCACAGGCCAGCTCAACAGCCATCAAGCATCCAGAGACCTGAGGTCACTTTTAGGAGAATTCCTCATTCTGCCTTAGATGCCCTGTCAATCAGACATGGCTCTAGAGAAGATTTTCACAGATATATTCTTGCATCATTATCAGAACTGTAGGGTTCAAACCACTTCTTGGAGTTTCAGCTACAGTACAATTTATAAAAAAATAAACAACCCAAACATTGAACACAACTTCTTTTTTTCCTTGGGTTCACACTTCAAATTTTCTGTCCTGAACAATCCCAGCCCCAGGCCCTGAAGAGTTATTTCCACTCTGTTAATAAGCTGTCCCTGTAACAATGATTCAGCAGAGTTTCATCAGTTTTTTGCAGGCAGTTATCAGGATGGCACATGAAGAAAACTCTACTGTCCTACTGCCTTCCTTTTCCACACCCAAGTACCACCCTTGCATACATTTCCTTCGTTGATCCTATATCCACCAGCGCAAAACACAGCTTAAGAAGTCTTGGGTTCCTGCCACAGTATTTTCAATGTCGTTGGTTCATAAACCCCAAACTCCTGTGGACAGCTAGCAAAGTGATGCCTGTGTCTCCTACGATAAGACATTCCACCCTGCCCGTCACTCCTCCATTAACATTTCCAGTGTGCTTGTACAGCATGTTGAACACAAGGCAGTGATGTAGCTGCCCTGCTAGTGCCATCCAAATATTAAACAATGCCGAAAAACAGGTAACTGGAGCAAAAGATAACATCAGGAAGCTGGGTAAACAAAGATGACCTATATGGGCTCCACCATCTGTTAAGGCTTAGTGGTAACTAGCTGCTGCTGAATGGCCACGTGGACATACTATGAGTTCACAGCATCAGACATGGCCTCTTCTTTCCTCCATATGAGCAAGACAGGGGCCCAGAAATCCTGGGATCCAGGACCACAGCCAGAGCACACGGATCCTGAACCCTTCAAAAGCTGAAACTTTGAAATAGTAACAGAAGGAGAGTGAAATTCAACAACAGAAAAGGCAACTTTGTTTTCTTTTTCTTTCCTTATTAATCACAAGATTTTCTACTAAAAATTGTGGGGGGAATGATGGAGATAAAAGAAAGGCCTGCATACCTTCGCCTATTAAAGGATAAAAAAACCCCACAAAAATCAATGGAAGTTCATTTTCCACAAAAAATGCAAACACAAACCTATCACATACTGTATTTCCCATGGAAATACTACTGTAGAGGTAAACTGTCATCTATAATGCCCAGGGATATCTCATATTCCCAATATAAATACTTTGTAGAGGCAAAATTTCATCCATATGCCTATGCAAAATTCTGGCCATTCACCTTCAAAAGGAATTTTTACAAATTGGGGAAGCAACAGAAAGGGGTTTCCAGTTTGGCTAAGAAATGAACATCCCACCACTGAAGAAGATGTGTCAGAGCATAGACTGCTGAAAGATGTGATGCCACCTACAAATGTCCCTGAGTAAAAGCATCAGAAACAGGAGGAATTGTATAAACTAAATGCATTATCTTAACAAACAAATGTAAACTGGCCACAAAGCAATTCAGATTGGAAGTCAAGTTTAGGTTTCCAACCATTGAAGGAGTAAGAACAAGTATCTGGGGTTATGGTAACAACACATCTAGCAGTTCTGAGAAGCCATTTCACCAAGCATATGATGGGACTAAATCATGTTACCTTTCTGGCCTTGACAATCAAGGATGTCAGTATTAGCAAACAGCTTAAACACAACCACCTTTAAAACAGGAGACAACAGAGGCAGAAAACAGACACGCACCATGTAGCACTCAATGAGCTTTCTCACAGGTTTCTAAGCAGTATTGGTAGAATTCAGTGGTAGGGATACCTTCTGCATTTCAAACTAGACGTTGTTGCCCAAGGTTAAAACTCATTCATCCCCAGACAACAAGCAATGTGTAAATGAGGCTTACGCTCTCCTGAACTTACACCGTATTTTACTTCAGTTAAAAATTAACAGAGGAAAGCAAAATGTGCACAGTTAAGTGAGTATGACTGGTTTGGTTTAAACCCATTTTCACTACAAATCTCCACTGCATGTTTAATAGTTGTGCATCCTTAAATTTGCACGCATGTCACTCACTCAAACCTCATCACCTGACTTCCTTCCACAGCTTCTAAAATAAAAGAGCTTAAAATATAAACTGGACAAAACAGAATCATGCAAATTTTCATGGGATCTGGATCAGAATATTAGTAGGGGAAATTGAAGGAGGCACTTCTGGAAAGCACAGTTATCTGTAGAACAACATTTTTCTAAAAGGAACCCAAACTCAAACCATAAGCACTCCTCTTCAGTACTTAGATCTTGTCTACCACCTTCAACAGCTGAGAAGTCTGACCCACTGTTGCAGTATTTCTGCCCAGATCAGTGACGTTCACTGAACTGAAGAGTAATCCCTCAATTATAGCCAGGCACAGGAAAATTACACCCAGAATTAAGAGAACTGAGTCAACACTCTCTCACAACTCACGTCCTGCAACAAGGCCGGTGCCAGGAGGAACCATGCTGCACTGCCAAACATGACCTCAAGCCAGTACTCTGGAGAAATAAAGCATAGGAAAATGTTCCTCGCTATGCAGTGAGAAAAATGTCAAATGCTCCTCAAAACTTTTCTCCTGAGGAACTGAGACGGAACTGCAAAGCAGCAGAGTGGGCACCCAAACTTCAGGCAGTACCTGACCCCAACCCATCAAGCCAGATGCAAAGATGCAAAAGCACATCATAGAATCATAGAATCATCTAGGTTGGAAGAGACCCTTGGGATCATTAAGTCCAACCATCAGCCCTACTCTACAAGTTCTCCCCTACACCAGATCCCTNACTCAAGGTGTGGCCTCACCAGTGCTGAGTACAGGGGGACAATCAAATCATGAACAGCATCCCAAAAGTCCTTCTCAGTTCTACCCCTAGCACTCCAAATTTACAAAACCTGAAGGCTTTTGGGTCCTTCACATGAGTCTGTGCATGCCCAGGAGCAAGCACACCCGAGTGATTAGAAGCAAATCGTTGCATTATCCTCAGGTAGAGGTAAGTGCCATATTACCCAACGTACACGTAGCAGACTGAAAAATACAATCCAAGCTAAGAATTTTTCTCGGGTAGAACAGAGGGCATCATGAAGGCAAACAACACAGCTTACATTTAAACAAAATTCAGTCTTTTGTCATGTGCTAACATATATTCCAAATATGGTTTTGAAAAAAAAAAAAGATCTGTGTACAATAGAAAAGGAAATTCAAAAGATCAATGTTGTCAGTTAGCTATCCACTTGACAGGTTCTGTATGGCCTGGAAGACTATAAAAATAACTGCAACCACAACCAAATGAGAGAATGCATTAAAGCTTCTTTGAATTGAAACACTTATGCCCTCTAAATCCACCCACAGCTCCCTGCTTCAGTGAACTGAGGTAAGCAAAGCTGGTATCTTCAGCACAGCTGAAACAGGCAGGAGGGGACACTCCAGCCTGAGTCCCAGCTCTCAGCCTCATCCATGCAGCACGCCATGCTTTTTAACCATGGAAACTGCTGGTGCAGCCCTACTGTGAACTGTCATGGGGAACAGGTCTGAAGTAAAAACCATAACAAACCAAAGCAGCTCTCTGCCGCCTCCCAGATTTGTAGTGCAAAGTTGGGTTTTTTTTTTCAGGACAGAATACTTCTCCAGTTTAGTTCAGAGCAGGGTATCACACTTTTGTCAGCACAACTGAGAGGACAGCACACCACAGCAGGCATGAACAGGAACAAGTGGGGACAGTTTCAATGCCAAAGGCTGTCTCATAAAACCAGAACACCAATTGATCACAGTAGCCCTGTACCTTGCAACCTCTTTCCTGCAGTCACAGGTACTTGGACTTTTGGTTAAGATTCCTTGCGTCCCAACAACCTGAGGACAAAACCCTTTTATATCTAAGTAGATTTATGTTTCATCTTCATTTGAAACGTATACTGTACCAGTGTGTGTGATGCCTGGATGTTCTGAATGTGTGGAAGCAGTAAGTAGGCGTTTGCTAGCTGCACCCTAGGTTCTTCTGGAGAAGATGTCAGAGTTCCCGTTCCAAAAACCTGGTGTTAAAAAAAGGGTCATTACATTATTATCTAGTATTTCAGTTATCACCATAACATGCAAAACTATTTTGCTAATCATAACAATCTTCCCAAGAAAGAGATTGGTTTTTCACATTAGATTCTTTTAAAAGACAAAGTTATAGCTATAAAGTTCCAGTGTGAAAACTAACTATACATGTAAATGGCACTTTAGCATCATCACTCATTCAGGCACTATTACAAAACCAAACAAAGCACTCACCAACTGACCATCAGATTATCTCAAAGAGAAAGTATCTAAACTCTCTCACTATGCTACAGATAATTACAACACACATACCACCATTGGCAGTGCAGCAATTTCTGGAGTTTCTCCACTTAGGTGAATCTTCTCTACGTGCTCTTGCATAAACGTGTTAGAAACATTAAACATTTTTCAAGGCTTTTGGGCTCTCAAGAGACTGTAACTACGCATCAACCGTTCAAGTTATGTCAGAGTTTGAAACCCTTAAACCTAACGCAAGCTGAAATCACGGGTAGCTACTTCCTCTGTTTCAGGTGGCTGGTGAAACTGCCCATGAAAATCAGTCTGTCACTGATTTTAGCAGTAGTCCAAACAGGAGATAAACAATTTTTTTGGTGGCAATAATAACTGCTTCACCACAACTTATTGATAAAAGGCTGTGGCTGAGCTGACCAGGCAATAAATCAGAAGTGAGTGCAAGGAGAGGGGAGATGTCAAAAAGAAAAGGTCAATTACTCAATTATGCACTCTTCCCTCATCCTTGACGAAAGGTTCCTGCCAAATGTTGCATTACCTTTAATAAACACTAGATAAATGCAACATTTGTATTAAAAAAACATGTATTTCAATTGAACTCACGTGTGCTTCAGCCTAAAAAGCTTTGTTTTCCAACACAGTACTGAAGTATGAGAATGGAATAGCTAGATGGTTGATTAAAGCTGGCGTTGTTTTTAAATCACCAAATTCAAAGCTTTTTTTTTTTAACAAATTAATGAAAGTAAGGGATTTGGATTACATGATGTCCCTTATAAAAATAAAACAAGCTTAAGACTTGCTTGAATTCACTAGTTAATCAGACAATAGATGGCTTTAATGCACAACCACTACTCCAACATTTATATTTTAAGGGCTTAAACCTCTCACCCTGTGCTACAACCCCAATGTGATAACATAAAATCCTGCAGAGCAGCTGAAAACCACCTAAACTATTTCCTAAATAGGTTTTTCATGACAACTGCATTCCAGGACAGGGCAGTCTAGACTGCAGTATTATATGAAACCAACTAGTAGTGACAGGACCATGATCTTGTGAGTGCATACATAAAAATACACTTAGTAGCTCCAGTAGTAGTAGTAATTTTAACCATGTACATGTACGAGGCATCATGAAAATATCAAGATCTGGTAAAAGGAATGAATCGTAAATATTACCCCACCTGATTTGTATCAGAAAATCAAAGAACTTTGAAAGTCCAAGGTGTATGAAATCACTTTTTAAAACCAAGTAAATCCAAAACCCAAGCTAAAAATAAATGTAGTTACCTGATATGAAAGTACTCCATGAAATGAGGTATTTATAAATAATGAGCTTTCTATACTGCCTTCTTCTGTTGGCAGGAAGAGTACTCTGAAAGAAATTTTTCCCATCGCTGGAATCACCTGCAGAGACCACAAAGAATCTTGCTCACTCGCTGCTGCTGATGCCAACACCCACCGTTCGGTCGCCCAGCCCCAACAGACCTTCCCACACGTGCACCTCTGTCCGTAGATCCCACTAAGCAGACTAACCTCATTCCTGAGAAGTTGCCTTTCTCCACAACTCTTACCATGGAGCAGACCTGAGACCAAGCAGCGACTCGCCACATTATGGCTGAAGCTTCTCAGCCAGTTCAGGCCTCATCAGTCACGACCCCTTTTTGCATGAGAAGTTACTTATGCACCACCAACAGCCAGCGTGTGCACAAAAACGCTTCCCACGTATAGGTAGCTATTACAAAGTGGATCAATCCCCGCTGTGATAGAGAGCCAAATGAATTTGGGCAACATCATTAGTAACCAAATAGGTCTAACTGAGAGAACAATGACATTTATGTCATTGTTATATACCCATTCAGCCATAGGGAAAACACAAATCAGATGAAAGCATAATAAAAGCCCTTTGCACATCAGCAGAGGATAAAATCTGGGCTTCATCAAACTGAGATCACAGTGATTCATTTTTAACATGCATTTATATTGTTATACATCATTAAAAAAAATTCAGAGCTAAAATAATGGTCTTAGATCATAAGACAATTATGCTTATAATTGCAATACAAAATCCATAAAACAATTCATGGCAGCTTGCTTTGAGGAATAGACAAGACCATTCAAAGACGGAAAATTCAAGGCTGTAAAACACCCACATGGTTGCGAATTACTGCATAATGCTGCATAGAGCAGAAGGAGGTTTAAACAGCCTCTTTAACACTGAAAAATTCTTCTCTTTCTCTGTTACTGTAAAACACATTTCCTACTGTAGGTTTTGGATATCTTCTCCCTTACCAGTCTAAGTAGAAATGAGCAAAGAAACATGCTAGCAAAACAGAAAAAAAAGTTGGAGGTCCTATAAAAAAAAAGCACGAAGAGAAAACAGAGAATGAGAAGCTTAGGCCAAAGGAAGCACGAAGGCTTGGCACTTGGCCATTACATAGTTTCCAAAAGTACATCAACACTCACCCGGCTATGAGCAGGAGACACATGAAACTGTCTAGTAGCTGTAAACACTGAATTCACTACAACTTCTCTATCTCTACTAGGGTTGTAGGCATGCAGCATTCTAGCTCTGGGTAACCCCAGTAATCTAAAAGGAGGGAAAAAAAAAGTAAGAAAGAAATTACTCACTTCATAAGCCCAGGCAACACTTTAAAAAGCAACAAATACAGATCAGTCTAGAACACATTGATATGCAACCATTTTCTAGTTCTAACTATTCTTTGGAAACATGCCAAATAAATTTTGCCCTTTAGTATACAAAGACAAGTAAGTAACACTGGGATATGAGAGATGTACTTGGCCAAAACTCTTTTGAGTCACCAGGAGTTTAAGAAAAAACCCCAACCTTTGAGGCACAAAGTTTTCAATAAAAAATTTTAAATACCCAAACTCATGCTTTGTCAGCTAAAGCAATGACTCTTATAGGGCTTTTGCTTTAGCTTAATATACCCTAAAGCCCAACATCTTATACATTCATTCTGTGTGTCCCCTGAAACATTCCTTTAACTCACCAGGGGACCATGCTTCTTTTCAGTTACTGATAGACCAAAGGCTGATTATCCTCTGTGAATAATTTTTAAGGTTTTCTTAGAGAACTAAAAAAAATAAAATCTCAAGCATTCTACCAGGATGTTTTGCCTGTAACTTGCAGGATTTTATTTTCAGTTTAAGGCAGCAACAAGCTTCCCCTCCACCAGAAAGGCAGTTTTTCAAAAAATGGACAACCAGCATGAAGAACTGATTTGACATCCATGCAGAACCATGTGAAATGTGCCCAGAATGTGTTATGGTTCCTTATTCCCTTCTCCTCCTTCCTAGAACTATGTCGATTTTCATTCACAAGGTATTGCAAGGCAAGAAACCCAATTCTAGCTCTGTGGCGATTACTCACTCTCTCTCTCTGAGGATGGCATGATCTCAGCTAATGTAAACCCAAATGGAGCTCAGTATAGGTGTTCCTCCCCGCTTCGCTATTAATCAAAATCAAAATTACCAATAATGGAAGATACTCACTGCATTCCAAAATGCAGAACTGATGGGTGAAAATGTAAGGCCTTCCCATTTGGAGGCATCTTTGCTGAGAAGCTGGAAAAAATGGGAAAAGAAGGCACAATTAACATTTAGTGGCCATGATGCTACACATTGCAGGGAAGGAAGATACGTTACAGGCTCTGACTCTTTTTATTCTAAACATACTCTGTCTCCAAGTCTTTTCATACATTTCTCTTGCTGCCATAAGACTGACTTTTTAAGAAGGTTTCCATGGAACAGCACACGCCGGAAAGCTCATGCCAATAAAAGTGCACTCTGAGCAGGGCCCCATTTCAAAGGCAATACTGGCTTGGGCAACCTCCCTTGCTTGCATGTACCCCCTCAGACATGCTGATACTCCTGTTTATGGGGCTGTGCAGTGAACTAGAGAGGGAAAACAGCTTAAAAGCATGTAGGGCAATGAAAGTGACATCGGCATGGAGCAGATCCCCAGTCTTACCAATTCAGCATTCACACAAGCACTGGTAGAAGGCACACCTGAGAGATGCCAGGGCAGAGGAGTACAGAGCAGCCTGGGCAAAAGCCAACATCACAAAAAGTGCTTGCCTAGCTTGGCTTCAATGCTAAAGCCAACTCGTTTCTTATGTGCAAAAGAGAGTAAGAAATAATGTGAAACTCACACATCACCATCTTTCCTTTGCCCCAGGAAAATTCACAATATAATTCCCATCAGCCCTAGCACATTTTTAACTTATTTCAACATGAGTTGATGCCCCATACCGTAGAGAGAAATCCCAGGATATCTTCAGCACTTTCTCAATTAAAACTTGTCCTCCACAAGTCCCAACAACCACTGTGGTAAAAAACAAGCCCAGCAATTTTTCATTACATCTGTGTACCCAGGGCTATGCTGTTTAAAACTTCCCCAGAAGCAGTCTGCATGATACATAGCCAGAACCAGTTTAATCTTTACTGGATGATACTAATAAGCATCCCAGCAAGGATGAGTCTGAGAAGGGAGGAATGAACTGTGGTCTCCTTAGTTATCCAGCTGCTTTGCATAATGTGTGGTAGTACAGTTAATTGGTCCCTAATTTAAAAATGTAGTTCTGTAACATTACACCTTTAATATATTAAAGTACCTTCAACAACTCTGTTATTATATTCCAAACCAATAGAGACACCACAATTTATTACCAGTCAGAAAAAATCAGGTTTATTATTATGAAAACATTTCTCATAGAAGGAAGCAAACTCCCTTGTGCTGTAGCAGGAGGAATGCAATATATCTAGGTAGCGTTTCTGGGGAGTTGCTAGAAAATAGCCAAAGAACAGACGATGCAGAACTACAAAGGCTGGATGACCGACAGTCTCCTTCCAACCACCTTTGTCTCTGCCCCAGCCAACTCTTGCACCATTCCTAGAAACACTGCAGCAACCAGCCCCTTCTTCCCCTTTGGAAAGTCAGTCTCAGGGACATACCCAGGAGGAAAGTCTGAGTATTGCTGTTGCAAACACGTACAAATCAAAATTACGACTAGTGTAAAAGCCTTTGGGGTATGGCACACTTCTTAAGGGTCCTCAGATCCATTTCTTTTATAGGCACACACGTACATAGCACACTTAAAAGTTAAGCCAGTGGTTTACGCACTGCAGTATCACCTTGAACCCCATTACTGCTCAAGTTTTCCCACCAGAAAAACCTTAACTGAGGAGGGCACAATACGAGTGCTCCTCTGTGCCAATTGGTGTAACTGGCAGCAGCTCTCCAAGTCTTACTAATCTTCCTGCTGGGGAGGCTCCAGCAGCACCAGCTCTTTTCCCCTCGGCCTGTGCTCTCTGCAACAGGCACCCAAGTCCCTGGCTGCAAACACAGCTGCGCATGTAGAAGATGGCATTTCATTTGGTTTGGGTGAACAAGGCCACACTATAGCACTGGTTCTTAAAAATGTCCTGCTCAAACAACGATCACAGCCAACTGTACTAGTCAGAAAAGAGGAAAAGCCCTGTGAAAGTAGAAGCAGGCATCCCAGGACTGACGTCCCATTCCTCTGTCCTGGACCTGGCATGGCTGAAGCTGAGCCTCAGCTAATGAACTCAGCAGGCCCTGAGCTGGCTCCTGATCATGGGGGCAATGCCAGAGCATCCCTGCATACTGCTCCCAAACAAACCCAGGAACACACCCGTGGCTACCAGGCATCCAGCTTCTGCTCTGTACCCCATAAAAACTGCTGAATTGCTTCAAGCCTTGGCCTGGCCTCGAAAGCAGAACAGCCACATTCCTGCGGGACTGTGCTCATCACCCTGCCTGGTGGCCACCTCTTGCCAGCGCCGCTTGTCAGCAGCCCCAAAGCAGTGCCAGAAAATAACTCAAGAGCTGACTTCATTCAACAGCAGCACTAGTGGAAAGGGAAACCCACCACTGTTTGGGTTTCCCACCCTCCCCACCAGGGAGAAGATGACAGGTTGGAATAGCGGGAACAGGCAGTGGATCATTCTGCCCATCGCACCTCAACAAGCAGGCTGCATTTTAAAGCCCACCACCATAAAGGGAAAGGAACAGGCCCATCTGTATCAGAAACATAATTCTCCAATGTGTTACTGCAAGTCTCTTACAGCCAGCGGGAAGCTGGCAGCACACCCTTCTGCATCCCCAGGCTCCCAACACAGTTCAACACGTTCAGATCTCTGTGGGGAACCCAACACAGAAATCAACGTCAGAGGCAATTTTTGAAGACAATTAAAAGTCGAAGTCACTTTTTAAAACAAACTGTCTACTTTTTAGATATATACATATGTATATTTAAGAACCTTATCTGACTAACAGATTCACCTCAAGTAATACCAAAAATTTCTCTTTCAGCAGTAGACGTGTCCAAAAACGTACACGAGTCATTTCATGAGAATGTTACAGGCCTGGGAAAGCCACACAAATATCAGCCCAAGAATGGAAGTCTTGAAACAACAAATGTAGAGAAACACTCCTCCTTGTAACATAAAAAGCCTCTTTTCCAACTACTTTTCAACTGCTTTTTCAATAAGCTAATGTCATATTGAGCACGCAGTCTAACAAAGCCAGACTCCACACTCAATGGCATTTCTTTGTATTTGCAGGCAGATCAGTTGAATACCAATTTCTCAATGATAAATTTTGATGCAGCAGGTAAATTCTAGCATTTCAGGGGGCATTTTTAAGCACAAGTGAACAGAAGTGGAGGGAAAGGGGATCAAAAAATAGAAGAGGGAAAGGGAATTCTGGCAACTACACAGAACA
>VZTM01004356.1:21061-35660 GCA_013400555.1 Jacana jacana
CTTATTCTTTTTATCTAGTTGAAGTCTATCATCTTTTACTTTAAAACCATTATCCCTCATCCTATCGCAACAGGCCCTGCTAAAAAGTTTGTCCTTGTTTTTCCTGTAGGCCCCCTTTAGGTACTGGAAGGACATAATAAGGTCTCCTTGGAGCCTTCTCTTCTCCAGGCTGAAAAACCCCAACTCTCTCTCAGCCTGCCAATGGAGAGCCCATCGTTCTCCATGCTCCAAATATATTTTAAGCACTGACACTCTGAACCACCTATCTCAATAAAGAAAGAGTAAGAATTGCTGACACACTGGGGAGGCAAGGGAGGGTCATGCAGGGAAACAGATAAGGGGGCAGGAAAGGCCAAGTCCCAGGTACCCACTGCTCAAGCTCATCCCCCAGATTCACACAGAACATCCAGCAGAGAAAGGCAAATCCTCACACCAGGGATGCTCGCTGAGGAGAGGGTCCAGATGGAGAAGATGGTGAGATGAGATGAGGGATGACTCCAGGGGAACAGACCAGGATGGAGGAATGCAAGAAACCCTGACCACCAGTGCAAGTGGAGAAATGCGTCACCCTATAGCAGCAGTTTCAGCTTGAGCTTCTTACTTGTAATTTTTAAAAAGAAGCACAAGTTGTAAAATCTTAAGCCACCATACACCCTCCACTGAGAAGCCCCTGAGGTACTTTATCTATAGGGAAAAGGGCATCAGAGGAACACAGAGAAGTTCCAGCTTTCTACAACATTTCCTGCTCCAGGAAATAACGTTTTGGCTGTCCTGTTAACACGGGGCTAACAAAAGGGGATGCTAATACCGGGATGCTCGCGACACACATGCTGAGTGTGCTGCTAAGTACATAGCTGAAATTGCTCTGCCCTCCCTTCTTTCAGTTCTCTTCCTCTTTGATGCAACTGGTAAAAACAGGTAAACAACCAGGTCAGTATGATTTTTATATATTTATTTAAAGCTCCCAAACCCATTATTCATATGCAGTGTGTATGATCCACAAGCATATGTTCCAAATAAGCAAAGATCCCTTCATTTAATTTGTCCCAAAGGGTAGCAGAAAAATGTTTTTCTTCATAAGGGTATCCAAACAAAAGCCCAAATCTACTCTCAATAAATTGCTGGGCTTTGTTCTCTAGTTTTGCTGTGCCTTTTTTTTTTTTTAAATAAAATTTCAAAACCAAGTTAATTCATCTGAGAGCTGCTAGAGAACAGCTCTGATGAAAAAGACCTGGGAGTCCTGCTGGGCAACAGGGTGACCATGAGCCACCAATGTGCCCTTGGGGCCAAGAAGGCCAATGGCATCCTGGGGTGCATCAGGAAGAGTGTGACCAGCAGATTGAGGGAGGTCATCCTGCCCCTCTACTCTGCCCTGGTAAGGCCCCATCTGGAATACTGTGTCCAGTTCTGGGATCCCCAGTTCAAGAAGGAAAAGGAGAAGAGGGTACAGCAGAGGACCACAGAATCAGGGGCCTGCGGCATCTCTCTGATGAGGAAAGGCTNACCCCCTATCATTCTGTGATTCTGTGATCTAATTATATTTATAAAATATTCAGGAATCTGCAGAATAAGCTGTGTCTGAGCAGAAGGGAAAGGAAGGGAAGTTTCCTGGAAGGAAACTTATCCCAGTATCCCTTTTACTTCTATTCGTTCAGTCAAGTCTTCCTTGTCTCTATATTTCTTGGCTTTAATTGATCACTTTAGATTACCTTAGGATGTACATTATCTGATGATTCAGATAGCAACTTCTGTAGTCAGGAATAATTGTAATTGCTATTTGGTGCCCTTTCTCAGTCCTTCCTTTTTGTGCTCTTTGTTGACAGCAGATGAAGAAAAAGCAAGTAGGAGGGAAGGCATTTTATTGTCAAGTCTTTTTTTTTTTTTATGGTTGCAGGGTTTTCTTGAAAGCAGCAGGCAAAAAGGACTGGATTCTTTAACATACAAGAGGTCCTTTTTGAATGAATCTGATTTGGCAGGACTGTTTTATTTTTCCAAATATTGATAAAAGTAAAATTTGACTGATGTTTGTCACTTTGATACTTCATACACTTAGGAATATTAATGCACCCATTATAGGGTGCAGCAGGAATATTAATGAACCCACAGGATGAGGTTTCGAGATACAAAAGCATGTATTTGTTGCACAGGAAAGCTCAATTTTCATATGTAAACTGCAACAGAGAAATTAAATTAACCCCCCTTCATTTATTGACTAATTTAGATTCATTCCTCTAGACCACACCCAAAAAAAAAGGAGACTAAGAGAATGACATTTATGTCTACAGAGACAACTAAACCCAAATACTTGTAATAGTTCTGATTACAGCTGATGCAAAGAAATTGTTGCATCACCTAGCCCCTCTCTGCTCTCAACCTTCCATTTTCTAAAGGCAGTAAAAGCACTAAGCAGCAGTTACGAAGGTTAAACTGCAAGTCATAGAAGAGTGATAGTAGTTTTAAAAGAGGTGATAAAATTGTTTGGAAATACAAAATGAAACCTTTTGCTTACTATCAAGGCAACTTTGCCAAAAACCCAAACCAGAACATCCTTAAATTACGATTTTTTTGCAACAAAAATTAATTAGTTTCCTAGAAGGCAAAAGAGTCATCAGAAAATAAGTTTACCTTGCAACAATACAGCTCACAGGCAAACTATATGTGCACCAAGAGAAGTGCAGCTTCCCGTGGCCTCAGCCCCACCATGCTCACCACCTTGGCTCTGGAACTTACAGGACTTGACAACTCAAGACCCATACCTACGTAAGAGTCAGGTGATAACATATGAACCAAATTGTGGATATGTTTATTTTTCTAACAACAAAAAAACCAAACTAAACGAACACCCAGCAGGTAAATGGACAAAAATGTGAATTTTAAACACTGGAAACCTAGAAATCAAGACTCCAGTATTTTTAGCACCACTGCTTAGGGAAGAGGGGGAGGACTGACTCACTGCTGCTGAATGCCTGGGGATTGGCAACCCATCCTCAGGAATTCACTTACAGGCTTTACCAGAGAACTGTGCTGCTTCTGGAAGAAGGGTGGTCATCTTTATTTCCTCTGAACTACGCTATGTACATCAGCGACTGAACCCTAGACTGTGGAAAGCAGGAAAGGCCAAAACGGTGTCACCCAGCAAAAAAATGTGTGCGCGCGCTATTTTGGCTACAGGAAGAGAGGAAAGAGGAGCTGAACCAAAATAAACCAGTGAAATGGATGAGACAATCTCTCTCTAAAAACAAATCCTATGATTTAAGGGGGCAGACAGGCACTAGCACTTTTTTATTTAACTTCTGAAGTTGGTAGAGCAGCACACAACCAGGAGCAGCTCACAGCAGTTTCAATGCTGCTTACTTTATTTTAAAAGGTACTGAGCTGAAGAGGTAGGTAAGCCCAGCACGCTGTGTGAAGCACAAATTGTTCTCTGCTGATTCAATTGTGCCCCTTGTGCATGCTCTCCTCTGGCAACTTGAGCATCATCCTCTTCGCTACCCCCATGTTTCCACCATCTTTAGTTGTGTTTCTGGTTTTCCTCCTCCTTTGCAGAATAGTTACCCAAACCAGCAGCGCTTCAGGCGCATTGATTACAACACTAAAACAAAATTGCAATGAGCAAACTCAAAGTACCCCACAGTATAGTGCTTATAAGGTCACATTTCTCAACAGGGTATAAATGGAAGGGCACAGATAAAAACAATTGGCTTTTCTCTACCCTCACACCCAGTCTCCTTGAAAAATGCCAAAAGAAGTTAAATGCAAGCCATGACAAAAATCAGAAAGGACTCACGAGGAAATCTAGCAGAGAAGGCGAGCAGTGAAGCAGGCAGAATGGGCTATAGCAAGCATCCTGGTGAAAAGGCTTTCTTCTTCAGATGTGCCTGTGGTTTGCATTTTAGTAGCAGCAGCAGCACAATAAACTGTGTTAAGCAGTAGAATAGAATTCTTCCCTCCCATAAATCAGTCCTCAGCTTCTGAAATAACTGAAATCTGTACTAAATTAAGAAATTAATTCACAAATTACTTGAGCTCATTTGAAACTGTTTTCTGAAACCTCTTCTGAAATCCTGTAGCCACCCACATTTCAAGCTACAACCAACACTCTCTAAAGATGGTCTAGGGGGACCCCGTGTTTTTAGGCATCTTGGACAGACAGGCCACTTGAGCCGGGAGGGGAGCAAAGAGGAAGAAATGTTAAAAACCAGAAGGTAAATAAATCCCTAGAAACCCAACCCGCAAGCATGGCCCTGGGGGAATTGTATGTGGGTTATCAGTGAATTTGGCACCCATGTGGCCTAAACTGAACCTGCAACTACTTGTGGACACACATAAAAAAAGAGTCTTGTTTCAGCTATGCTGAGAAACAGCTCAGTTATTTGTTTTGGATGAGTGTTAGTGGTCCACTAGTTCAAAATGCACACCAAACATACTGTCCTCTGAAGTATCTCTACTACCGCCAGCAAATCCCAAGCATCCTGACAAGCAGAACACCCACCTCAGTTTTCCTTTTTTAAGGTTTCTTTACAATTTAACTTTTTTTAAGAAGTCAGTGATCTTCCCTTAAACTGTTAAAATCACAGAAACTGTAATGTTTACACTTTTTTTTTCTTTTTTTTTTTTTTTTGAGTTTGTTCCCCAAAAAAATTAAAAGAATAACTTGCCTAATACAACAAACACTGCTGGGTCCTCCAGGAGCCTTGGCATTCCTGATGTTTTATCATGAATTACCAGCTCCTGGACTTCTGGGGTTATGAGAAAATACTGCATTCATGTCTTTTTAAAGAATGCTTCTAGCCTATGAATGTGAAATAAAAGCACAAATCCCAAAAGCACACAAAACAGCTCATGCTAGTGCTTTCCTCCTCTTTAAACCTCAAAGTTTTTCATCCAAATTCACTTTTTCAGAGTAATTTGCTTACCTTGTAGCTGCCAAACCCTCACATATAAAAACAAACAAACAAAAAACAACCCCAAAACAAACCAAACCCCTCCACAACCCTTTAAAATGCCTACATCACCCTGGTATGTGCTTCAGTAACTGACACCAAGATCACAAATAATTTATGAAATGTTAAATTGTGCCTATCTTACTTAATTGGCAAGCATTAAGAAAGGCAGTCAAACCTGAAAGTACCCTGGCCTCCTTTATACATGTAAATAAACGGTTGCTTTTTGAAGAGCGCCGCTCAACTCTCCCAACGCAAAATCACTTCAAGAAGAGTTATGAGACTCCACAGCCTCTGAAAAGTCACGCCGTTTATCCAAGCTCCTGCCCAGAGTCTCTAAACTGAAAATGAAACGTTTTCAAGCAGAGATATGCTGCTCAGACTTTTTCAGACGCTTTGAAAACATGAGCCCTAGAGAAAGAGCGCACGGAGAAGCACCTAGAGAAAAGGCTTCCAACAGCGTCAACACGCTGCCTTCAGCTAAAAGAAAAGCACTAACTGCAAGCCTCGTGCTGAAATACCGTGAAATTTAAATGACTGTTCCCTACCCACAGTTTTCAAAGCTTGTTACTGAAAGCAGTCAAATTTCACAGCAAGGCCCTGTGAAAGAGGTAGGATAAAAGAACCATAAGAAAGGCAAAAGATAGACCCCGTGCCCCCCTGTCTTGTACCCAAGGAGAGCGTGCTTATTTTTACTAAGTAGTAAAGTATTTAATTCTGTCCTTGCAACGGCAAAACCATGGCAAAAGATTTTAGTGGGGAGAGATGTTTTTAAGCAGTCTTGTACTGTACTACCATAATTAGGAATCTAACAAAGGAAGAGAGGGATTCAAGAAGAAACAAAGATCGATTCTATCACACCTGCCTCAAGTAAATTAATTCCCTTAAAAACAATAATGAACCTGATTTCTGTTCCTGCAGAAGCAGGTATAGACAGAAGAGACCCAAGAGACCTCACCTTTTTAATGCATCAACTGCAATTCTGTATTTACTGGTTAAAATAAAAGACCGCTTCCTCAAGCACACAATTTTACTCAAAAAGAATAATATCTCCCTAGGTTGAAGAGCAAAGGGCCAATTTCTGCCCACTCAGCAGCAACCCTACTTTGATCGTTTCCCTTTCCCACGGTGGGGCAACTCGGTGTTTCTGGGGCTCGTGGTACCCGGCTCCTGCCTGGAGAGCTGGGGGAGCCAGGCACGGGAAACTGAGTGGGGCCACCAAGCTCACGGCAATAGGAAGTTACATTCTTGTCAAATTTCATTGCACCCAACCATTTCCTTTTTCTATTTACAGCTGCAGCCAAAAATTTCCATCTTGACAGAAACCACTTTAAGTCAGAACAGTTCACCAAAATGCATGAAAGGGCTCTGTGGTCGCTGATAAGCTTGACCTGCTTAATAATTAAGAGCGATAATCTTCCTACAGCAATTAAGAGTGATAATCTTCCTAAAGGAGCTGCCTTTTGCTGTTTCTGCATTAATCCAAGCCTTCTAGTTTCTCTTTATAATGAAAGAGCACAGGCCTGTAGGACAGCCAAGGCACAGATTTGCATGGCAGATCTCGGGCCCATAGGAAACCTTTACATTGAACCTGTTAAGTACTAAAAATGCCCCTCCCCTTTTTCCCTTGAAACAGGAAAAAATTAATATTACCTAAAAAGGAAACTAAGTAAATACAAGAAAATTCAGGCTTAGAACTTAAAAATAAAACAAAACAACCATAAACCCCATAATTTCTGCTTGTAATTTATTCCCTTTGTTCTGAACAATGCTCATGATAGCACCTGCCCTGAAAAGAAGCCATAAAGAAGTAAGTTCACGTCTCCTAAAGCTGCAAATTCCAAGTTTGACACAATAGTGGAAAACACCAGCCTGCATTTTTCACTTCTCTTTTGTGATTTTCAGCCCAAATCTTTAAAACCAACATATATAATCATTAAGCATCAAGCTTTATGCACAGTAATTTACCTACAAACATTCATTCTTTGTTTAAGCCAACATATGATCAGGGACAACCAAAACGGGTTCAGTATGGAAAAATCATACATGTTACTTTTACATCTTCAAATGCTAGGACTGTGGAAAAGCAAACACTACAACAGACAGGGTCAGATGCATTACCCAGCAAACTCATTTACAAACTGCTACAGCACTGGGGAAGTCCCTCTCAAAAACTCAAATACACACACCTCTTTCAAAACCCTTTTACCAAACATGCGCTTGGGTACTACATCAAGATGAGCTTTCTCAGTGCTATGTTTCAGGTTTATAAGGAGAAAAAGCTATAGCTGCTACTGATTGCCAGACTTATTAAAAACTTAATTCTCAAACAGATGAAACTTCATACAAGACTTTCTGAAGCACGTGCAAAGAACCCAGAATTTAAACTACATAGCCTAGCTTTCTAAGAATACATATTTTTTCATGTCACTGAAAAGCATTTTCACAAGCCGCATTATATGAGTGCAAAAATATGATGCAAATAAGAAATATTAAAAGAAGGAGCAAGGCTACGCTTTTCTGGAAAGCACTTTTAAGCCCGGTGTAGCAGGGTGATGCCGTGGTTGCAGTCGTCCTGTGCAGAGCAGACCAGGAACACGGCTGCTCTCCCACACCCAGGGGCCTGCTACCAAACCTTAAGTAGGAAAAGGTAAGTCACTAATCAAATGGCAACACCGAAAAAGTAGCTTCAGCCCAAAATCACCACCTCCATCTCACAGAAGCATGACCCTCTTGCTCTTTGGTTTTTGCCCCTCCCAGTTGGGGTGTATTACATTCTCCTTAGCGTCCCTGCAAATGCTTTGGTGTCACTTGACAGAGCTGTTTGTTCTGGAGAAGTAACCCACTGGATCTAGGCCATTTTACAGACATGGTGCGTACTATTCTTTATTAGACAGGACATACAGTTTGTCCAGAAAAATATGGAACTTTTTTCTTATGAAGAACCTTTTCAAATTACAACACCAACAGAAAAATTTATGAAGATTACTACTTATTGTTCATCCACCTTTTGTTAACCAACTGCACTGTGCACAACATCTATACACTTCCATAGTCTTAAAGTTAAAGCTTTTCTTTTCCAACTCCCCACACAAAACTCCAGTTACCCTTCCAAGTATGCCCCCCTCCTCTGGGCAGAAAAACACCTGGGGAATTCTCCACAGCATCGGATCATTTTCACTTTCTCACCTAAAGCCAGTAAAGCCCTTTGGTGGCAAGGACACCACGCTGACAGCCTGTCCAATTCCCCCAGCTGCCCCTGTTGAAAAGAGTGGCTTGCTGAGCTTGCCTGCCTTGTGTCACTCGGCACTCGGGGCCACGGTGTGCAAAATGAACAGACAGCTCTGTGATTTAGTGCTATTAATAAAAAGGAACCACTCGCACCATCTATTTGTGACCTACTCCTCACCACTGCCCCGTAGTTATCCTTCATCGGATTACATTGTTACAGAAAACATAGATATGAAAAAATTCATACCAGAAAATTCAAACTGGCCACGATTCAAGAATTTTGGCATTACCAGGATTAGTAGTTCCAACACTTATTGCAGAAATTACCAGGTCCTTACAGAACATCTGGGATCTGTTGAAGCCAATGCACAGTATGCGCTCTGAGCCAATTCTTCTGACGTACAAAATGGTGCAACTTTCTGCTATTAAACAAAGCAGAACCATATGAAACACACCCTGTTTCACAGGTTTACTGAAAACTGTGTACTACCAAAAAAACCTCAGGTATGTTACGGCTGGCACGTTAGCCTCTAGAGCTCTGATTTCCAGCAAGGGGCACCTTAAGCCAATGAGTTAACATTTGCTTCCTTCAACAAGACAGCTGGTGGGGAAGGAAGAGGAGAAAAATGAGCTGAAAGAAACAGCAGGAAGTCAGCTTTTGATTATTTTCTATCAGTTTAAAAAAAGTACTTGCCATCAAGTACTATATTAAGACTCCCCTTCTACTAGACTCTTGCATTTCCTCCTTTATTTCAAAGCGAAGAAGCCGCTCAGAGTTCACCAACTTGAAATTTTCACCCGTGAAACTAAGGGTAAAAAATGAGTAACGCTAGTTTTAGTTTCCTAACAAGCTTCAAACCAGAGGTGTGCTTCCACTGCAAGAAAGGATGCACTTTGCTTCTGCAAGCTCCACACATCAACATGTTTGATATGGGAGCTTATCAAGCCCCTCCAACAGGCCAAAGACCACTCTTCTGCAGCCCAAAGTTGCATTAAAGCAAGCATGACCATACGGCTCTTGCTACTCCTTCCTCTGCAAGATAATAAGCAAACAAATGTCCCGGTCTTGTGTGGGACCTGTGCAAGCCCCCACTGAAGCCACCAGGGCTTCTCATGGGCAGAGGGGCAGCTGTGATGGGACCAGGAGGGGGACAGGTGTGGAGAACCTTATCCCTTGTGACAGGCACATTCCTTAGTATGGACATTAAAGTGAGCTTGGCAAGTGCATTCCACCTCTGAATGGGCTTCATTGCCTCGCCCCACAGCGGTATCTTCAACTAAGAAAGGAAGAACCAGGCTTTGTAAGGCAGATCACCAAAAGGTGACTTTTGGCAGGAGTATGGCAAAAAGACAGAGGGGAATAAGGAAGCACAAGGTGATGCCCCAAACGACACCAAGCAGTTGGTAACAACACAGGGACTCAGAGCTACCACAAGACCACATTTTCAACACTTCATCTTACCTTTCCACAGCCTGTAACATTTCCACAGGTAGAGGGAAAATAAAAAGATGCCAGTGTTCAAACCAAGTATAGTTGTCCCCAATTCAGTGCCCACACCCAGCAGAACCTAACCTCCAAGCCCAGACCCCGCAACAAAGCCACGACAGACATGGGGCATCTTGCAGTTCTCCAAGTCCCAAATGAGCTCCCTCAGTTTGGGAAAAAAAGCAAAGGTCTTAATCTTAAAACCTGGAAGCACATGCACTATTATGGTTGCACGCTGCCCTGCCCTCCCTGCACAGCAAGCTTTTCAGTAATTATTCCAAGAACAAACCATCCACAAAAACACAGCCCACCATTTTGATGACCAGAAAGCATCAACAGTTGTATTTATTTACAAGGATAAAAAAATCCCCAAACAATTCCAAGCAAAACTGAAAGGATGGGGACCAGGGCAGGGTGTGTGTGTTTGTTTTAAAGCAACTACCCGCATCTGTGGGATCAGCCACATTATCCCAGCCACACTGAGAATGCTCACAAAGGCCAGAAATGCCCCCTCTTCAAAAGGGCAGTTTAAATGCTGCAGAAACTGGGTCAGCAACAGGCCACAGAAATACCTAAGCAGGCAGCAGGCACCTCCTGGGTTGAAGGCAGCAGGCTTGCGGCAAAGGACTCAAATAAAAGACAGAACACAAGACAGAAATCAGACAATAGCTATTGAAGAAAGGCAGTTAATAGCAACAAAGCACGTAAAGCATGGGTCAAGGAGTCGGTCAAGTACAGGCTCTTCAACTCCCTAGCCTCCTCCAGTTGCCAGGAATCGAGATTTAGACACAAACCAGCAACGCACACGGTGCACAGCCCCAGCAGGCAGGCACAAAGATTAAGCAGGCCACAAAACGATAAGGGACTGCAAAACTCATTCTACAATACGACACGGCTGCTCGCTTCCCGAGGGCAGCCCAGCACCCCTGCCTCTCCCAGTCTCAGTTACAACAAGAAAAACCAGGAATTACACGGTTTATGCCTACATACGGGTAGCATGCCCACCATCTCTGTGTTCAGGTCTTTCCTTTTTTTACATTTATTGATGTGTTTATTGCAAAGACCTTAATTGTACAATACCAACCTATAACTTCAGTTGATAGGGCAACGTAATTTAGCACTAAAAATATTGATGTAGGCGAAATGTAAGAGGTGACATAGCTGACTGCTTTGCACCCTGTGTACTGACATGAAACCCTGTGTGCTGACATGAAACAAGCACACTGCAGGGCTGTTGCACATTTCTGCCAGATGGAGTGGAGAGACTCGATTCTGCTTTGCATGGACCCTTAAAAACGTTTCACAAAAACAGAGGTGCTGGTTACACAAGGTGCAAGCGGTTATGAATCAGTCACTCCTTTCTCTCATTTCACTTCCCTTTTGCTATTGTCTATCTTTTCCTTTCATCATTACACTGCAACCAGGTCTTGTCCCTTATCACTATTGCCCATCACTTGAAATAAGCAAGCTTTCATTTTTCCCTCCCTACCCCTATCTTTGCCCCCCAGCCTCTCTAGCAATTACATCCCATCCTTCCCCCACTGTCAAGCTCTAGCCAAGACAAGGTTCAGCTTCGCATCTGAGCAGTTCCCAGCACCATGTAAGGCATGAGTTAGGCATCACCTGCAACTGTAGGTCACTGTCAACTGTAGGTGACTACACATGGGTATGTGTGCTGTGGCCTCCTGTTTCAGTAGGGTTTTGTCTTTACCAACATGAGTGTCAGTAAGCAGCAGCAGGCTGACAACGAGCGCCCCGCACACGGAAGCAGAGAGGATGTGTACATAGCAGCTCTCTCAGGCTTGCACCACCCACCGAGAAAAGTCTGGTGGTTGCACAGGTGGCCTTTGCTTCTGTATGCAGCAGAAAGTCCTGTGGTACCTGAGGTGCAGACTGTCAGCCACAGCTCCAGAGCAATGCAGACCAAGGCTTGGCACATCAAGCCTCTGAACTTGTACAAAAACCTGAGCAGGGAGGGCAGTCCAAGCTCGCTGTGCAAGTCAGAAGTGTTGGGGGTTTGAGGAAGGTTACTGCAACTTCACCTGCCTTCTTGCCCTCTGCAGTGAGGAGAAGCTGCAGGCAACAGGGGAGCTCAGGGGGACATAATCACTCCCTCATCCTGGGCTCCAAAATTCAGAAACCTCGTTTGCCCCCTCTGAAGGGCTGGGAAAAATGGGCTGCTCCCAAGGGCAATTCAAAGCAGCTGAATTAAACTCCTTGCCCATTCCCTGGTGAAACCTCTTTCTCTTTTGCTGCAAGAGGAGCTAGATGTGATAAAGCTACTAACACCTAAACCTCTGTCCCAAGACCATATAGTGACAATGGGGACAGATCCTGCCTGTCACTGAGGAACAGCTTCAGGTCAAGGGGCAGGTGAACCTTGCATGGCTGCTGCCCTTACAGCTCTTCTGTTGCTTTGGAGTCCTCTGCACAAGGAAGTAAACCTGTTGGAGCAGGTCCAGCCAAGGACCATGAAGATGACCAGAGGGATAAAGAACCTCTCCTATGAGGAAGGGCTGAGAAAGCTAGGGCTGTTCGGCTTGGAGAAGAGAAGGCTCCCAGGAGACCTCATTGTGGCCTTTCGGTACTTAAAGGAGGCCTACAGGAAAGATGGCAAGAAACTTTTTAGCAGGGCCTGTTGTGATAGGACAAGGGGGTAACATTTTTAAGCTAAAGGACGGTAGACTTAGATTAGATATCAGGAAGAAATTTTTCACTATGAGGGTGATGAGGCACTGGAACAGGTTTCCCAGGGAAGTTGTTGGTGCCCCATCCCTGGAAGTGTTCAAGGCCAGGCTGGATGGGGCTTTGAGAAACCTGCTCTCGTGGGCAGGAGGTGTTCCCTGCCCACAGCACTGGGGTTGGAACTCGATGATCTTTAAGGTCCCTTCCAACTTAAACTACTCTATGACTTGAAACACATTTTTATCAGGATTGGTACAATATGACCATATGACCACTGCCATACCCTCTATACTGACCTGCTCTCAAGCAACAGATAGGCAATGCACAGATGCCATGATGGCACTGTAAGCATATGGGATATCACACAATGCTGTAATTACAGGGCAACAATATCACAAAACAGTCTCACAGCCTCAGTAACACTACTGGTTAACTCACTCAGCCACTGCCTTGCTGCCACCTTCTTCTCAGATGCATGCCCCCTTGGGCTCTGGATCCCCACCAGGGAGGTGGATGGGGCTGCTGCATCCACAGGGTTTGCTGCTGCCTTTCTGAAGAGAGCTGTGCCAAGACAAGGGCCAGATGAGGGTGAAAAGGGAAAAACCCAGCACTCAGTGCAACCTTGCATTGAGGCTTGTTGGAGAGGAACAATGCTGGGTCACCAGAGAGCGGGTACTTAATGAAAGAAAACCACCTCTCCTCCTGCAACATCCCTCAGCAGATTCCACTGCCTCTCCACCCAGAGGTTTAATATCAAGTCACCAGTGTAACCGTGAGTGATGCTGGGCAGAACTCTTTATTAGTAGCATCACTACTCCAAAACCCTTGGGATTTGCAGTTAGTGCGCAGTGTGGGAGCCAGCCTGCTAGGGGATCAGTTCAGCACTAGTGCCTAGGGCCCCAAGAGCACCAAAACCCTGGGCATCCAGCCCTGTGGGTGATGACAGTCACTTGTCAATAACTTTGGTAGACTCCTAAGGTAAAAACACAAACCCTTTATATCTCAGACACTTTTAATAGTCCTTGTTAGACTGCTCTAGTTTTCAAGTAGACAGCAAACAACTTCACACAGTAATTTCTGCATTAAATCCTGCAAAGCCAATCAGATCTTTCAGGGTGACATATAGTACCTACAACTCTGAAATCTCATGTAAGTACATCCCATACTAAGTTCAGTGCCTCAGTAGCAGCAGTCACAAATGTGCAATTATTTAAACTTTGAAATTAAAGCATTTATTTTCTACCAAACTTAACCAATTTTTTTTTAATTAATCACTGCAATTTATCCTCAAGGAAAACTAGTGTATTGTCAGATAATTCAGTAAAATCCAACCCGTTTCTTTTTATGCTACAACTGCCAAGATTCAGCTCTGTTGTGCAATGACAACTGCTAACACTATAATGGACATGAAGATGGTATCGAGAGATACTATTTGTTTAGCTTAAGTAAGTCAATTTTAATTAGAATAAATTACTTAGGGTTATAATATGGTGTGATTTACACTGTCTGCTTTACTTAGCATGAGTGGCTAGATTTGCTTAAGTCTTTAGGTCACAATTGAGTTAATTTTCTTAGTAGTTTTCCTAGCAGCTGGTACAGTGCTGTGTTTAGTCTTCCAGTATGAAGAAAATGTTGTTAACACACTGATGTTTGGGCAGTGTTTTTCCCTAAGTCTGGGAACTTTTCCATTCCCCGTGTTCTGCCAGTGAGCACAGGTGCACCAGAAGCCTAAACCAGAAGATAAGGAGGCTGCAAGCCTCAGCACAAACTGAAGATCGACACATCAACGGCCTGCCTGCCTGGGCACAGAGAAAGAATCCAAGAAGGTGAGGACCCCAGACCAAAAATCACCATCAGACTAAAACACACATGAACAGCGCATGAGTGGCAGGTGTATAGATGGCAAAGGTGTAGTTTCCCAGGGATTTCTTTGTTCAGTGTCCCCCTCTGGAGGCACCCAGCTGACCAACCCTGCTGCTGTACTTTATGAAATCCGATGGCTGAGACTACACTGCCACAGACCTTGGGTTGAGCCTGAAGGAGGGAGTACACGCAAGAGTAAGTGTGTGTATGTTTGTGAGGTGTAGGAATGGGCACCCACAGACTCCCTGGGGTCCCCCACTGTAAAGGGATTCTGATTCCAGCAGTGAAAGACCGGGGGGGTGACATATATGCAACTCCTTCAACGGTGTGTGAATGCCCAAACAGTGGCTTCTCCTGTAACAGATGGGTTTCAAATGGAGTGAAAGGTACC